>BQMF02000097.1:600000-1083847 GCA_027922465.2 Turritopsis dohrnii | reverse complement strand
CTACATGCGGATCAGCGAAATAGTACATACCATATACTAAACATCATAGTAATCGCTAAACCAAAGAACTTTTATTTTTTGTTTGTGTTGGAGAGCTAGTCACTTTGAGTGAAATATGATACTCTTGCATAACATTAATCATTTTGTTATGTAAACAAAATAAAAAAAAACAAAATTATAGCGTTCCGAGGGACACCACAAGCAGACACTAAGGTCTAAATGAATGATATAAAACCCAAGAGCGGAATAATTTGAAAATGTGGTGAACAGGCGACAGAGTCTGCCGGAAAGGGAAGGTCTAGTGGAGCGGCTAGATTGGAACTGGATGGTGCCGTCCGCTCCCGGTATTCACCACAAAATGTGCCAAAAGTTGTCGGGAAAAACAATGTGACTAGATGTAATATACTCGAACAGATCATGAACGGCCATTGCGTGCGTAGTAGTCGGAGTTCGTAAGTAGTCACACAAATAGTCTAAGATCTAGGGGTAGAGCTCAGAGCTGGTGGATTGGAGAAGCCAGGGTGGAGTGCCGGTTAGATCGAAGACAATGAATTAAAAACCCTCTAGGGTATCACAACAACAACAACAACAACAACAACAAACCCTAGGGGGTTCTCCTAAGGGAGTTTTGTTTTCAATAATAATAATAATAATACCATATACTAAACATCGTGGTAATCGCTAAAACCAAAGCTATTTTCTCTTCTTCATGAGATGGGAGTGAATCTGTTTGACTCACTACTCTTGTTGTGAACTTTTATTTTTTGTTTGTGTTGGAGAGCTAGTCACTTTGGATGAAATATGATGCTCTTGCATAACATTAATCATTTTTTTCTTCCGAGGCTCAAGTTGTCATTAGATATGAGAATTTTATTATTATAACCAGACACTCCCGACTTGATGTTTAGATTCATGTCACTAGGTAACATGTAAATACCTTGTCCAACAGAATAATCAACTTTGCTTGAAGCGTAATTTAAAGTATCTTGATAACGTTTAATGTCATCTTGAATATCAACTCTGCGGTTAACAATGTCTTCAAAGTTGTTCATAAAAACTCTTTGAGCTGTCAAAGAGCTTGAATTATTACCTAAAATAGAAGAACGAGCTGAGGCTTGCGAACTAAGAAAAGATAAGCATATGCTCTAACACTCTCTGAAATTTACAAGACCTGTTTTTGTAAAGCCTTTAGATTTTTCTATAATCCATCGTGTCATGGAGTCGTCTGTGAAATAACTCAGACCTGGCGTTGGATAGTCTCTACGTCTTTTTTGATACGAGCTGTAAAAATATTGCCCTTTGTATTTTTTAGGATCAGAATCGACACCATATTCACTACAGATTTTTAAAAACTCTTCTTTGTTATAAGGATTATCGTATTGGTTGAAACTATCTTCAAAAGGTAGAGGTGTCTGCAGACGCTTAATGATTCGTCTAATATGATAATAGACGTGAAAACGATATACTGCTCTAATCATAGGAGTAGAGCGACCTTCTTTCAGGTGTTCAGAACTGACCACAAGCACTTGAAGCACACCAAGTGACAAAATTGAGTTGGGTTTGCCATAATTTAAACGGTTGTTCCTGCCAAATTTTCATACGTTGATCATTTCATCCATTTCGTAATTAGTAAATATATTTGGAAAAGTTGCGGGAAAGAACCGCTCTCAGAGACGATAATTGTTTGTTTGTATAAATCTTTAGCATTCAATATCTGAAGGTATTGCCCTCCATTTGGCTTATAAAGCGCATTGGGAACATATTTAAAAATATTCTCCATTATTATTTAATATATTATCTTATATTTAATACAAGAAAATGTATATCACAGCAAAT
This sequence comes from Turritopsis dohrnii, assembly GCA_027922465.2. NCBI lineage: Eukaryota > Metazoa > Cnidaria > Hydrozoa > Anthoathecata > Oceaniidae > Turritopsis > Turritopsis dohrnii. The sequence continues at coordinate 1,082,011 of BQMF02000097.1, read as the reverse complement.
CTCGTAAGGGGTGAGAAGACCATATATCTACCTTACCCCATTCGAAATATGGACGGTTCGAAAGAGATCGCATTATTTGAGATATTTGGAGACACCTTCACCTATCAAATCACAACTCCCTAACATTGAAGCTGTCTGACGATGGGAAAGCTGAAAAGTTGATACCAAAACGAAAATTCACTGGCAGAGAATTGAACGCGTTTTTAGCAGGCACCTTTTTAGAAGGCGATATAGAACTTAAACCATTAGGCAAATACCCTCAAATAATCAGAACAAATACGCTAGCTAAAATAACCAAAATGAATTTACATCTCTCTGAACTCGACAACACTCAAAATCTTGAGGATGGAAAGCTAAGTGATATTTTACTAACCGTTCCCATCGATAAATATAGTGACTTTACACATACTGAGCCTAAAAATCCCCATTACAAAAAACTAAAAAACGGTGTATTCCAGTCTCTCACATTGAGACTGACAGATCAGCATGGTGGTATACAAAAGAAGATCTGGGTACAACCGTTGTTTTGTACATCCGCTTAACCGAGATAAAAAGTAAAAATTAATTATATATCATAATTAATAATGGAGTATGGAAAGAGGTTAAATCCAGAACGTTCACTTAGAACTGCCCGCGGTGTAAAAGGTTCTCGTCAAAAAGTAATTGTCACACACAATCCGAGTGAGATCGATCAAAATCAGCTATTATTGGTTAGGTTTCCAAATTTAGGAAGTGATGATGTCATTATTCCAGGAACAGCTAATCTAAGTTTTGATATTGAACTCGAGTCGAAGCTGACCAAAAAGAACATTGGTCAGTAACATTGGAAGAGCTATCGTTAAGAAGTTGGCTGTCAAGTTCGAAGGTAACGAGATATTGAGCATCGATGACTTTGATCTTTTTGGGTGTTACAGAGATTTATGGTTAACCAAGTTTGAAAAGAGAAACGCGATAAGACAGGGTATCATCATCGACGATGGGTGTACAGAGAATTGTATGAAATTGAGGATTGGTGCTTCTGATAAAAACAAACTGATGCAGAAGACAAAGCCATTGCTGACACCTATAAAAACAAGTTTGTCATTCCACTCGACTTTGAGATGCTAGATAGTACTATCCATATTATCAAGCGGGTTTAGGGAATAGGTTATGCTACGAGATCACATTTAACGACTATAACCGAGTTATTATTCTGACCCTCCAACTTCTGCCGCAGGTCAAAAACGTAACCCAGACGGTAAATACAAAATATCTAACATCTCACTTGAATATGAGCTTGTGACACAACCCACGTTGGCTAGACAAATCGCTTCTGAATATCAAAACATGGCTTTGCTCTATGATAGGATTTTGCGGCACAGACAAATTAGAGTAAACAAGTCAGACACAACGTGGAATTGGTCATTCAACACACCTGCCAAATCTTTGAAGGGTATTTAGTTCTGTTTGAAGAAGAAGAATCCTACAAACGAGAAACCTGTAAATTCTATAATCCAAAGATCGAAAAGGTATCTGTCATCGTCGAGGGTAAGCCAAATCAACTTTTTGCTCAAGGGATGCAACCGTTTGAACAATACAATGAGATTTGCAAGTATTTTGCTGAAGGAAAACCAAAAGATAATAGCGTCGGTGAAAACCGAAAGCGCTTAGGATTACATGATGTAAAAGTCTCTGATTACTTAACAAACAAGTATGCTCTATGGTTAGATTTCAGAACAATTGATGAGAATGCCTTGCATGGGACCGGTCGAAAGATTGAAAATGCGAGTGAAGGCATCACTTTACAGATTGAAAAGACCGCTGAAACTGCAGGAAACTTAAACGCATATATATATCTAATAATGGATGCTCAATTAAACATACAAAACGGTCAATTTATGTCTGCATTATATTAGTAAAATAGATACACTTTACATGAAAGAGCCTCACACAGCATTATTCGTTGGACCAACATCATGCGGTAAAACTGCTCGTGTCATAAAATTATTAGAAAATCAATACTTTGATCACTTTGATTTCATCGTGATTATATGTCCCACCTTGAGGTGGAATCAGACTTACAGAGATCGGAAGTGGTTCTGGAATGACAGCTATGTGATTTTAATTGAGCCGGAAGGTCGCTTGTATGAATGGATTAAGAAAATGGACTTTTTCTGTGCTGGATACAAAACCTTATTTCTGATTGATGATATAATAGCTGACGAAAAATTGGACAAAAAGAGACAGCCTTTGCTTGAATTGGCAATTAGCGGTAGACATCGAAATCATTCGCTATGGTTACTCACACAATCATACACAGCTATACCTAAAAATTTACGACGGCAAGCTAAAATGTTATATGTGTGGTACCCAAAAGATAGAAATGATCTAACCACCATTCATGAAGAGAACGATGTCATTGATTCGCAAGAAGAATTGAAAAATGTCAAGGAAAAACTGAAAGGAGGGAAACACACATGCCTAGTCATGAGAATGGAACACCCAAGAACGCACGTGATTTGTTAAACAAGTTGACATATTTGTTACATGACTCTTGTAACAAAAACTATAAGACTCCTGTAAGACTACTATAAGACTCCTATAAGACTACTGTAAGACTACTGTAAGACTACTGTAAGACTGTTATAAGACTACTGTAAGAGAATAATTTACGTCTCAATACAGGATCTAGAATTTTACCAATATGTTTAATCCTCGATTCAAAGCGTACTCTGTCAACAGCAGCCTCTATCCAGTTACTTCTACGAGATTCACAAGCATAGATATAATGGACCATTACTTTATCATTAAAAGTAACCCTTTTTGTATCTTGATGGGAAAATATAATATCATCATCTGAGGATTCATCATCAGACATAATTGTTTAAGTAAACAATGTTTATTTATTTAACAATGTTAGAATATTTATATTATTAAACATCATCATCCTCTTATAATTATTTTGTCTTACAAAATTATAAGAGGACAGCAAACTCTTATACAACAAATTTCAACAAAATTATAAGAGGACAGCAAACTCTTATACAACAAATTTCAACAAAATTATAAGAGGACAGCAAACTCTTATACAACAAATTTCAACAAAATTATAAGAGGACAGCAAACTCTTATACAACAAATTTCAACAAAATTATAAGAGAGTATAAGAAAATTATAACAAACACAACAAAATGATAGAATATGTCAACTTCGTGTTATTAAGCATACTGCTGATCTCGCTATTTTACTTTTATTTTGTGTTAAAAAAATACCTCTCTCTAATAAAAATGGCGGAAACAGCGATCGATAATTTAATCAACCAGAGTTATGATGTTCCGGGTGAATTTCCACCTTCAGATGGTAAAAGACAAAAATTACTCGAGTGTGTCTTAACTGGAAATAGCAAGCTATACTTAGGGAAAATGTACACGGAAGAGCAAATTAACAAACTCAAAGATGAAGAGGTAGAAAAACTTTTTAGTATCTACGAGGCTAAACTATCAGGTCAAATGGTAAAATCCTTGGGGAAATCACTGATACGTATTTATTCCATGGGGGCTTGTGCAACGTTAGGAATAAACAATCAAGATGCGTTGAGCAATGACCTGGAAACTGACCCCTTCTTAAACTCTGCCCTTCAAAGATTTACATGTGACTTATATTATAAATTCGGCTCATTATTAGCACCACTCAGTGTTGGACTTATTACCGGGAGGCATTATATCAATGAAAGGAATTTAAATAAATCCGATGATAATATAAATACAGCAGATAATAAAAATGTCAGAAGAACAGACTCCCATTCAAGTGACAACGAAGAACCCAAAAAAGGTTGAAGCGGGTAAGAAGTTGGCGGAATACAACCGTAAAAAACGAGAAGAATTGAAACACATGTCACCTCAAAAAGAAGTGAAGAAGCCTGATGACTCTCTCACCAAACCAAATGAACAACCTATGAACTACACCTATGGTGTAGGTGGAATAATAGCTCTCGGTTTAGTTGGTGGATTTGCTTATTTTGTGTATAAAAAAAAAGAGCAAATATTACCCCGTGGGTCACCATCCACCCCCCTTCCACAAAAATCTAAAATACCAGTGAAAATCAATAAACATGAAATGGACTAAAAAGAAAAAAATGTATATATAACAAACATGGACAAGAAAAGTATCATCAACGATTTATATCATGCATCAGTCGTCTGCGTTTTCGCTATCGGCTACTCTATGCTAGGAAAAAAGGTGTTAAAAATGACACCTCCCTCTATTCAAAAGTTCGACTTGGAAGATACGGGAAAACTAGTTGCCATTATCGCCGCTAGTGAAGTGACAAAGGACTACTTAATCAAACAAAAGATTTTGCCTGAAAATATCAATATCTAAATATGGCTTCTATCGCAATGATGTTGGGTGGAGCTTTGGCTAACGCTTTGGCTTTCACAGGATCAAGCTATCTGTTTTCAAGTTTATCCAAAGACAGAATCGATAAGGAAAGAAAACGTCATGATTTGGCCATAGAAAAATTACAAAAAGCACAGATTGAATGGCAGCAAAAACGACAGGAAAGGATCGATTTCATCAATAAACAACTATTGCTCGAAAAGAAGGCTGATTCAAAATTCGTAGAACTAAATGATGCAATGAGAGAGTACAATAGGGTGTTTAGTAATCATCTTGAACCGCTACCACGAGAGCCTGTATTGAGCGACTTTTATACACCGAGTCATGATCAACATGAAAGGGAATTGACTTTTATAGCTATGAGTATGCTCGGTATTGGTGGAATTGTGTGGTATTTTGAAAGATGAAGACCATCAGCAAAAAAATTATGTTACACGATACGTGTAACATATACACTTTCAGATGGTTACCGTCTAGTGACAAGGTGTGTATAGATCATCCATCCAACCCCTACAATCAGAGCCCATAAATTTTGACTCAACCAACCTACAACTTCTTTTGCTCTGTTCAATATCCATGATACGATAGACCCAATTATTCCTGGTAAAGCCTCTGCCGCTTTAGATGCTAATCTACCTAGAAGTGATGCTAACGCCTTGAGTTTATTTTTTATCCATTCCTTTGCACCGTCCTTTTTATCATCAGGATTTTGTGAGTGACTTACTGAGCTTCCACCTCCAGATGGTAACAAAGCTTCCACAAGAACACCTATAGCCATACCAAACGCCGTCAGAATGCTAACGATTGTTATACCTTGTTCACGGAATAGTGTTCGTATCCTTTCACCTAATGAGGTATCTTTGTCGAGGACTTTAGCAATGGTTTCTTTGATGCTCGTAACTTGACTGTTTAATTTACCTTTGAGAATATCAATGTTCTCTTTCCTAGCTTTCAACTCTTCACGTAATCCCTCCATTCTCTCTTCAACCTCTTTTCGTTGTTCATCTGTGTTTGTTGTATCATTTTCCATTTCTTCCAACTTGTTTTTCTCCTTATCGATATGCTGTTCTATTCGAACCTTTTTTGCAGCCTCTTCCTGAAGACCTCCTCGTATGTTTCTCAGTGCTTTATCCAATCCTAACAGCTCACGTACAGGATATTCAAATAGATCGCCGGTCTGAGTTGTTTCATGATCGACCGATTGTTGTCTAAGCGTTGAAATTAAATCTTCCGTACTGTTTACCACATCACCGGACATATCTTCCAACTCTACATCGGTTGCTGTTGTGATTTTAGATGTCGAAGGAAGGTCTTCTGCTATTTTATTAAGCACAGCTGCCTGTCTGGCTGAAAATTTGCTCTTAGGTATATCATACCCTAAACTACGTAACCTGTTCTTACCCAATATGTCAGCTATAGTACCGGTAGCCCTTAGTCTTCCATTGTTTGTCAATGGTTTGCTACCGTCTTTGTAGTATAATTCACCATCTCTAATTTCAAACTGATCGGTATATAACGTCTCAGGTTTTGACCGGTATTTTTCAGATAATTTATCATACAACCCTTCAACTAGTTCTTTCAAAACTCTAGTATTCAGACTGTGACCTCCAAATGATGTTTCTCGGTCACCTGATGTATGTATCTGTGCACCCGTACGATCACCGGTCGGTATGAGAGGAAATGTCTCATCGGTTGTTTCATCTGTCGTCATCCCATGTTCTCCAAAGGGGTCAATGTCAATGTCTGCCATTTTATTTATTTAGAGGATAATTTATTATTAATTATGTTATAACATCCCTCTAAATATGAGTTTTAAAATTTATCCAAAACTACCCACTGCTCCTGAGGATTTGAATGAGCAGGAAAAGTTTAACGCAAGCGTAATAAATTCTGAGTTTGAAGAGTTGATAAAACTTAAGAACAAGTTTAGCATCAAGCTCAAGAGATACAACAAGGCGATAGAACGATCGATGCTAGTAAATGCTAGCTCAAGCGCTATAACCATTGGCTCTGGCATCGGTTCAATTGCAACAGGGGCTACTATTATCGGAATACCTATTTCTGCAGGATTAGGTGGTGTAGCCCTAGCTGGCTCTATCTGTACCGGACTTACCACAGCTGTCATCAAAAGATATCAAAAGAAAGTAGAAAAAGTGATAAAATTATATGATATTGTTACATCCTCAATTTCTGTCTTCGAAACTAACATAAGTCAGGCGCTGACTGATGGAAGGATCAATTACAAAGAATTCCAGGTTTTACAGGGAACATATTACAAAGCTTTAGAAGGACTCAGTTCTACAGATAGAAAGATGGAGACTGAAACCCAAAATCAATTTCAAAAAAGTTTGATGGTAGAACTTCAAAATCTGAAAAAATCCATAAACGAAAATGGTTAGTAGGATGTGCTTGTGTGTTCCTCAATTTGAAAAAGTGATATAAAGAAATATGATCACAAGTATATAGACAATGGAATTCCCAACAGTTGCAACATTTGAACAAAACATGGAACAAATTACTCCAATCACAAAGTGGAGAGAGCTAACTGAAAACGTGATTTATCATGTTAAATCTGTGGTTGAGATAGACACACCTGCATCTGAATTTGGGTCTGGAAAAGCTATGTATGCAGAGGTGCAAGACAGAACAGGAAATTTATATAAGACATGGTTGCCTGCAAGACTTTGCGTTGAGTTGAAGGATTATGGTTGGAATTCTAGAGAAGCCTTTGTCAGACCGAAGGGGCTCAAACAATCTGAAAAGAATCATGAAAGGCAATTCTTTGATTATGACATTATGTGGCACTAAACCTCGTCGCTAGACGACTCATCTTTACTTGTTTCTAGTAAAGATACTTTGTATTTACGGTTCACCAACCTTGCACATAATCAGGAGGTAGCTCTGTATCCTCAGGTATCAACATCAACTCTTCTTTCACAAAGGCTCGTTCAGGTCCATCTTGAAGGTATTACATTACACGGTTACCTGGTTGATCTATTACCTCACTCAATCTATATGTCCTCTTTGACCATATGATATCTGTTGCTCTTTTTCGATGGTCATCGTGCTCTTCACCCGGTTGCAATAGATATCTATACAAACCATCTTGAGGTAGCTCTACTTCAGGTGGATAGCTCTCTCGTTTAGCGAGAGGCACCTCTTTCAATTTGATGGCATCTTTCGGTTTCATACCGATCATCTGAGTCTTCGTATCGTTTAATCTACCCACAAGTTTATACAAATATTTGACCCATGTAGATGATACCTTTTTCGAATCGTTCAATTCTTGAGCATCTTGTATTTTGAATAAATTTTCAGCAAGTATCTTGTTCAACGCCTCGACAAACGCTGTATGGGTATGTTTATATTTAGTAGTTACTCTTTTAATTTCGACGTTATTCTTCTCCAACAGCTTTGTCACATCCGCTTTGAATTCTGAACCGTTATCACATTGAAATACTTTTGGATAGTTTAAGGGTCCAACTCTATAGATATCTCTTATCATATCGGCAACCTCTTTCGCTCTCTTAGTATTCAAAGGTCGAGCCACCTTATAGCGTGAAGCAACATCGATACCAGACAAAATGTACTTGTATTTATTACCATATAGCATATCACTAGGCATATACAATATATCAAATTGATGAATCTCATTCGGTTTAGTTACCTCATAATGTGGACGTTCGATTCTTTTCGATGTCGGTAGATGTACCTGCCACAAAGCTTGTTTTGATAGCCACTTCTTAATTTCCTTCGGTTTGAAGTCGAATCCTCTTAGATTGCGAACAGCCTTTTGTCCTTTCCATAAGTTTTGAGGTTGATAATAAATCTCTTGAAGTTTAGTGTCTGACATTTTTTTTTATTTATAAACAACGTTTATTTTAGCTCATTTTGTTAAAAACAAACAAAAGTGGCTTAAAAGTTTTATCTCTTTTATATAAAGAATAAACATGACTGACAAAACAGAATCAGATTACCGATCAATGGGTTTTAGTGCGTTACGAGCATTATGTGCGTCACGAAAAATAAAATATGTTAACCAAATGAACAAAGCTAAATTGCTTGAGGTACTTGAAAAAAATGATAAGGATCCATCTTATATTCTCGATCCTGATACGAAACAAGCATTTTATACACGCTATTCAAACTGGATAAATAACAATGAAGAAAAATATCTCAGATATCGAGAGCATAATAATGAGCAGAAAAAGATGGTTCGGAAACAAAAAAAATTGGCTCGTTCAACCTTGTAGAGGCTGTGTTTTTTGTTACTTAAAATCGAGTAACAAATGTTAACTATATAGTCTGAAAAAATTGGAAATTTCTAAACTACCTTAAAGCAATCATGATCACTTAAATATTACATAAATAATAATTATACAACATGACTACTAAAAATACTGTTGTTGAATTAAAAGCTATTGCGAGAGAGCGTGGCATACCTGGCTACTCAAAACTCAGAAAAGCTGAGTTGATCGAATTATTCGCAAACCCACCTGTCCGACCTGTTCCACTACCAAGACCTACTAGGTTTAACCGACCTGTTCCACCACCAAGACCTGTTCCATTTATTCCTACCCAACAAGATATGGATTTGTTTGAGCAACAAGAAATGGGAAAATCTCGACCTGTTGTGAAAAGCAAGTTGAATGAATGGAGAGATTGGTTAGTAAATCACATACCTAAACCTATTCGTGAGAAAGTGAGTAGCGCTTTCAGAGAGATGAAGAAGAAGATTCTCAATCTCTACAAGAGGAAGAATGATGAAAAAGATGAAAAAGATGAAAAATTGGTGGAACCAGAAGCGTTTGTCCCCATTGAAATGGCGTTTGAGGGTTCTTACAAAAGGTTCAAGATAAACTCAGATGTAAAAAAGGACGTTGATTTGTTTCTCGAAAAGGTTCGACCCATTTTAAGTGATCTGATTATGAGAGAACTCAAAAATAAAAAATCAATAAAAATTCAAGCAACTGTGTGGATCAAATGGAGAAAGGAGGATTTATCCAATCCTGAAGCGACAATCTACGTCGATAAGGCGTTTAATAGCAATATGGAAACAATTCACAATGAAAGCGATATATCTGATGTTGTCAATAAGATGTTCAATAAGATAATCGAACAGGTTGAAAACCCTGCGTTACCTCAATCCGGCTTTGTTATCGATAAAATTTTAAATATTGATGTGGACTTTCACAAACTAAAACTAACGAGAGGCAGCTCTTACTTACCGCTACCTAAGAATTTCAGCGGAAAACGATCTGTTATCAATCCACATAACGAAGATGATGAAGAGTGCTTCAAATGGGCTGTTACTGCTGCTTTGAACCACAATGAGATTAAGAAAGATCCACAAAGGATAATGAATCTAAAGAAATACGTTGATAAGTATAATTGGGACGGTTTATCGTTTCCAATGGCGCTAAATAAAATAGATTTGTTTGAGAGGAGGAACCCTGATATCGCTGTGCATGTTTTGACAAAAGATGCGACAGAAGGTGTCTATATGTGTCGTAAGTCGAAGCATCTTGATCGCAAAGAAACGGTTGTTTTGTTTTTATTATGTGAAGAGGAAAAGAGACATTATGTAGCTGTAAAGAACTTGAGTGGTGTCTTGAGTAAGGTCAACTCGAATCATGAACATAAGGAGCATTATTGTTTGAATTGTCTCAATGGATTCTCAAGTGAGAAAACACGAGATGAACACTTTGAATATTGTAAAAATAACGATGTCGCGAAGATCGAAATGCCAAAGGAGGGTAGCACTGTTAAGTTTCATGACGGTCAGTACCAGCTCAAAGCTCCTTTCATAATGTATGCTGATTTCGAAGCTTTGTCAAAAGAGGTTTGTAAAGAACCGCGTAGCGTTATTGGATCATCCACTAAAAAGGTTGGTATACATATCCCCACAGGCTTCTGTTGTTATAGCAAATTTGCTCATGGTGAAGTTTCAGACCCTCTAACGCTTTATCGAGGTGAAGACTGTGTTTTACGTTTTGTAGATCATGCGGTAGGTGAAGTGAAAAGGCTATACAATATGTTTCCTAAACAAAGAATGCGAGACCTCACATATGAAGAGGAACAGGGATTTACCGATTCAGATAAATGTCACATATGTATGAAAGAATTTGAAAAAGATAATATTAAGGTTAGGGATCACTGTCATTTTACTGGTAAATTTCGTGGAGCTGCACATCAGTCTTGTAATCTCCGTTACAAAGTGCCTAAATACATCCCGATCGTCTTTCACAATCTCAGCGGATATGATGCTCATCTGTTTATCAAAGAACTAGCCAAACAGTATGGAGATGAAGGGATTGCTGTCATCGCTGAAAACAAAGAAAAATATATCTTTTTCTCATTGGATGTTAAGGTTGGTGAATACATTGATAAAAATGGGGTGACTAGGGTTCAAAAGATACAGTTGAGATTCATCGATAGCGTGCGTTTCATGGCTAGTAGTCTGGATAACTTGGTAAACAATCTATCCGACGATCAGTGTAAAAACCTTCGAAAATTCTTCAAGGGTGATGAGCAATTCAAATTATTGAGAAGAAAAGGAGTTTATCCTTATGAATACATTGATTCTTTTGATAAGTTTAATGAAACTAAGCTCCCACCAAAAGATGCTTTTTACAGCAAGTTGAACATGAAAGGTATCAGTGATGCTGATTATACACATGCACAGAATGTGTGGAAACACATGAAAAATAAAAATATGGGTGCGTATCATGATCTCTACCTCAAGACAGACGTTCTATTGCTTGCTGATGTTTTTGAGACTTTTAGGGAAACATGTATAACAAACTATAAACTGGATCCTGCACATTTTTACACTGCTCCAGGACTAGCTTGGCAAGCCTGTTTGAAAAAGACAGATGTTGAGCTGGATCTGTTGTCAGATATGGATATGTTTCTGTTCGTAGAGCAAGGTATTAGAGGAGGTCTCTGTCAGGCTGTTCATAGACATGCTAAAGCCAATAACAAGTATATGGATGCTAAATATAAGAAGACTGAAGAAAGTAGCTATCTCCAATATCTTGATGCAAACAATCTATATGGATGGGCTATGATTCAGAAGCTACCGACAGGGAATTTCAAGTGGGTAGATGCTAATAAATTTACCGCCGATTTCATTTCAAAGTTGGCTGAGAAAGACGGTAAATATGGTTATCTTCTTGAAGTTGATGTGAACTATCCTCAAGAGCTTCATGATTCACATAACGATCTTCCGTTTATGCCCGAGCGAAAGAAGATCAATGGTGTAGAAAAGCTAACTCCATGTCTTTCAGACAAGAAGAACTATATTATTCATATCCGTGCACTTGATCAAGCGCTGAAGCATGGTCTTGTTCTTGAGAAGGTTCATAGAGTGCTGAGATTTAGACAAAGCGCATGGTTGAAGCCTTACATCGATTTCAACACCAATTTGCGTACCAAATCAAAGAATGACTTTGAAAAGGACTTTTTCAAGCTCATGAACAATTCAGTCTTTGGTAAAACTATGGAGAATCAACGTAAGCATAAAGACATACGCTTGGCTACCAAGAAAGAACAATATGAGAAGCTGGTGATGAAACCTAATTTCAAGGGTAGTATCTGTTTCAGTGAACATTTGATGGCTGCTGAAATGCAAAAGATCAAACTCGTGTTGAACAAGCCGATCTATCTGGGACCTACAGTTCTTGATTTGTCAAAGACGATTATGTACGAGTTTCACTATGATTACATGAAACCAAAATATGGTGACAATCTAAAGCTCTGCTATATGGATACAGACAGCTTTGTCTATCACATCAAAACCGACGACTTCTACAAAGATATTGCCGATGATGTAGCTTTGAGATTCGACAGCGTACGATGAGAAAGATAACAGACCTTTACCCGTAGGTTTGAATAAGAAAGTCATCGGTCTAATGAAAGATGAGTTGGGTGGTAAGATAATGACAGAGTTTGTTGCTCTAAGAGCGAAGACATATGCATATAAACAGCTAGATGGAAAAGAAGACAAGAAGTGCAAGGGAGTCAAGAAGTGTGTGGTAAAGAAGACGATGGGGTTTGATGATTACAAGAGATGCTTGTTCGATGGTAAGAATGTTTACAGGGAACAGATGACCTTTCAATCGATTAAGCATGATGTTCACACTATAAAAACAAACAAACTCGCTCTCAATGCGGATGATGACAAAAGAATTATTGCAAAAGATGGTATTGCTACATATGCTAGAGGACATTACAGATATGTATAAGATAACAAAGAGGTAAGAGGTAAAAAAAACAAAAAAGTTGAATAAAACATTATAAAGGAATTATACACAGTAATATATAATACCTATGGATATTGACAGATTAAAACGTATTACAAATCATCAAAATAAAATGATAAGCATGTTATTATTAACACAGTTGAAAGAAAAAAATTGTGTAACTAATTTTGAGAAAGTAATGTGCGATGCGTGTTATTACATACACATCAACGTTTTAGAATGGTTGAAAAACAACGGCGTCGTCGATTTTAGTAAAGGAGTAGAATTTGCTTGTTATAACGGACACATTGACATTTTAGAATGGTTGAAAGATAACGGCGTCGTTGTTTTTAGTAAAGGAGTAGAATTAGCATGTTTTAATGGTCACATTGACGTTTTAGAATGGTTGAAAAACAATGGAGTTACTGATTTTAGTAAAGGAGTAGAATTTGCTTGTTATAACGGACACATTGACGTTTTAGAATGGTTGAAAGATAACGGCGTCGTTGATTTTAGTAAAGGAGTAGAATTAGCATGTTTTAATGGTCACATTGACGTTTTAGAATGGTTGAAAAACAATGGAGTTACTGATTTTAGTAAAGCAGTAGAATTTGTATGTAAAGCTGGGAGTATTGTTAGCTCATTTATGTTATAAAAATGAAACTGCTACAAACTGCTTTTTACTACATTTTTATGAGATATTTAATTGTTTACAATTATGAGTAATTTGTTATGTAATCAAAATAACACGTTTCGTAACTCGTATCGCGTTATGAAACAAAGATGATAGTAGGGAAATTCCTGAAAATCATATGATATAATTTCTGCGCTATAATCGGCACTTTCCTATCTCTCCCTGTAGTAATTAGTATACTTAAGAAATTGAGTTACAAAAAATAATTTTGTAAAAAAAATTTTTTTTTGGTATTTCTGCTTATAATTTTGAAAAGCTTACCCCCTGAATTTCGAAATATTAAAACCTGAATAACTCCCTATATACTCATTTTCAGTAATGGTTTTTATATGATTTTTAATCAGTGATTAATTTTCTTTCGAATGGTGTAGGGTTTTTTCGAAAATTTTGATACAATTTTTTTATTGACCGTAGACGTTGATGACGTCATAACACGTGACCAGGGAGGGTGCTCCCTTGAGACCCGGATTTTTTTGAGACCTCCTCACCTAAGAAACAACTTCCAACAAAAAGTTTGCTTTTAACACGCTTGATGGAACGGGATGACATTTGAGCCTACACTAATGTTTTGCAAGAGAAATAAAGCCCAGGTTGAACGACATGGCATTTACTCATTATAAAAATTCAATATATACCTCTTCTTTCCCATTCTAAGTTGGTGAAAAAAGGCTCTTATAAGCTTATTTTTCATCGCAGAAGACGAATATGTGCAGTAAGACCTGGTTCAGACCTGACGATTACGACGATCACGACAATTAAAATAAATGTCAATCGTCAATCGCCAGGTCTCAACACTCTCAAGTATCTCAAATTTTTTGATTTTTTACGACGATTACAAAAGTGTTCACTTTAGACGATTACGACGATTACACTAAATGTTAATCGTTGTAATCGGCAGGTCTGAACCAGACCTAAGAGAAATACTAAACAAGCATCATTAGAACGTCTTTTTAAAGATAATGATCTATCATAAGTTCGAGAAAAAAAGTGTCAGCAGTTTTCTTATGAAATAATTTCTACGAGAGAGCCACTCATGTTTTTACTTTGTTTGAGCGCTTTGTTATTAATAAACAGCTTCTTATTCCCAGACCATTTCTCAATTGTTCTATTGCTACTGTTCTATTTTTATCAGCATAGTGCAACCCTCAGCTCTAAATGTAATAGTTTGTAGCATATGTACCTTAAACTAAAAATGCCCCCGCCCTCAAACTTTCCAATTTGTACACATAATAAGCTATACATTAAAAAAGAAAACTTTCCGCCCAAACATTATGATTTTTGTAAAAATGTTTTTGGTTGATTTGGGGTCTGATAAGTGGGATACTTTAAATATTTCGACAAAACCAGTCAGTATGGGAATATACACAATATTTCAAATACAAACCTTGATCAAAGTGTCTGTATGCAATAAACAAAAGCGCGTGTCAGCGAAGTGTAACTGTGGCTACACTAACTTAGAATATGCAAAGCAAGTAGATCTACATACGCAGCTGAAACTCTGCACAAAACTTTCATACTTTTTGTTATCTCTTAGGCCTAAGTCACGGTAATGCTAATATGCCTTATAAAAGTGTAAACAAGGCTTAAAAAGTAATATAAAAAAGTATCGCTACAAATAAAAGACATGTGTGAACCCACCATGGATACGTGTTTTATAATCAAAATAAAGAAGCCTGGAGCTGCGAACTCAGCGACAGCAGGTATTATTGGATATTTCAGCTTGACATAAATTCAAAAATTTAATGCGTTTGTCGTAAAAGCATCATATACAAAGATGAAGTAAGCTGAAAGATGGAAATTTTTAGATGTTAACAAAAACAATTCATGATTCAAAACGGATAATTTCTTCTCCAAAAATAAATATATACTATATTGAAATACAACTAAAAGGCTGACAAATGCAGATGATTTTTCTAACAAACATAACAAAGAAATGGAGCGAAAATTGGAGCAATCCAAATTTTCTTCTAAAGTTAGATAACCAACGAGGGAATAAAGGAACTATTTAAAATATTTTTAATGATTTTTAATGATTTGAAATAAATTTTAGCCTGTTATTCAAAAAAAATAAAAAAAAAATAAATAAAGGAACTGAACTGATATTAACTGAAAGTACATTTAATTCCACAAGGCAACGTTTTAACGTCAGTTACACTAATTAAGCGCAACAAAATTTAGACACAATGAAACACAAAAAGGGTTCAGATGACTAAAAAATTCAATAATCAGCTTTATGTGAAGCCTGTACAAAAACGTTCTACTATACCTCGTAATACATTTACATTCGTTTCAACAGATAAAGTTTAAACATATACATAATTGTTATGATTATTAGGGTTGGCAATTTATCAACACAAAATTAAAATTTAGGAAATACTTTGATCAAAACGAATTCCCTCATTGGATTTATCGTCTAATAAAATTGCTTCGACTAAATCATCCATATCAATTGAATTTAGTAAATCTTTCAGATCAATATATGTTTTCACCAGATTAATGAAAAGTAGCACTGTTGCAACATTAGTTTGAAAAAAACTTGTGGTTTTTCAGTTCCCAGCTGGAGGTGTAAGTTGCATCACCTACATAAACCAACTATTTGAATGTTGTCAATAATTGTAGTCTAGAAACCTGAGTACCTCATTGTTGAACAACTTAATATTCATATGTTCTTTTTAATGTCAGTTGCTGACTAGATTGACATACTTGCTGAAGTTGTGATGTATAAACTACTTCGATATTCTTTGATATCGGCATTCATTATACCTTTAGTATGCACTTCTTTGGTTGACTCATGACACTTGATTGTTATATAGACAAAATTGGCACTTTTAAGTTTAATGTTCACGTTAATCTCCACATATTCTATAATGCACTTATGCTTGGATGCATTTGTTGGCATGGTTCCTCTTTCTTGCACATGGCAGGTAGTGTGGCTTACTTCAATTTTCAAGTTGCAAGTTGGGATCTATTTTAGTTCTTTTTACTGGCGACATCACGAACAAGAGCCACCAATTCTAAGAAAAAAATCAATAAACAAAGAAGAATAAGTAAAGATAAAAATTTTGTGTCGAAAAAAGTTCTTAGAACTTATGGTTGCAGTTTTGTGGTCATTAGAGAAAAAGTGAATTCACTATATTAAATGATAATGAAAATGTGATTTCCAATCCTTTAAATATATCAGTTGGGAAAAAATAATAATAAAAAAAATCCCTTTAAAAAAAGAACCAAAAATCGACATTATAAAAAAATTGAAACATCAAACGCATATTATTAGCTCCTTTTAACCGATTACAAAATATGAATTAAAAACAATCGATCGATACCTTCAACTTTGTTTCTGTTATTCCAATGTTACAATAAACAGCAATCATAAATGAATTGGTGAAATAAATTTATAATCTGTTCTTCTCCAAACCACAAATATCATGATTTAAAACCATGAGTTTTATTTCCTTAATGATTGATATCCTTTTTTTATTATTTATCTTACCTAAAAGAAAAAAGATTTCAACTGTTAATGAAGTAGAAATCCTAATCATACCATGACAATAAGACAAAAAGAAAATCCAAGGACACATTATCCTAAAAGTAATAATTAAAAGCACAATTTTAATAAAAGAATTTGTAATAGCAATAGATTGAAAAGTTCATAATCCTATGCGGTAAGTTAATACGGGTTCACTCAATACTAGGGCTGCACTGAATAAAGGTTTTTTCAAACTGAATTTTAACCTCTGGGATACATACACAACCAAACATAAAAATAATAAAAATAATTGCAACAACATTTACACATGAAAATCACACCAAATACAATAATGTGCAAACATGAAAAATATGAACTAAAGACAAATCCATCCAGCAATGCTTTTTTTGTGGCACAGTTGCATTGGACAGTAATAACTAGTGAATAATTATTAATGAATTTCCGAAATGCAAAATTCTTCACTTTACCAACCCTCAACATTTAACCACCTGTTTCATTTCTTTAATGGCATATATAATTTTTTTTATTTTCTGACCTAAAAGAAAAGGATTTCAATGCATAACCAGTGAAGAACAGCTTATCGTACCAGAAGCAAATAAAAACAACTAAAACAAACACATAATAACTGGCAGACAGTACATACAAACCACCAAACATCATTAATCTACTAAATGAAATTTCATAACTGGAAAAATTTAACAAAAAGATAGACATGGGTGCAGAAATAGCATATGAGAGCTTGCATTTTGTTCTTAAGACAGCTAGTCATATCACCTTTCTTATTTCCACAACACATTTCGTAAATGTGGAACCATTTTGAAATAAATAAAATGAAAAAAACACATCTTTTTTGCTAAATAGCAGCAAGTTTGTTACCAAAACAAATCAGTAACTGCTTGTAGCCCATGGATCCTAAATGATTCAATCCATTTGACTCATGTACTTACGTATATTATATACTTATAACTTTTCAAACCTTTTCCTACCAAAAAGAATAAAAACCATTCTCACCAATGTAAATAAACATCATCTTTTTCCAGCCATTTTTAAACAACTTCAGTGCATTTTCATTTGTAGCCACATTTGATAACTATAAAAAGAAATACGGCAATTTCTCCTGTATTTTCCAGCACACATTTTTATCGCAAAAATATACTTTTTTCCACTTGGTATATAATTGTTGTTCGTTTTCCTCCGGTTTTCCACTGAAATAAAAACCATTTCACTATCATATTTTACATTGCAAACAAACATCTAAATGTTACTTACTCACTTACGCATGCACTATATATATATATCACGTTCGTTTCACGGCGGACATTTAAGTTTGCGGACGCGCTAAGGTGCTTCCGTGAAATTTGGTTAAAATCCAATATGGCGGTTAAAGTGGCGCAAATTTTTACCGGGCGCGTGGAGAGGATGCTTCTACTTTCGTGGCATAATTTATGCGTATTTTTACTGAAATATTCGTTTCCAGGCTTTTATAGTAAAGCATGGTCATGGAACTTTAATGTTTGTTTACATTTGGACGCAATGTTGGAAAAACGTAGAAAATGCATCAAATATGTGATATTGATGGAATCCTGAAGGGGTTAGAGGCAAATTGGAATTTTAACGACATCTAAAGTTTTCCCAGTGTCAAATAAAATGGAAAAGGGCAGAGCACATACAGGAGAAGAAACTACAAAAAACCGCATTGACCTGTATTTTTTCTTTTGAAAGTTATTTCCCTTCAAACACCAGGAAGGTTTTGGAATGTCCTACAGACAAAAAACTTGCAGAGTCTCTAAAACAGAGTAAATGAATCTGTCATCAAGACAAAAGTGTGCACACCAGTAAGTTTTCTACTTCATCCATCTAGTTTTCAGTTGTTTTTTTTTTATATTTTAAGTCTTGGGGGAGCAACCAAATATAATGTCAACACGTGCTTCCAACTCTTGAAAAGTTTGCTTTTATACGAAAAAACAGTGTTGATGGATGTTGTTAAGTTCTGGGTGAATTGATTCCCTTCCCTGTTCACCACACATTCCATACATTCTCCTTTGACAGTGTTAGCAAGAAATTTTGATCGAAAATATCAAAATTAACAACAATAGTGTCCTTATAAAAAATTTCAATAACATATATGTGAGTTATTCTCATTATTGTTTTAGATATGTGGCAAGACAAACTCCATCAACAAACCCATTAACAGCACAGAGTATTTCACACATTGCCAAACATGATTAGTCGAATCCTTTTGTTTTGTAAAATGAGTATATAACAGGAAATAAAAGAATATTTATTTTAATTTCATAATATTCGTTGTAGGAATTTTATTCATTAAATCTGTGTTTAAGATTCACGTGTTAGCCTGTCATTTTGCTCCTTGAATCTAGTTAAGGAAACATTTAAATTACATGTATTTTTTTCATTATTAAAGCCTAGTGAAAGACATTAGAACTAAAACTTTTAATGACTTTAGTAACTAAAAGTTTCTTGAAACTTGAAAACATGAAACCTGATGACATTAATTTTCTCTGAAAACTTGCTCTTAACCTCATTTCTTACATGCACGTAATTCTTACGCATTCTTACGTATGCCCTTGAAATTGACACTCAAATTATTTCATGGAAAGATATTTGTTTAATAACAAAATTCTTATAATTTTTTTGATGATATATTAAAAAATCCAATACTGAAAGTTTCTAGTATGAAGCCTCCAGTTTCATATAAACTGGTTTCTTATTGTGTAACATGGTAATCTATATGCAATATATGCTTTCTCTGTTTAAAGTATTAAGATATTCATTTTATTACTTATAAATGACTGAGTATGTGCATTGGTTTGTGTATAAAGTGTATAAAATTTGGCCAGGATCAAATTAAATACTTGGCAATATTGTAAACAATCGCTATTTGCCAAATTAAATCCCCACCAAATTTAACATAATTTACCTGTTCGCCAAATTAAACCCCTTTGCAAAAAACGAAAAAAAGAGCGTTTCCCCCCAAAAATACATGTCCTTTACATTTTTACAATTTCTTTTTTCAATGCAAGAAAACTTTCACATCCTAAAAAATTAATCAATACAAATTGTCTTAATATCTTCTGTTTATTATGCATTTATTCTGACATTATGAAAATTTTTATCACAGATAGAATAAGTTTTTTTCAAGCATTTTTGTCCATTCGCCAAATTAAATCCTCGCCACATTTTATGAAATTTGTCATTCGCCAAATTAAGTGCATGCCAAATTTTATACACTTAAGGTATATCCCATTGCTGGCCTTTGTACTTTGACTTGTTATTCATAAAACAACTATATCATCACGTGACCAGCTTGTAGCAGCACTTTTCTGGTTTTTTGTCACTTGTTGCGGATACCTTAAGGGAAGAAATTGTTTGCGTAAGAAATTTGTGCGGAACTTTTTTTTTGCAGAATTTATTTTTGCGGATTTCGCTCAAATCCGCAGAAATTAATTCCGCAAAAATGAATAAATATTGGTCATTCCCAAAAATAAATTTCGCAAAATTTTCTAAATTTTTCATCCGCAAGGAAAAAAGTCGAGGTCATTGAACATCTAAGGACTTATTATTACTCTTCGTCAATATGTAAAACTGATATTATAACTGATGAAAAAATAGATCTTATTCCATAATCTGCTCTTTCAGGCACTGAATTAGGTGTTTCCCTATTTTCGATTTTATTAAATTTATTGCATTCCCAAAAATTAATGTCGCAAAATCTCTTTTGAAGTCGTCATCCACAAAAATTTCTTCCGCAAAATATGGCATTTTTGGGTCATTTATCCGCAAAAATATATTCCGCAAAAATTTCTTCCGCAAACAATTTTTTCCCTTAAGGTACATTAAAATGTATATTAAAATGTATGTAACCACCTGTTATGCAAAAGAACAATATTGTATTAGTGTGTTATATTTTATGCAAAATTTTGTATATATGTAAATATTCTGTAGATATGTAAATATTCTGTGGTTTTAACATCTGCTAGAAAGCTGAACTGCTATTGGATTTCTTTTGCAAAACATGGAAGGAAACCCCTTCTGCTTGTTTTGTGGTGTGTCGTATCATTATTTGAAAGGAGTTGGAACAATTATGCTTTAGGTTTTTCACCCTAGCTTCATTCCTTGTGATGAAATTTTTCTTTCCATTCAAAGAATTGGAATAATTTGTTACAGTTTGAACAAAATAGCTTCACCAACTTTTTTACATTCTCCAAACAGACTGCGCATATATCTGTCAGTAAAATTATAGGCCACTCTTTTTTTATAAAAAAACAGGCAGCATTGATTCTGCAGATTATTGAGGGATTGCCATGGAAAGTCACTGGGTCGTTTGGCAGCTTTTTCCTAAATATTCTGCATGTTTTTGCAGGTTATCTTCATGTGAGGCATCGGCCATGATGGGTTTTGGGGTTCCTCAAAAATATTTGATTTTCTTCAAAACAAATAAATACAGGACAATGATTCCAACACTAATACTTAGAAGGAGGGTTCTAGCAAATGTGTAAATGATAGGTTTTACTGTGAAAACTTTAGAAAAGGTGTATTTCAACTTCAAAGTTGAAGCTTTATTTGACAATAAAGTTTGCTGATACTTTCCCGCGAAAAACAAAGTTCTCGTCAGAAAATCGCAAAACTTTTTCTTAACCATAATCCTTGGTTACCTACCTTTCAATTGTATTGCATTACATTCCAGTATACGCAGTATTTTCCCCAATTTAGACGAAAAATTTGGGGTTGGTGTGAGACTTCGAGAGCTTGCCTCTTCGTATTTTTGCGAGATTTATCTGACGCATGCGCATTTTTGAATGTTTTCCTATGTCCGCCTTGCAATGCACAGTGAACGAACGTGATATATACCTGTTTTTTTATTCTAAAGTATATACAATTTTTATTGTATATATATATTTAAAAGTTAAGCAATAAAGCAATAAGGGATGCAACTTTGTTTTAATACTTTTGTACTTTCCGTATTAAATACTGTATAGTGATATACCTAGCTTATATATATATTTATTTTTGAGACTTTTTTTATATGGATGCATAAAAAGGAAAAACAAATATATCATAATAATACAATGAAAGTTATTACAACAGTTCAAACTGAAGTCAACTTCAAACAATGTGCAAGAAGCAATCGCCACTTAACATCCAGTTAGTTTTAGCTGACTTCTACGACTAATATAACTTGTGCAAAATAATAAACAAATGATAATATAGTAACATAAACACATTTAGTTTTATGCAGTTTGGACAAAAACTTACCGAAAGTAAATTGAAATTAATCTGAAGACAGTTCGGTATACTGACGTTAGGAAGTATATAAAGTAGTGACACATAATGATTAGGGTTAGGGTTGAACGCATTGATGCAAAGCAAAATGGTGCAAAACGTGATTGCGCGGAAACAAGTCTAACTTCACTAGCCTTTCATAAGTACCGGTGTCACAGGAAATTAGGACTCGGGGAATTAAGACTCTAGAGTCTTAATTCTCTAGGAAATTAGGACCTCTAGTCTTATTTTCCTAGTGGATCAGGACCCTATCTAGTCTTATTTCCCTAGGAATTTAAGAGTGGTTCAGTGAATTAGGACTATTATGAATTTGGAATATTATATAAGATATTATATTATATCGAGAGTGAAAATAAGGAGTTTTGAATTTCGTTTACATATTCGCAAGGAATAAAATTGTTCCTGATAATGTTAGAGAGGGAATTAATTGAAAAAAGTTTGAATGTTTCCAAAAACAACAAGCAAAAGTTTCTTCAATCATGACAAATATGACAAATTATTTACAAAAGATAATAAACTAGAACACAATAAAAACGCACGAACAAATGCACCTGTCATTTTCTTATGTTACTCTATCTTTACAAACTGTGTTTATATTCAAGTATACCCGTACTGTCCCTGGTATCAAAAAACAAGAATTTGATCTGTCTCCCCATTTAACGATGTCTTTCGGGTATGTTTCAAAACGTATAAAAACTTCAATATCCTGCAAGCTGAAGTGCTTCCTTTTTTTAGCACCACCACTCATTTTGTTGCTTTCTTAAATAAAATTCACTGACACACATGCTTCCAATTCAAACAAAAAAGGAACATTCTAAATCGAACGTTCTAAACTAATTCGAATGTAAAAGTCTTATTTCACTAGGAAAATAAGACTTTTTGATTGTTAAGCTTCTAGTCTTAATTTCCTAGTCCACTCTTAATTCACTAGGGAATTAGGACTACACCAATCTAAATTCACTAGTAATTTAGGACTCTCGAGTCCTAATTCCCGGAAGTCTTAATTCACGGTTACACCGGACGAAAAAAAAAACAATCGGCCTATTTTAATACTCAGCGAAGTCGCTGAGTAATAAGATTTGTTAAAAAAACTTTGTAAACGCCAAAAGAAAAAAAACAAACTTTTTCTAAAAAACGAATTAAAGCGAAAAATCTATTAAAAATCGTTTCAAGCATTTCAAGCTTTGATTCAATGCAAAAAATAGCATTTTGTGATGTCTCATTGCCAAAAGCTACTACAGTGTGTCCACCAGAAAGTGGGCATCTTGTTTAAAACACAAATAAGTTTTCCAATTTTCAACAATACATTGTGATTTTTATACTGTTGGAAAGAGGATCTTTTGAGCTTTCCAAAAATATAAGTTGTTATTTATAAAAAAAATTTATTTTAAAGAATATTAAGTATTTTTTGTTTCGACACGGTTATTAATTTTGTAATGATCAATAAAACAGACTTTTAACGAGCAATTAACCTTTCGTTTCGTTGAAACAACCGCTGTTGGTGGTGTTGTGTTAATTTTGTCACGAATTTTTTTGAAAAGACACAAACGTTTTTTCATTGTGTAAACTTACCTTAAATTTTTTATTATGATTTAATAGTTTCATATTCCCAAGCATTGCCAACATCTTTATAAACGAGAAAACAAACTTTTATGAAATTCATTCAATCACGCAGTTAACAGTGCAGCAGCGAACTTTCGTTGCAAGAACTTTTCACGAGACAAAAAGTTATGTAGCTGTTATTCAGGCTTTTAGACAACAGTTTCTGGGTAGAAATCTACCTTCAAAAAGCACGATTCAAAGTTTTTAAATCTTTTTAAAAAGAGTTTTAGAAATGAAACTTTTATGTTTCAAGCTTGTAAAAAAGTAAAGTTTTTCTTGTATAAACGCAGCTTTATTACAATATTTTAGCTTTTTATGATTTCCCATGCTAGTCGAGTCATTAACACCTATTCAAGCAAGCGTTAATTGATCATTATTGATTTAATGTTATAGTTTCATGGTAAAATCGATTATATTTTCCGAAAAATTGAGTTTTTTATAAAAAGAGGTCATGTATTTAGAAAGAGCGAAACATTTTCTTTCTGTTAATATAACAATTGAAAAAAACAAGCACGGAAAACAAAAGATATGCTTATTGAAAGTTAGGAGCCCACTTTCTGGTGGACACACTGTACATGTGGATGAATTCTTCAAGTCCCATGGGAGAACCTCGCACCGAAATTTGTTATGGCAATTGAATATGGTTTGGGATTTGGAAACGTGTAAACATTAAAGAACTTTATTTTAATCTAGGACTATGTCTATTGAAAGTATGCATTCTTGAAAAATTGTGGTGTGTGATTTTGACGTGTTAGGTTAATTATGAACAGTCACAAACAATGAGAAATCTTTTTTTGTTTTGTTTTGTTGCTGCTTGGTTACTTAATTTTCGTTATTCTGTTTTTAATGTCAGAGTTTTTGTTCAACATTTCTTTATAACATTACATGTGAAAATTTTGTTCAACTAGCCTTAGTTCATAGTTCTGTTTTGCAAGATTAGCAATTATGTTTTTCGAAAGCACTTTGTTGTCCTTTGTTACTGTACATAAACGCCTTCTGGTTCTTGAAAAGGAACCCTGAAAAAAGTTGTTGGATATTATTGTTTCCTGTAGAACTTAAGAGATAAAAAACAAAAAGTTTTTTTTTTATAAATTTTTAGTAAGATTTACAAGTTGAAAGTACAAGTGTTCGGCTTCGTTCCTATTTCTTGGATAGTTAAGATCGTATTCATGCATTAATATTGAAGCACGCTCAAGAAATTCCTTGGAGCAACCGAATTGATTTGATTCCTTTGCAAAGAACGTCATTATGTTGTGAATATCAGCATTGGAGACCTTTTTTCCATAATCTTTATCACCTCTTATCTCAGGTAGCGCGTACAAAAAAGTCGGTCTACCACCGGGTACTTCGCTGCAATGGTTTTCCCTTCTATATATTAATAGCCGATTCTCTGTCTGTCTGTCTGTTTGTTTGTAAGTCACGCAAAATGGTAGATTGAGTTGTGAGCGAAATTATTTTTTTTTTATGTGCGACGTGAGTACGAAGCAAATACATTGCAACCCCAATCGAACGTGACTTTCTTTGGCTGATGAACTAATAGGAATAACGTTTTGTTTTTATTATTATTGTTAGTTTTATATTCCACGTTGACTTTGAAAACAATACATCATCTACATCCAAAGAAACTAACTGATTAAACATTTTGGACAAAAAGCAGCAGTGGCAGAACGTGGCAGCATGTTCGGTTTGCCACTGACTCTTGCCTGACTGTCTGAGACGGGTGAACTTTTTTTTTGAGCAATCAAACTGTTTAAAAACCGATAGGTAAAAAAAGAGTATCATATCAAAACAAAATTTTTTTTTTTTTTTTTGCTTTTCTTTTAATAAATTAATTTCTTCTTTTAATTGTTAAGCGTTCTGATCGAACGTTTTTTTATTCTATTTATTCATTTAGCACGTGCCTTTTTTCTCTCCTCCGTGTGAACTTTTTAAGAAGAGAAACCATTTCCCCCTTACGTTTGATAGCACCCATGTTAGAGTGCGTAACTTTTTTTAAAAGAAAAGTTAATAAAAAGTTGAAATTTTCTCTCTATACGTTTTGAGTGTATTGTTACACTGACAAAAGATTGGTTTTACCAGAGGTTGTGACTTCGAATCTGCTTCTGGTTGAACACAAGTTGTACGAGCCGTTTATAAGGAAATTTGACGTTTATTGATACAGTGATACAGAGCAGGTGGACATGGGCGGCGAGCGACGCCGCCTTGGCGGCTAGTCTATATATTAATAGTCGATTCTCTGTTTGTAAGTCACGCAAAATGGTAGATGTGAACTGCGAAAGAGAGTCAGCAATGTAACATCACACATAAATTATTTCTCTTCTTGTGCGCGACGTCAGTGTGAAACCATTGCATTGAGACCCTAATCGAATGCGGCGTTTAGGGAAAATTATCTCGATAACCAATAGGGATAACTGACGTTTTTTGGGGTCCGCGATACAGGCGATAGGGTGACAAAAAATTTGGGTCTAATTTTTTGGGGGGACGGGTCTGTGACGTCATCGAAATCTTTGAACGATGATATCTCTGTAACGGTTGATCGTAGCGGAACGATCCCATACATTTTTTTGATCAGTTTTTCGAGCTCTACAACATGGGACCACTTTCGGTTGCCAATTGCTTAATTTTATTTTTCGTGAAGTCAACCCAGGCTGAACATGGGCGGCGAGCGACGCCGCCTTGGCGGCTAGTCTATATATTAATAGCCGATTCTCTGTTTGTTTGTTTGTTTGTTTGTAAGTCACGCAAAATGGTACATTGAGTTGTGAGAGTGATTATTTTATTTTATTTTGTGCGACGTCAGTGTGAAACCATTGTATTGAGACCCTAATCGAATGCGACGTTTAGGGAAAATTATCTCGGTAACCAATAGGGATAACTGACGTTTTTTGGGGTCCACGATGCAGGCCATAGAGTGACGAAAAATTTGGGTCTAATTTTTTTGGGGGACAGGTCTATGACGTCATCAAAATTTTGATCAAAAATATCTCCGTAACGGTTGGTCGTAGCAAAACGATCCCATACATTTTTTTGATCAGTTTTTCGAGCTCTACAACATGGACACACTTATTATTGCCAAATCCTTAATTTTATTTTTTGTGAACCCAACGCAGGCTGTAGGTGGACATGGGCGGCGAGCGACGCCGCCTTGGCGGCTAGTATATAGTGATTATTCCAGTAATGTAGTGTTTTGTGAAGGGAATCCTGTAAAACGCCCATGTAGCAGAACAAAAGTGCTTGCACATGCATGGGATCAGAATCATCGTACAAGCCCTGCTCTCAAAAATCACGGAAGTAATTAATCCACGAAGCAAGTGTATCACGTTTTAGTATAGACCATCATGCTTCGATTCTTTGATTACTTGTTGAACGTCCATATTGAAAGCTTTTAAACTTGCTAAAGCTGTCGGTATCGTTGCGGCGTAACAGTCTTTGGATGCTACATATTTTCACATTTTCTGTGCCACGGTCAGCTAAAAAACAATGTATCACAAGTTGTGAAACAAAGATTTATTATGCATAATTGATTCGATGTGTGCTCAAATTCCTTGATTGCTACCAAAATATAATCTTGGTCTATAATGATTTAACATGTCCCAATGATACTCTCAGTATCTCAGTATTTTCAGAAGTTATTATTGAATTTCTTGATCTTCAAAATATGAATTTAAGCATACCTCGTACACGTCCGGGTACGCACAAGAAATTCCTGAATTAATCCAGAAAATAGCGGCATACAATTTCAGGATCTTGCAAGATTTGCAAGATCAGGATTTGCAACCTTAAGCCATAAAATCTTTCTGCTATAACTATCTATGCAACTATGAATATAAAATCCGAATGACTTCAATTTATCATTGCCATCTACGTGCCAAGTATCATTAGGACCACGTGATACGTACTTTCTTCGTTTTAATCGATGACGTGACCTTCGTGCACACCCTTCAACAATTGACAGTCCTGCTACAACAACACTTCTCTGCACTTGCATTCCCCTCTGTAAAAGACGCTAAGGAATATTTCGATAGCCACGATTTTCACTGCCATTTTGTATCATTTCTCGTAAGTTTTGTTAAAGTGTGGTTGTCTCAACAGTAAATCCTTTTCGTCTCAGTCCAAGATTTTTAAGCTTACGCTGCAAAGTCCGAATACTGATTTCCATGTGGTGTTCCAATGACAATAATCTCAACATGTCATCATATGGTAAACCTTGTTCAAAATATCGAAAATAGACATTCTACTACTGCGCAGTAAGTTTGTTACTACTGCACAGTAAAGTTAGAAATCTGGGGATTTTCATAGGTACATGTGTGACTTACTGCGCAGTAGGGACCTTACTACTGCGCAGTAGAGATCTGACTACTGCGCAGTAAAAACATGATTCTACATGGGTGGCAGATATGAGCCACCGTAGCTTTTACTGATTACTACCATTGTTGGACTTTTATAAGCTGTGAAACTTACATTTTATTTTCAAATCTCTGGCAGTTGTTACATGAACTCTCCATTGTCAAAAATTATTAAACAATGGATTTGTCATAACTTCTTCTATTATTGCTCCATATTATTTCATTAGTAATTTTCCATGCAAAGATGGTGGTACATATATTTTCTGCTTAGAATCTTTTTCTTCTGCTTTATAGGGAAAACCAGTTTTATGGAAAGCCGAGAAATACGCTTGTTCGATTATTGTCAAATCTGATATAGCGCAAAGCCTGATTTACAGCTACAGGCCAAGGTGGTTTTCATCATTTGTCGAAAACTCTTGACAAACTTTAAAATTCCAAGAGAGCGATATCGTAGCTTTATGAGGCCACACAATCGTCTCGTCGAATTTAATTACCCTATTCCTCCGCATATAAGCTCACCCTGTTTAAAAGCCCATGGGTTAGACCCACTGGGCCTTTATCCGGGAGACTTTTTCATTTTTTCTCTTTTACAGATATCTTTAATTACATGCTCCACTTTTTTTAGATAAGTTTCTTTTCCTTTAATGACATATCTACATGGTATCTCTAAACCATTACCTCTTTTGTTTTTTCTATTCCACAGACAATAGCTCTCATTTAAAAAAGAATGATTTGTTTTACCCAACCTTATGGCTGTTTTGAGTATAAATAAGATGTAGGCCTATGGGCTTGTCTACGGGAGCGTTTTTCAAATTTAAAGTTCAAAAATTGGCAAAAATTCAGATAAAAGCCCGCATGAGCTTATATGCGGGGGAATAGGGTACTTTTATTTAGGTGAAAGTCGACAAAAATGCGACAGTTACTTTATACAAGTTTTGTTACATGGCTTTAGACAGCCACATAAACATCGCGTAAATTTACTACCGTGCTCAGATTTACTTAATTAAGACGTGTAATTATTTATTTTAACATTTTGAAACACACAACCAAACAAGATTGTTAATCTCTTTTCCAATTTCACTGCCATCGTGTCCACAAGGTTCTGTCAAGTTGTTATCAAATTCGTTTATTATGCGGTACATTAAGTGATGCCGAATTTATATGGAAGGATGTCGTTATATTCGACAGAGTCTGCGTAATTTTGATTCATGATACCGCACTTTATCTATTATTCTTTTTTTATAGTCGAATTTTCGCCGCATTCAATAAGCAGTTTAATTCGATATCCGTGATTGTACAAACTGTTTTCAGGCAGATCCAGTTGGCAAATATCAATGAAGTGATGTGATATTTTGAATTCAATTTTGGAGCTCCCTACCATTCGGTTTTCCTTTCTTAGATAAAATTAAAGCGGCTTTTGTCTGCTTTAGAGAGGTGTCTGCCTTGGAGAGGTTTTGCTAATTTTGGCCAGAAACTCGGAAGAAATTCTACTCCTAAGTCGGGAACCCATTAGTTATGCTCATTTTACCCTTTGCTATTGTCCAGTTAGAAAAAGTAGCATTCATAAACGGAAATTTGGCCTGAAAATAAACATTTGTGTGGTATTAAAAAGCCGTTAGAGCTGAAAATGATAGTAAAGCTGTACAGCTCTGGGAAACTCAAAAAATACTTGTTTTATGGCTACATGAAAAACTATTGCTTTTTGAAAAAATGTTGTTATAGTTGTCTAGCGCCTTTTGGAAATTTGTATGTCTTCTACATCGTTAATTACTTTTGCCAGTCAATATGCCATTACTGTATCAAATGATGGTAGTATTGTGTGGCACATTACTTCGCCTTTATTAAGGCATATTGTCATGTTTTTGAAGTGACTGGAAAGCACGTTGAACGGGGAGCTTGTTAATGGTATAAAGGAGGTGTCCCCTTTAGAGGATGCCCACGGAGGTTACACTGAAAAGATGTGACGTTTCATTTTAACCTCACTAGATTTAAAATGTGGGGCGCTTATTTAAAATGTGGGCGGTAACACATTGTAAAATAATAGACGCTTGCCAGATTTTTTTCTTTCGCAAATTGTAGGCGGGCTGATTCTGTGATATTTTGAGGAATCAGTCTGAACAGTTTTATAGATTGCTAAATGTAACAAAAAATACTCAAATTCAAAGTTACTATTATTAAAAGTATTTCAAACTGTGGTCGGCCGTGTGCGCGTGATATACCTTATCGGACAAAACTTAGTCGGACATAAGTGACTAAATTTTTTGGAAGTGACTAAAATTTTGTCCGACTAATAATTTTGTCCGACTAAAATTTTGTCCGACTAATTATTATGTCCGACTAAATATTTGGTCCAAATCATTTTTTTCAGAATTCTTCTTCTTATCAGTTTAATTACAAAATTTTAAATATTTATAATTTCTTTATGATTTTTCTTTTTGCTCACCAACGAATACAATATTTTTACATGACTTAGTCATAAATAAACAATTTCAAAAGTAATAAAGTGTTTTGATAAATAATATTAACGCTCGTTTTCTTCATGTTTATTGTTTATTCTTTACGCTCTAAAGGGATTCTCGACCCTTTCTTAAACAGATTGGACGTTTTTAATAGCCTCACTTATTCCAGGAAAGAATCCACAGGAAAAGAGAAAAGCACCGGTAATAACAGAAACTTCCGATGAAAGTGATAGTAGTTCAAAAGAAAATAAAGAAGACAGCCATAATAGAAGAAGCGCCTAAAGCCAGTGCAGAAACCAAAATAGATTTTTATACTGATAAGGAATATGACATTGAAATTGAAAAATAAAATTATACTACAACCCTTTTAATTAGGATTTTTTTCCGACGGCAAAATTGTGGTATGATGATTTTGTTGGACATATGTTTTTCACGTCGGCAAAACTGTTTTTATTAAATATGCCTTTCCCCTCGTTTTCTTATACATATCTAGAACTTAGAGTAATCGGCGTACTCCCGCACGCTTTTCGATAATACTTATCGAAAATTAAGTAAGTTATAAAATTTTAGAAAAGGACCAAAATTTTAGTCGGACAATATTATTAGTCGGACAAAAGTGACTAAAATATTTGGAGTGACTGAAATTTTGTCCGACTAATATTTTTTTCCGACTAAAATTTTGTCCGACTAAGTTTTGTCCGATAAGGTAGATGATGTGCCTATCGGAATGGGGCGCTTATTCTTACTACTATATAGCCAAGTCAATCTTCT
This sequence comes from Turritopsis dohrnii, assembly GCA_027922465.2. Classification (NCBI taxonomy): domain Eukaryota; kingdom Metazoa; phylum Cnidaria; class Hydrozoa; order Anthoathecata; family Oceaniidae; genus Turritopsis; species Turritopsis dohrnii. The sequence goes on along the minus strand of BQMF02000097.1, from coordinate 1,050,731 downwards.
TTGAACGGATAAGACGCTGTTTCTTTTGTCAAAAATTCTCAGAGAATTTATTTTAATAATGTTTTTTCATTCGTTGTCGTCAAAGCAGCTTATTTTTCATAATAACAAGTAATTGTCTATATTTACAATCAATAAAAAGTGTTGTATCATCTGCCATCTTTAGACTCTAAAAAAGAGAGTGGTTTACCCAGGCTAGTCAGTATAGGCTTCGATAAACCGACCAACTGACCGACCGTCCGACCGATTGACGAGTGCCCATAGTCTTTAAAATGTACAAAACCCAAAAAATGCTGTTGACACCGATAACAAGGTGGCCAGCCATGCGTAAAAGTAACTAATACCGCACTGCTTATGTAACCAATTATATTTCTCTTTGTACGTTATAACTACGGCTATTAACAACGCTGCCGAAAAAAACATTGCGACTGACGTAAAATAGCCGTAAACTTTATCGTTGATTAAGACCAATATTGATATCAACACACCAGCACCATTTAAACAGCATCCGGCTATTAGAATTGTTCTGCATATTATCAGCCAATGCGGTAGGTTTTCCGACTGTAGATTGATGCATTCCCCGTCGTAACATTCACGCCACAAGCCTTCATTTGCAATGATTCGGTTGTTGTCAGCCCAGTGGTCACCTAGCAACGCGTAAATTGTTAATGCGAATGTACTGGCATTTAGAAGGCAAAGCAGCAGTTTGGATTTTGTGAGGTGTGACTTTTCAGTATGTCGGACGCACCAGCGTTGAACTGTATTTACGAACGGCAGCCGGACACCACTTCGAACTTCAATCGACATCTTAAAAGTGAGACAAAAACACAAACATTTTCGCACTGAAAAAACTGTCCAGAGTATATATTGAAGTTTTCAGCTCAATGTTTTCATGCCATGAACTGTTTCTCACTCTTAATTTAAAAAAATGAAAATTCAGTTTTTTAAAAATATTAAACTTTTAATAAAACCAAACTGATCATTTCAATAACTAATGTTCTTAAAATTATGTTTTAGAAATTCGTCTGAGAACAGCTTTTCCGTGTTGAGTTGGCTTCCTATATTAAAAATAACTTTTTGGTTTCACTAATTTTATCATTCATTGTTTCATCATGAAAACGTCTACAATGCATCTGCAGTAGGTGTACTGGACACTAAGTGGTTAGAAAAAACCAAGTGTATGTGTAACTGGAAAGGTTTTCCCAACTTAGTTATCAGAGTTCTTTCCATCTTTCAGGTAGGGATATCTGGTGTTATCACAAGTAAGAAAGAAACCGATATGAATAATATTAGTTACGTAATCTTCTCAAATTAATTAAATGGAAGATTTTGAAAATGAAAAATTTCAACAAGATATTAAAAAGAGACTTGTTAGAAAACTTTTTTGAGTTCTATCAACGTTTCAACGAGAATTTTGGACATGGAAACTCTTTCTTTAAGAATCAAGTACAAAAAACAAACAAACAAACAAACAAACAAATACAACAGCATGCCAGTGCGCAAAATCGTCGAACTGCGACGAAGAGCACATTCATAGAAATAGTGTGTAGTAATGTACTCCTTCGCAGTGACTTTGCAAATTTGTCCACTGTGATAAGATAAATAAAATAAATCTTCCTTATAAAACATGAAATCATCCTTCGCTTTTAAAGTTTTGCAAGTTTTAAGTTTAATGCTCTTTATGTTGATATCATTGTTCGTAATTATGTTCGTGAATGTTATGTCGTATCAAATTGTTTTTAACGGCCTGTACTTATGAAAACGCATACACTGTAAAACGAAAATAGTGTTAACGTCTTATCGCAGGGCTGTCAAACTCCACCAGACAAAGCAAAAACTCAGGAGTTACTACACGGTTATGGACTGAGGATGATTTTTTAAATCGAAAAGTTTCTGCTTATTTTAACAAAACTTGATTTTTATGCATACAGTACATTGGCGTATACTATGTGTAGGTTCTTTCTAGATTTCAAAATATTTCAAATGCTAAAACCATCGTTCAAAAAGCATCTTTATAACTTGTTTTTAAATCCGAAAATCCGTACGTTCTTTCTATTCTTTCTTAATAACAAAAATGTGTGTTAATTTTAACGCTAAGCCATTTCAATAATACGCCGTAATCGAATAGTGATCGAAAGAACCAACATACCACTGCAATATTTTTTTGACATTAAGATCTTGTATGTACGTATGTATGTCAACTCTTTACGATATGGATGGAGTGAAGTAAATTAACCATTTTTAATGACAGTCATTTAAAGTTTAAATTACTTCTTAATGACAGCTAACAAATTATTATATAAATGCATTTTTGAACTTTTGAACTCTAAGCAATTAGCAAATACCTTGGATTGCCTAAATCTTAATTTGTTAGGAAAGAAAATATCCAAATGAAAATAAAAACTTTCAGGCTTTTACACCGGTTCCTTGTGCTCCCGATAGTGACAAAATCCCGGCACTGTTTCTCGACGGACATTTTCCGAACGGATCTGATCGGATATAATTTAACCGTTATTATTCAATCTCTTCAAACATGAAAACGAGGCGTTTGGAAACCTCAACGGCTGTTGTGCCACACTTTGTAATACTTGCCACACTTTGTAATAAATTCAGTTTTTAGATCCCCATACTTCAGAAATTTAGAAATTAAGGAAATCCATGTGTAATTAAAATGGCGCCTCTACCCACGTTGTTCCCAGGACGTGTTTTCACTTTTGAAAAATATGGTGTCGCTTTATATTTTTCAAAAGCGAAAAAAGCTCTGGGAACAAGTTACTTTAAAACAGCCGATTAAACCCTAACAGGTTTTTAGGTTTTTTTTTTCACAAATGACGTCAACCATATTTTCAAGATTTTTGAGAATATAATTCCCTTACCCTACAGCACATTTCTTAACATTGCCACACTAGGTGGCTACACTAGGTTTGCAGTACTGTGTCCTACACTTTGTACTTAAATACTTAAGCTTACACAAAGATTTTCAAGACTGGAAACACATATTTTTTCAATTAATTCTTAGCAACAAATTCAGCAACATTACTACTAAAAAATGGTCATTTTTTAAGCAACATTACTACTAAGGTCTGACCTTGGTTGCTTATAAAAAAAAACGTGTAATAATATATACTAGTAAAAGTACAAAACATAAAAAATGATAAAAGAAGCGCGACGTCAATGAGGTAAAGCCAATGCATTGAGACCCAAATCGAACGCAAAGTTTAGGTCTGACGCTTTTTGGGGCCCGCGATATTGGCGATGGGATGACGAAAAATTTTAGCAATATTTTTGGAAGTCATTAAAACTGTTGAAACGGATCGTCATACACATTTCATCCTATACATTCTTATGTTCAGAATTGCGAGTTCTGCAAGATGGCAGCATCTTGCATCACACCGTTGCCAATTCCTAAATTTTATTTTTCATGAACTCTTTGGGTAACAAATGGAGTGGAGAGCGACGCCGCCTTGGCTGCTGGTTAAGATCAAAATATGATTATGTTCGAAAATTATTACAAAGTGTGGCAGATGTTATTACAAAGTGTGGCAGGTATTACAAAATGTGCAAGTATTTGCAAAGTGTGGCACAACAACGGCAACAATTCTTTGAAGACAGTTTGACTGAGACATCACTCCATCATGTATCGTCTCGAATGAATATTTACCTGAACACCACAAGCATTTCGAAAGAAAATACTATCACACCGAATTAACTCTTACGGCGTTGTTGTATTATTATAGCAGAAATAGTGCTTTCATCGTTCATTTTAAGAAAAAAGTAACAAACAATTTTCTAGCCTATAGCTTCATTGTAATATTTTTGTTGAAAAATATTTCGCTAAACACAGTCACGCATAGTTGCACTTGCGACAAATTGTTCATGACTTATAGTCTAGCAAACCAATTTTAAAGTAATGCTTGCAGAAATTCTGAAATATTATTCAATAATTGAGTCGCCATATTTATTATGGTGTTGGAATACGCATAAATAACTAAATTACATTTGAATGATCGAGGCTATTTTCACACGTGATTGCAACAGTCATGTGACTTTTTGCAAGGGTATAGAAGGTCTAAATGTTATGTGTATTAAAAGTTGTGCAGAAAGTATAACTTTGTGTCGAAAAAGTATTATTCTGTATGTACAATTTCACGCACAGATAGTAATATTCTAATGTTTTGATGAAAATGAAAGTTTTTTTTTTTGGACATAGAAAGTATTGTTTCAAGGTTTTAAACTTTTTCACCCGAAACCCAAAAGGTCGAAACTGTATTGGGTGGGACTCTATACCAATCTCTATACGCATCTCTCGATTTCTTTAAAGACTTTACACTTTTAATTTAGCGCTTTAATATTCAGTTTCCTTTTCGACATGTTGATACTAAAGAACACATACAACCCTATACTTAAAAGATTGCGAAACAGATTTTAGTTAGCGAGACTGTAAATGCTGACTAAAGCTTTTAGTCCTTGGGCTTCCATCCGTAGTGGTTGGCTATTCTGCCAACCGCCTTGCAAATAGTAACTTTAAATAGTAACATTATAATAGGTCATAATACAACATCTATACATACCTTGAAAAATCTTTATTTATAGTCATAACAATGATCTCGTTACATATTTCCCCATAGGGCGAAGTATATGTTAAAACCAGCATTTTCCTTCTTCTCCTCTGTTCACATTTATAACCGCGGTTCATTATTAAACTTTGACCTAGCTAAAGTAGATAAGAATAGAAGCTAGTCTTCAGTGAAGTAGTACGCCATGATTTTTTTTCAGTCAGTGCAGATGCAATGGAAGATGCTTGTTTTCTGCTAGTTTTTACGATGATTCAAGAGATAAAGATTTAAATGATAGAAATAAATCGTTTTTAGTTCAATGTTGTCCTAACATGTTCTGAATTATTTTGAATGAACGTGTGAAAAACAGAAAAAAAATTATATCAAATGTCACCGATGTTTTGTTTGTTGATGGTAACAACTGTGTTACGATGATTGGTAATTCATTTCTGGGAACAATAAAGGATTGTGAAGCTGTGACTTCAGAGCAAAGGCGAAAGTTCATCATTATTAAATTATGAAGACTCATTTTAGTCATTTTACTCATTTTATGCAGGGGCGGACGCAGGGTACAGCTCATACAGCTCAAGCTGTAGTAAAATTTCGTCAAGAGAATGGTTACTAAATGAGTTACGGCCGTTCTCCTATTCTTTTCGTCGATTTTTTACGTCGTCATTTATCACGCGACGCGACGCCGTCACTCAAAAATCTGTCTAATACATTTATTTATGGATTAGCGCATTATTTGTTGGCGCCCCATTTGACTCGCAAATTTTAGGTAAGCTATAACTGCAAACCCCACCGCCTGATTGTTCTTCTTTACAGCTCAAAAAACGGCCCCTTCTGATCTATGATGATACGAATTATAACTAACAGTTTTGAGCTGTATCGATACAGCTCAAAGATACAGCTCAAGTCCCGATTCTACGGTAGTTCGACACCCATAGCCCTAATCACAGCTTAGCAGTAATTCTTTCGTTCTTCCGTCTGTTTGAACAGTACAGCTCTCGTGCCTAAAGTACGTAGAACGATAATAGGTTTTAGCCCAAAGTGTAAGCCTTTAGGTCTTTCGGTCGTCGGTAGAGTGGTCAAATACAGCTCAAATACAGCTCAAAGCCCATACCATACACGTGCGTGGAACCTCTTTCTTGATTTTACCACGACAGAGAATCATTGTTCTCCAAGACTTTTTTATTTCTCCAAACGAGAAGGGACTTTAGAGCTGAGAAATACCTAGCAGAAGATGAAAGAAAACATCGTGATGGATGCAAAGTAAGTTTATGTTTTCTCTTTTATTAAAACTTTGTATTTTTTAAATCTTCACCAGTTTTGTTTGTTTTGTTTTAATTATTAATCAGGGGCGGACGCAGGGTACAGCTCATACAGCTCAAGCTGTAGTAAAATTTCGTCAAGAGAATGGTTACTAAATGAGTTACGGCCGTTCTCCTATTCTTTTCGTCGATTTTTTACGTCGTCATTTATCACGCGACGCGACGCCGTCACTCAAAAATCTGTCTAATACATTTATTTATGGATTAGCGCATTATTTGTTGGCGCCCCATTTGACTCGCAAATTTTAGGTAAGCTATAACTGCAAACCCCACCGCCTGATTGTTCTTCTTTACAGCTCAAAAAACGGCCCCTTCTGATCTATGATGATACGAATTATAACTAACAGTTTTGAGCTGTATCGATACAGCTCAAAGATACAGCTCAAGTCCCGATTCTACGGTAGTTCGACACCCATAGCCCTAATCACAGCTTAGCAGTAATTCTTTCGTTCTTCCGTCTGTTTGAACAGTACAGCTCTCGTGCCTAAAGTACGTAGAACGATAATAGGTTTTAGCCCAAAGTGTAAGCCTTTAGGTCTTTCGGTCGTCGGTAGAGTGGTCAAATACAGCTCAAATACAGCTCAAAGCCCATACCATACACGTGCGTGGAACCTCTTTCTTGATTTTACCACGACAGAGAATCATTGTTCTCCAAGACTTTTTTATTTCTCCAAACGAGAAGGCACTTTAGAGCTGAGAAATACCTAGCAGAAGATGAAAGAAAACATCGTGATGGATGCAAAGTAAGTTTATGTTTTCTCTTTTATTAAAACTTTGTATTTTTTAAATCTTCACCAGTTTTGTTTGTTTTGTTTTAATTATTAATTTGTTTAATTTAAATGCAGAACAAATAAACAAAGATGAATGTGAGTTTAGATTCAATATAATTTGTTCACACATATCTCTACTCTTGATATATTTGTAAATTTGTGGAAAAAGAACATAATTTCATGATTTTTTATTATCTTTTGCCTTGCTAAACTCTGAACTTTAGAATTTTACTCCGAGTTGTTGATGTTGTCTTGATTACTTTAAAAACTTGTTATGTAGTTTGAACATGGTACACTAGTCGTGATAAAAAAAATACAGAGTTTGCTAACTTACATTACGTTAACTTTGATTTTTAAAAATTATTGCATTATCTTGAGATATTTTGGTGTGATAACTGTTTGTATAGCTATATGTTTTGCTAGCTTTATTTGGAAATAATTCGTCAGTGAGTTTGTTAGGGGCTCTTACATGATTAATACTTCACAGCTCAACTCTGCATTTTACAGTGATCACCATTTGTTTTTTATATGTTTGCCATTAACAACCATTTGTTGTTAAAAGCATTTGCTAAAGATCAAGGATAAATATTTAAAGGAAACATTTCCTTGTTGTGTTTTGTTGAAGTATGCAGCCATGAGATTAATATATTTTTTCAGAAACAAAAGTTAAAAATATTTTACAAAATTATACGAAGCTTTCTCTCGTGTTCTCTCGAACATCTTCAGGTATATGTTACAATAAAATTAAAACCATACCTACAAGTATAAAATTGTCTAGGGGATTCTTAAGTAATACCGTTTCTAAAAAGTCGTAAAAATTTTATTTCCTTGTTGCATTTCTGTGTATCCTCTGATGTTTCAGATGTAACTGATAGGTTTATATTTAGTTAATGTGGAAGCAAACTGAAATTCAATCACAACATTCATCATTTAAATCAGTGCAAAATTAAATCAACGCTTGATCAGTTAATGTAGCCTTGTAACCTGAAGGAGTTACCCTTCAATCTCACAATCCATGTTTTGTTTTGAGGAGACCTCAAGCATTTTCCCCATAATCGCTATGTTCCATTGGTTCTTGGTTTTCTTAGTAAAAGTCTGGTTCTTTATAGAAATCCTGTGTTTTTCCTAAAAAACATATGGACAGTCATTTCTGTTGAAAAGGCTAAATGCTTATTCTTCGTGGTGTTATTCCCCAAGTACAAGCTTATGTGGCATCTTCAGGTTAAAAAATATTTAGATTGATATCTTACTTATACACAGCTCAATAATTGCTTGTATTTACAATAAAAAGACATAAAACAGTTAAGATAAAAAGAAATGAAAATTGGCAACAAATACCCAGAAGATCAAGTGATAAGAACAAAGAGAAACTGCATGAATGTTATAAACTGTTTGTATTGTGTGCTTTTTGGTAGGAAAGTTAATAAATTTTGATAAACGTCATGAGAAATGTACACTGAACATGTCGCATGGCTTCAGCTGTCCTGTTTATAGTCATCTCCATTATAGCTTGAAATAGGATGTATTTTGTTGTGTTTACAGTTTTGCTTTAGTATGTATGGACTGTACAATGTACAACAATAGATAGAAATACTTCTGATTGCTAGTTTGAATATTGACTAGACTTTGACTAGATTTTGTTTTGTATCCAAAAAAGATATGATTGATTTGCATTTACTTGCATTTGCATTTCTCCTTTTGGGATTCCTAATCCAATATCTTACCTTCACATGGTGTACCCTGTTAATTTAACCATGGAATTTAAGTAAGATTTCATGATCTGTATTTTATTTAGAGATTGAAAAATCAGTTAATTGAATGGTTAATGGTTACTATATATCATACTAATTTACTATCTTAATTGTTCATTGTCTGTCTTTTTAGAAACATTAACAGTATCAGCACCTACTGCTGCAGCAACAAACAGCAAATTAATTTAATCAAGTCTGGAACTGGAACTTTCTTGAAAGTGAGCATGCTAGGAGGTTTTTCGTACAACAGAAGGAACATGTTTTATTGGATATAGAATACTAGTTTTATGACTTTATACATAAAAGACGTTGACATTTTATATTATGTTGTATTTACTTTTGTTGTGCTAATATCGAATAAAGTTTTCAATTTTGGCTTCTATCTTTATGGCTCTGTGGTTGCAATGCTTAGTGAAAGGTAATTTTGGTGTCTGGGGTGTTCACCGTGAGTAACTGCGACAGAACTCGTCTGTTAAAATGATCGCACATTTTCGGACGGCATTTTCCGGAAATCGGGTTGTCCCGAATAAAAATCGGGAATCGGAATACTTATTGGAATCCGAAAAGTTGAGCTGTACCTACAAAATATTTCTGCGTCCGCCCCTGTTATGTACATCATGATTTGATGTAATGTAGCCCAATTGAATATATACATGAAATATAATTACAACAGAGTTCCCTGATAACCTCGGATAATATGACATTTTGTACCGTCTTAATGTTTTTGTGAATCGATTCGAATAGTGTTGTATCATTGTTTTCCATGCCTTGTTTTTGTTCATGTTCCGATTGTAAACGATTTACCGATCCGAAAAAATGTCGAGAAAATCCCTCCACTAAATTCCTGGTTCGGGGTAAGTACGTGGATGGAAACAGAGGGAACAGCTGATTTCACTGGATGTAGGTTTTTTAATCTTATTTACAAATGATATTTTCTATAATGTTACAATCAACGCCCCCGTACGTGCCCAAGGAGAGATGTTACTAAATTGGACTTTATTGTTTTGGGTTTTTTTTAACGTTAAACATGATGTGTTTCGTGTTTGTATGTTGTCAGTTTGGTGAGCGGCTGTATAATCTTCTTATCCTTATATATTCCTTTTCTGGCAATTGTAAAGCAACATGCGAGGCAATTCAATCTTTATTCAAAAAAATCAAATGTGACTTCTTCTTTCAAAAGTTCTCACCCTGCAGAATTATGTACTGCAAATAACGTGCAAATAACGAAAACGACGTTTTGCGTAAATATCCATTTGAAGACTGAAACGTCGTTGCCAATGGAAAAGATTTTTTATGCCAACACAGAAGCCCTACAAAAAGAGTGTATGTTCCCAGTTGAGGAAAAGGAACTGTTTTCTGATCATAATCCTTGAGAATATGAGGAATTGAAGTTCTACAGGTTTCTTTTTTAAGTATGAAGAACAAAGCTTAGAAATTTATTTTCAAGAGACTACAATATGTATAAAATAAGAAAGAAAACCGTAATCGCGAAGGTTGATTGAATACTTCGTACCAGAACAAGCATCTTCGAGATTAAGGGGAATTTTCGACAATCATTTTTTGTCCGAAAGTCCAGAAAATTTAACAAATATGCCGGGAAATATAATCGATGACGAATTCTTTTCAATAGAGACTGAACTATTCGATGACATTGTCAGTAATAAATCTGTGGAATATTTAAAAACTCACCGTCTAATAACGTTTTCTGGTTTCAAGTAAAGACAGTTATTCTGAGTTGGATATTTTGAATGCATTTTGGAAAAATTGCCATGACTACAACAAAAAATGTAATAAAACAGATTTTAAGTTTGCAGTTTTGAACGACGCAGTCTACTTACAATTTAATGAAAATGGAATGACTGTCCCTAAATTTGTATTGTTTCGAGAGTATTTTAGTTTTATATTTGATTTGCTCAAACAGTCTTTCAAAGTGGAGTTTAACGAATTTTGCTGAAGTAGACCTGATAGTCAGCAAGTATGGCTACCATCATTATAGCTATCTATGGAGACATATATCGTTTCTGTGCAGCCTGGGAGTATAACTTTATGAGATTATCAAGAAAACGAGTATTTTGATAGATCAACCAGGCTAGTTTTCCGTTTGCATTTTCTTTTAGCCGTCTTCTTTTTCTTCATGTTTGCTCTTCTTCATGTTTGCACATCTTTGCACTCTTTCAAGTTGTTTTAACTGCTGCTGAGTTATCGAGTCGAAGATTACATTATAGTAGTCCAGCTTTCCACGAAGCTTTTTTGCAGACTAAACGATGCACATCTTTTCAAGTGTTTTAAAGTAAAAAGAACTCAGGTTTTTTTAATTTGTAAGCTGTTGAAATAACATAGTTGCATTTACGTTCCATGCTCCATGTTTAAAACAAACAACAACAAAATGCAGTGGCGTAACTGGGGGGGGGGGGGGGGGGGGGGGGGTGCGTTGGGTGCGATCGCACCGCCCTCTGATTAAGCTTGCCCTTTTTTCTGACCAAGTAATATTTCATACGATATTCTTTTCACTAAAGTTATGTAAATCATTACTTTAAGAGCGGAAACTTTCGCTATTTTTGCCTTTTTTCGCGAAATTCAAAAAAAATTCTTTATTCATTGTCATTCACGAAAGTTTTTTCCTCCCGAAAGTAAAGTTTTTGGAGGATTCGCGACAGTTTTATCAGTAAAATTTATTTTAAAACTGTCATTAGCGAAAGTTAAATTCGCAAAATTTCGCGATTTTCCATGCTTACGAAACTTTCTGCCCGCGAAACTTTCTGCCCTTAAATTAATTATTTGTCAACAAAGTTGCAAAAAATAGCTTTGTGCATTTGTTACTATGGCATGAAGTGTGCTATTGCTTTAATATTGCCCAAATTTGTGAAAAACGCACCTACCCTAAGTTTAACTCAGTTACGCCACTGAAATGAAAAGGGCGTAAGAAATGTAATTGTTAGAGCTGCCACATCTATACCTTTTTTTTTCATATAAAAACCACCAACCAATAGAAGCCGCCCTTCAATACAAGCTGCAATTTTGACGAATAAACAAAATAAAACGCCCTATCGCTTTTTCCATTGTGAAGTCATATACGTTGAAAACAAACGTGAATTGAAGCCGCGAGCTCATTTACGTGACATCAAAGACATAGTAGTTTGTTACTATGGAAACCATTTCTCGATCCCAAAGTACTCCAGAATGTAATAAATGCGTTTGAGGCTCAGTTTGTACTTAAGACTGGATCTTTTCGATAAAGTTTTTGATATTCGATAACGCACATTCCCATACCTACCGATGTTTCTAATGGGTAATGGAGAACGAAAGGACATTTTAGTTGATGATTCGATGGTTTCTCTTCATGAACTAATTTGAATGACGCCACATTATTCCATGTTTTAATGATGTGGTTTCGTAGCAACAAAAACAAACCTACGATGACAATTAATGACATGTTTCGACAGTGCTTCTAATCACATTTCTTTATTCACAACCGCTTCTTATGGTTTCAACTAGTGGCGAGTGAGCATCGTCACTAGTTTACTGGATAGTATAAAGTGAGGTTCATGTAAAAATCCATAAAGATGTTGACAGTGATGAACTCAAAAGTTGGTAAGTGGTATATTTTAAAAGATTGAGATTCTTAATTTATCAATCGACTCCTGCTTCTCTATATAGAAATGTTTGTGTCCTAGGACATTTCCCCGACAAAACATTTCCCAAAGGGCTGACCCCAGATAAATAGTTCACCGGCGACAAATCCCCAGATGGAGAGCTCTCTCAAGAAAAATTTCCCGACTAGAAACTTCTCTGATAAAACAACTGTCCGACCACGCACTGACAAGTGATTATAAAATACTGAGCATACGCACGTTCAGCTTTGAAATGAAAACAACACTGTCCAAATCATTCACGGTGACGTCACACGAGAGTGTGCACGTTTTAAAGGTAGATTATTTCAAATATAAGATATGTGTGTTGAACGAAATACTGTGAACAAAAAATGTAGATGTTTTAATATTTGAAATGATTTAAGAAGGACATTAATTGGATATGGTTAATATTGATGTCAACGACGTATCTATCTATCTTAGTACTGCGCTAGACTGTCATATCAAGTAGAAAATTGTTGGCAAGATCCGACAGAAATAAAGTATAAGAAAGAAAGCTTAATTGAACTAAAGTGTGTTAAGCCGATTTTCCAATAAAATCCTTAGCTCCAACATTAAGTGGTTGTCTACTCTGCACCACTCTTGATTGATGATTTTCTAGATATATTATATATAATGCTAATGCCCCTAATTATGAATGATCTTCCTAATCATGATAGCAAATTGAAATGTTCTGTGTATAAATTCAAAATACTTTATACAATTAGTAACACTACAAAATGTTTTGGTATAAATTTATAGAGCATATACTTTTAATGATCAAGACCTTTGATTACTTTTTGTATTTGCAACATTGGGAATTCTGTTTGTATGTAATTAAGAAGATTGGAAGTACATATCATATCAAGTTTTATATAGTGCCAATTATACTTTTGGAATGCCTTGGGTAGGGTGCATGTAATCGCAAATGTACATGATGTTATGCTGTAAAGATCATTCAACCTTTTTTTCAAATTTCTTAAAGAATTTTTATAAACTTTCTTCTATTTTGTTAGATTAAATTAGGTCATGTTGGGTTGATTGTTATGTCACAATTTGTGTATTGTTTATGTAATTATATCTAAGAGTACCTTTTACATTTTTCACTCTCGTTCAAACATTCAAAAGAGTATAACTTCACTGGTAGCACACTTTTGGCCAGCTGCTTGAACACATTTTACTTCAAAATTTCAATAACAAAACTCATTTTACTTTGTGTGTTACAAACCCCACCTGCTGTGTGCAGGCTACACTGAGCAGCACTCAATGTTGCATTGTATTGTATTGCTCAATCATTCAAAATCATTCAAGTTTCAAGAATGTTATTGTTAGTCTTCCATTTTTCATACTTCAGCTGATTTTGCAGAAATCTTTCTGCCCGTAAGGGCATCTTGTTTACATTTATCTCCCCCTCCCTCAGTTTCAAAACGCTTCCAAGGGACATCATTAAGTTATTTATTTGGTGGCCATTTTATTGAACTGTTGTCGCTTGAATGGGATGAGTAGAAGCATTTTACATAGGGTGTTTTCAGTCCTTTAAAATTCCAAACTCTTGCAAAAGTCGAGGCAAAAGTAGAAGTATTTTTGTGAATTTCCACTAAAAGTGGATTAACCTTCAAAGTATAATCTTGATTCGTAAAATATGCTCCACAGACATTGGACATGTTTCCAGCTATAGGTTTTTTTACTTCCAGTTGTTTTACATCCTGAATATATACATATTAGAGACGCAGCATTTTATTCAACCATGATTTGGAGAATAAAGGTTTTTCATATAAAAAAATCTCAGTACAAAGATCACCTAAAACACAGTTTATAGAATTCAACTGGTTTCGAAAGATTCATAGCTCTATTGTTCTATGTTATTGCTAAACATTTTTGTGCATATTTAATTACAAGCCTGCACAAAAAAGAAAAAGATGTTTTAAAAGCAGGCGAAAAGAACGAAAAAAAAAAAGATAACTGATCATTTTAACATTTAAAATATTTTGAATTATTATCTAACGAAACTAAAACATAACCTAAAACATTGACCGCTTTTTCCAGTTGGTAAACCATAAAATATAAAGTCCGTTTGAGTAAAAAAAAACATCTTACACTGTGAATTGTGTACATGTTGAAAGAGAGTCAAAACTGCGACTGGTGTTTGTTTTTTTCTTTACGAGAATATACGTGAGACTTAGAACTTCTAAAAATGCAGTGTTTTTAAAATGCCCGGAGAAAATTGCTGCGTTGTTGGCTGTGGAAGTAACAGAAGGACTAAAGGCATAGGTATTTTTAAATTACCAAGTCAAAAGTTTCATAAAGAGTGGCGTGATAAGTGGTTGAACGAGTTGACGAAATATAGAGTCGTTGACAAGAATTTTAAAACGCAAATTGAAAATGATCATGTATACACTTGTGAAAAACATTTTAAACCAGAAGAGATCGTAATATGTAAGTATTGCTTTATCACTTTTTTTTCATTAAAGTGTGGAGGGGGCGATAGTTCTCTCCATAGTCTAAAATCAAATCCACCTGTGTGAAATGCATCCCGTTCTTCCGTGATTTACCCCCGGTTGAGTGTAAGTATGCACATCGACTTCTACATTATATAGATGCTTTATTTTATTCCTTTTGTAGTCGAATCAAATAAAGCTCAAACGTCTAACCCGCGGAAAAAACCTGCACATGGGGCAATACCAACCCTTAATTTCCCAAGGAAATCACAGAGTGTTAATACCGTCAAAGAAAGAAGAACGCGTAATTTAACTGCAATCAATATATTTGATACTTATAAACAAAATGTAAAATACAACAAAATCGACGATGTTTTGTCGCATTTTCAGAAATTAAAATCTCTTACTGAATGGACAATAGAACATTCTCCTACATATGTCGTTTTAATGAAAAATAAAGTACCCTGTTCCCAAAGTACCCAACAATGTTTGTACAATGACAATACCATCAGAGTTCAAAGAGAAGTCTCAAGCACATCTGGTAACACAAGAGGTCGTTACGACAAAAAAAGGTCTTGGGAAGGTATTTCTAATGACCCACTACCAAAAAGAAAAGCACCTACTGTTTCAATTACCAGCAGCTTAATCAAAGACATAAACTGTGAATTAAAATAAAAAAAGCAAACATAATACATACTTCAATTCAACCTTTTAATAGCATTAGTAAAAATTCAGAAGGCTAAATTTGCAACTTTTATGTGCAAATATATACATGACTTACATGATGCTAGCAGATCACCACATTTGATTCTTTGGTGCTATTATAAAAGGTAATGACTTGAAGTTTGTATTATATATAAGAAAAACAATCAATATTCACACCATCACAATCAGCGTAATGTAACAGTATTATTTATAATGTTATCATTTCAGTGGCGTAACTGGGGGGGGGGGGGGGGGGGGGGGGTGCGTTGGGTGCGATCGCACCGCCCTCTGATGAAGCTTGCCCTTTTTTCTGACCAAGTAATATTTCATACAATATTCTTTTCACTAAAGTTATATAAATCATTACTTTAAGGGCGGAAACTTTCGCGATTTTTGCCTTTTTTCGCGAAATTCAAAAAAAATTTCTTTATTCATTGTCATTCACGAAAGTTTTTTTCTCCCGAAAGTAAAGTTTTTGGAGGATTCGCGACAGTTTTATCAGTAAAATTTATTTTAAAACTGTCATTAGCGAAAGTTAAATTCGCGAAATTTCGCGATTTTCCATCCTTGCGAAACTTTCTGCCCGCGAAACTTTCTGCCCTTAAATTAATTATTTGTCAACAAAGTTGCAAAAAATAGCTTTGTGCATTTGTTACTATGGCATGAAGTGTGCTATTGCTTTAATATTGCCCAAATTTGTGAAAAACGCACCTACCCTAAGTTTAACTCAGTTACGCCACTGCATTTTTCGTCAGGATGTACCAATTGCTTCAGTTTTTTTCTTAAGGCAGTTTGTTTTCCTATTTTATTTTCTTGAATTTTGTGTTTTTGAACAACATCCTTTGCAAATGAAAATGAGCGAATTCGAATATACAAGTTTAAGATACCATATAGAACATTTTTACATACTTCCTTTGATATGTCGATTTCAGCATCATCAATAATGATTTTAAAACAATCTTGAATGGCAGAAAATTCCATCAATTTTTTCACAATTCCAAACACATTAACTTTATCCATATTCTTTTTGCTAGTCTCAATGAAAAACTTTTTCTCAGCAACAATAAACAACTTCTCTATGTTATTATTAATTTGCCATAACCCACCACGAGTTAGTGCATTGACCAATTTAGAATTGGGATTAGGGTTTTCAGATTTTCCTGCTTTTAATAATGCCATAGCCTCTTGATACTCTCTTTCTTTATAACGTTTAGAGTTTCTATATCTTTTAAACATATTTCGGAGTACATATCCACCAAGATAGTGAATAGCAGCAATTTCCTTTTCTGAGATACTTTTTGTGACAATTTCATCTTCTTCATTGTCTCTTTTTTCATTGGCAAGAAGTACATCACCAATCTTTCTGCTCAGTATAGTGGAGGCATTTCTTGTTAGTGAGGGAAAAAAGTGTTCACTATTTTTGACAATTTTTTCATAAAAAGTACTATAAAATTTTTCAGTTGTTTTGAAGTTGATATTTGTGTTTATTTCATTTTTCAGCATCATCATAGAATTTTTATGTGTGTCTGTTGTTTCTAAAACTTTTTTATATCCATCGATTTCATTTAAAATATCTGATGGGTACATCGAATCTTGAATTATCTTGTTGCTGACAGTCACAACACTAGATGAAATTTGCTCTGTTGAAACTGTGGGAAATTCTACTGAAATTTTATTTGATGATACATCATGCTTTTTTAACTTGTGCAGCTTCAACCCACCATTACTCTTACACTCTTTATCACAAATATCACAACAATACTGTTTTTCATTATCCACCTACAAAGGAATAGAGTTTTTCAGAACATAAAAACAAATATCCACATGAAAAAAATGAAACTTCTCCTTATTCTTTTTTCACAAAAATAATGTGATGATAGATTTTATAAGAATAACTAACTGCTTAGATTAAGTCTCTAATGTTACTTAGGTATATATGTATATATTTTTCTTATGTATGTATGTTTTTTTCGCCGATAACCCTCTGCAGCTGTGACACAACACACACGCCACCACGATATATTAGCTATTTTCTTTTCTTTGATCAAAGCTTGAAAAGCTCCGTAAAAAGTATAAAATTTAACTTACATAACTACAAATGGTATTTATTTCTTCTTCCAATTCAACATCTTCATCTAGTAATCCCAAAATAACTTCAAAATCATCATCCAAAGGGAAATACTCCACTATTTGTATACTGTTTTCCGCCATTTTAATAGAATGTGTGCAGGCTTATTCCGATCTCGCTATGTTTTCAACATCGAAAAAAAATTCAAATGCGTGCCTTTGATCTCGCCGACTCTTTCGAAACCAGTTGAATTCTATAAACTGTGCCTAAAAGACTTCAATGAATATCCCCTCTAATTACAATACACAAAACATTGCTTTGAAACAGTGACGTCACAATCTCTTAAAAAAACAGCTAAAAGTGGGTTATTTTATGAAGGGGAAAAATGTAAGCTTTGAAGACTCGTAATAGAGCAAAGAGATGTTTATAGACGTTCGTATAAAATTTTTTCTCCGTCATTTTACATATACTAACGAAATAGGGACTCATAAAAATTTGTGAAGTTCCCCTTTAAAATTCTAATTTTGAATATCTTTTTGTGTAAAATAAAGTGAGACACCTGCCAAAATTTCTGTTCAAAAGAATTTTTCATTCTGACACAATAATCACAAAAACCACAAAAAGAGTTTAAAACATTAAAACGTGGCAGTGTTTGTAACTCAGTGTAAGAAATGATTGAGTGAATTGATATATTTTGATAATGATAGACGAGTGACAGAGTTCAAACTAAAATAATATAAATTGATTTACAACGAAAATAAATGATAAAACCTCTGTACTATTTCTTAGCTATGAAAATATTTGTGAAATTCTTATCTTGAAACTAATAGTAAATTCTGCTAAAATGTTAAAGGGATTCCTGCGTCCAAAATGATATTTTACTAATCAGACATAATCCATAAAACAAACCCAAAAACATAATTATTAGATTTCTGCGAAAGCAAGAAAGCTATTACAACCGGCTTTCGTTTTTTGTCCAAACCTAGCGGTTTTTTGAAATTCCGTGCGTGCATTTACATGAAACCAAAGCACCGTGCCGAAAGATTTACAAAAGTTTCTTTGATCAATATTAAATGGATTTTAAAGAAGATGTACATATTTTAAGGTGAAAACAGAAAATATATAAAAGAAGCTTATAATTATCTTGGACTGTGATCATTCTTTTTCAACTAAAAAGAAGTTCTCAACGGTTTGTAAACAAAAGAGTCAAAAGAGCTACATATATTTATATCTCTACTGACGTGCATGGCTTCCGTGGCACGGTCGGTTAGTACAGCAATTACTAACCCAAGGGTCGGTGGTTCGACCCCGCGTTGATCAAAATTTTAAATGTCATAAAATATTTCGATTGTGGATTTTTGCGAAAGCAAGAAATACATTACAACCGGCTTTTCACCTCCATTTTTTTCTTACTGTTTAAAGCTAGCAGTTTATACATTACAGAGACAAATGTAGTTCTGTGGCGCAGTTACTTGGCTGCTAACCGAAAAGTCGGTGGTTCGAGCCCACTTTGATCGTGTAACATTTTTTGTCGAATTTCATAATTGTCATAACATTTTTCATTTTTCATGCTTCAACAAATTTTGCAGAAATCTTTCTGCCCATACGGGCATCTTGTTAACATTTGCTTTCGTTTTGTTGTCCCTAAATAACAAATTTATTTCATGAAATTCTGGCCGCCATTACATGCTCGCTGCTTCTCTTCTTCGAATGATTTTTAAAAACTCGCTCCAAATCTCTTAAAACTTGTGACGTAATAGGCAAGTAAGAAATTATTTACCGCCAGTGAAAGCCAGGTTATATTTCCAGCCCTGGTAGTAAAAATTACTTTCAGAAGACGCTGTTTATTAAATTTCTTCATTTTTTCTTCACCACTGCCTCGTGTAAAAACATGCACAATTTAAAAAACATTTTCTTCTGAAAAACCGAGGTAATAATAAACATTTCATCATCGCGGTACTCCATCGCAAGAACTTAAACATGTTTCCCGACGTTAGCTTGGCTTTATTATGGAAACTGCTGATGGAGAGTAAGAATTTTAAACCAAGTTTGTAAAAAATACTTGAAGATAGCTTATAATGCCGAATTAATGCTTCTTGTATAATAACATTATTGTGGCCAACTTTGACTATACCCACTTATTTCGTCACAAACAATTTGAGGTCTGGAGCGACTTTAGCGAATTGAAGCGAGAAGATAAGCAAAGATGGCAGTGAAGAGAGTGGGAAGCTTGTGTTTTGAGTGAAGGATATTATGAAATCTCTTCACATTTGGTATAAATGTTTAAAAAAACTTTGTTTCTTGGCATAATTACTGTTTATTGCTTGAATATCATTTTGGACGCAGGAATCCCTTTAAGACCTGGATGAGAAGCACACTCAAATGGACAACAACGAAACAAATGGACAAAGGAAAAAAACCTACCAGCTGCCAAAATGTACACGCTGGAAACGATGATGATGATGTTGATTGACTTAGTGGCCAATGAATACGAAATACCATACAAAAAGTTTAAGTAAATTATTGATTAATCATTTTGATGTTACCATCATTCTTACATGGATATACCTGAATAAAGTGCTTACATGAATGGATGTTGTAAATGAATGAATTGAAACGAAAGGTCAGGTCTTACACAAAATATAAACTGGTTTGACAGGGATAAAATGTAATTGCTAAACATAATGACCTATGATACATTGATAATAATTACGTTTTAATAATGATAAAATACCAAAACAAAGGACAATAGAAAATGACAAATACACATGGGAAACAAGACTGAAACAAAGGAATGCACAAGGGGTGCTGCACACAAACACAAAGAAATGCACGAAGGAAGAACAAGACGATGAATGCAAAACGAGACACTGAACAAAAGAAAGGCACTGAGAAATGAAACGTCACTGAAATGTACAATCTAATTGAAATAAAATATTTTTGTTTGTTTATAATAAGATTAAAAGCAATTAGATTTAATCACAATATTACAAAGCGTATTTATGCAAAGTACGAGAAAATGCGGAAAGCGTCATAACTTTAGAAGGAGAAGGTCTTTGGAATTTTCAGCATTTTCTTACAACAACATTTGGAAAAACTTTATTGTTTTTTGAAAAGTTGAAAAATTGTTTATTTCAAATAACAATATAAACATTTACACCTGCCTATTGCTAGGATTACATGGGGCACAACACCTCTGAGAAACAAGTTCTACTTGTATTCAAAGAGATTACCCCATGCTTATCTTCTTACTTCTTGAAATATTGATCTGGGTTTCCATTTTTAAATTCAACTACTTGGTCGAGTAAGGTCTTAGTCGATCGGCCTTTCTTTCTGTAGCGATCTACATTAAACATTAAAAGCTTTGTCGTTCTCAACATTGACATGCAAAACATGAGCTGCATAGATGTGCTGCTGGGAGCGAACAAAGTTACTGTGGTCAGATGTATGACAAATCTCGTGCAAACTGAATATTAATATTAAAAAATTTGATCTCAGGAAACCTCTATTGAAGACTATTTTAGCTGCAGCCATTTGATTATGCGAAGCTTGAATTTATTCTGGCCTTATAAATTACAATTGTCCCTTTAAATTCTGTCCCTTTGAATTGAGGAAGCCCGATGCTCATGTCTCACGTTCAATAGTAGAGACATTGATTAAGAAGCATCAGTGAGCTTGCCTGGTTATTGCGGTAAAAGTTTCAAACGATTTTTTAAGAAGATTTCAATCTCTATATGCATTTTGTTCTTATATTCCCAACTGGTTTCATTTTCACTGTTTCTTTGCGAAATTCAAAGAAAGGATAAGAGCAAAGTTAATGGGGACGGAGGAGGTGGTGCAAGTGACAGTGGTAAAAAAAGAAAACTAAGAACGGTTCCATTGATGTTGTTGATGGACCATCATCAAGAGAGACAATGGAATTTTCAATTGAGTATGCCAAAAGTAGCAGAGCAAGGTGTCGAAAGTGTGAAGAGAAAATAGAAAAGGTGTTTATTAAAAGTACAAAATTTCATTTGAAAAATTGCTGGATGTTCTATAGATTGACCTCTGTTTGTCAGTCTTTCCGGACAAAGATCGGTACCCCTCAACTCTCAATTGTGATGGGGCTCGATTAAAAAGAGATTTAGGCCAAAATGATGTTTTTTTAGATTTTTTGTCATTAGTTTTTTCAGATTTTCTTGCATGAAACTAGAGGACCAAATAGGAGCAAATAGGTAGAAAGTGGCTGAAATAAATTCCCCTCAAAATAATGTTGCTAAATAAGAACTTTTTTATAAGCATTATATTATTTTCTAAAGAAATTATTTTTTGCAACGTAATGTGAAGTCAAAATTTTGGACCGTATTTAGACTTTTTGACCCTAAAATTCTAAGTCCGCCGTTAAAATCTTGGTTTTAATAATCGCACTTCCAAATCACTTGTGGTTTTGAAATTTTGTGGAAATTCCCTATTTCTGCCAAATATTACTGCCACGATTGTACTTGTTTCACTCCTTGAAAACGAACATGCATAGGTCACATCAAAGCTAAAGCATGGGTTTGTACGTTTGTATGCAGAGCCATACAGCCATGTTCGCATGATGCCACATATACAGACACATGATAATGTAAGGATCCTCAGGGTTACGCCATTAAAAATCAAGTCAGTAAATTTTACATGCATCCAAATGTTTTGACCAAAAATTGTAATACATTCTACACGTTTAGTGTTTTTAAAAATGTGTTTGATTCTCAACTTTATTTTAATTTTTATCTTGAGGATAAAGTTTAATAAATTTTGATAAATGGGTGCCGAGAAGTATATGACTATGTATGGGAATTCCAAAAGTATATGCTTGGTTTTCTCATTTGAATTACTCGAAGCTTGATCGCCATCTTAAATTTCACCCCCACTGTTTAAGATTTTATTTCTACTTAGGGTTCCATTTCAAGATTTTAGGAAAAAGCAGATGTGTATGGGGCCTTATATGATAAGGGTAATTCACATAACGCTTCCTAGATTAATAAATTTTAATCCCGATTTTCCTGAGAATCCGACAGTGCAATCCGACATTGCAACCTGGCACTTTATACGGCAGTTCGGTACGACGACGCAACGATTCGATATTGCAACGCGACGATTCAGCATTGCGACGCGACGATTCGGCATTGCGACGCGAAGGTTCGGCATTGCGGTGCGACGATTCAGCATTGCGACGCGACGGTTACGCATTGCAACGCGAAGGTTCGGCATTGCGATGCGACGGATCGACATTGTGACGCGACAGTTTCATTTTGACACCGATCTGACTTAATAATTCTTCAGGTCATACCAAACTTTTGGTATCCAAGAACAAAAAAACTCAAAAAAGGTAACTGTAATGTTCTCTCACAGGTAGCGTTTTTTTAACAAAATAATTTTTTAATTTTATAAATATTAACATGCCAATATTTTTAAGACATTTGTAAATAATTGGCCAATTTCATCTTGAACATTCTTATAAAGTGTATTCTTATAATAAAAAAAGTATGTAATCGGTTTCTGATAGGGTTCACTGATCTTTAAACCTCGGGATTTCGTAAATAATACACCATTACGTAATGGCCAGCTGTTTATAAATATGTGCTTTCACAATAAAAAAAGAAATCAAAAAGAATTGATTGACAGCTCATTATTACATCGTTTATTGCACGTCTCATCTCAAATTACTTTCACTTACTTTTGTTTACTATTCGCATCTCATCTCAAATTTCGTTGCAAAAAAAAGAAACTTGTCTGTGTTTATTGCAGAAATACAAGAAAGATTCTTGATACGTGAGAATGGAAACGTTTAATGACAAAGCCGTAGATTTTTTAATTCAATATGTAGTCACGAGTGGAAGTAGAGATTGCGTCTACCTGAAAGATAGCTTGGAAGAAAGCTTTTGGCGAAGGATAGGACGGCCTATTATCGCCACGGGGAGTAGCGTAGAAGGTGTTCTGAATTATAATGATAAAGATTACATGCTCCCACTTGGTGGCTTTCATGTCGTGGAGTCAGTGGAGCAAATTCGCGAAGATTTTGATGTCTTTGACGCAAGAATCTTTCTTATAGATACTGAGAAATGTTGTCCGGGTTTCACGAGATTGCAGGTTTATCCGGAAGGTGGATATTACAAAGACAAATTTAGTGTTAATTACACACAGCTTGAAGGCAAGACTTACTTAAACGCTACAAGTTATTTAGAGAATATTCCACTGAAGGCGAAGTCGTATTCTGCTGAGGTCCATGGGCCTGCATTCACACGAAACAATAAGGATATTGTGTTGTGCATCCCCTGTCAAGCATGGCCTGCCAAAGTAGCAAGTGAATTTCGAGAACGCGAGCGCTTGAGCGGCAACCCATCGAGACGGATCATCGATGAAATCATTAATTTAAAAAGCTACCTTGTGTTCAAACCGAATCCAGAAAGCACACATCCGTACTTGGAATTCCGGATATCATTTTCAGTGCCCGAGAAACACTTGATCAGAACATGGACGGATAAGCAATTCAAGTGCTACTTCCTGTTAAAAGGATTAGCCCAAGAATATCTTGGCCCTAATGAAGAGAATGAGAACGAGAAAGGAATATGTTCGTATTTCGTAAAGACCCTGATGTACTGGTCCATCGAGGCATACAAAGTTGCATTCTGGGAAGGCAATTCTGTGCTTTATTGTACCACACATTTGCTGAGAAGCCTGACACGATTCATTACAGAGGAAAAATGCCCAAATTATTTCGTTGCCGATAACCGCATGGTCAGTTCTTACAGCAAGGAGCAAATGCACTCGATATCTTCCAAAATTGAAAGAATTGCTCTAGACCCAACCCCTTTTATTCTAAACGTATTAAAAGGATATATTCCAGTCTCCCTCCTCTCCGATGGCGATGTATTGAGGTGTGAAGAAACCTTTCTGGTTTTGAAGGAAAGCTTAACAAAAAGATTGCCAGTACAAACATTATCCATAAAAGTGGTGAAATCATTTTTGACAGAATTTATGCACACATGTTTGTCATACAGTGTTGAGGAGTCTACAACCGCTGCTCTGCAAGATTTCTTAGGCAACAGTGGCGGATCTAGAGGTATGTCGAAATTTGTGTAGGAGAGAATTAACATAATTTGTGAATTCAATTTATATTACCAACGGAATTATTTGAACGCTTTTCTTTTATGGGTAGATTGCTAACTCTCCTAATTTCGACATACCTCTAGATCCGCCATTGGGCAACTTATCCGATGAGCATGCCATGGAAAGCCAGTGGATGCTATACTACTTTAAAAACATCATACGACGCAGCTTGGCAATCCACATTCTTGAAAAAGCATTCAACATGTCAAAAAACGAGGTCGCTAGAAATGATTTTCTGGAAGAGGCTCAATGTTTACTTTCCACTTCAGTAGACTTCCCAGGCTACATGAACGACAACGGTGTATCAGGAAATGCTTACCTTGGGTTATTTTATTACGTGCTAGGAAGGTTTGAAGAAGCAATTGTGCACCTCTCGAAAAGCGCAATGGCCGTAAGAACAGGAACATTCAAGCAAGGCTTATCGCTCCTTTTGTCTGGTAGAGGTCGTGACAAACCACCAAGCTTTCTCAAAAACGACCCGATATTGAATGAGCTGTTTACCACACTCAATAGGTTGAGCTTGGATGTCCAGTTAGACCCAACTACTCTAGCATTGTATCTTCTCTACAAAATAACAGGTGACGAGTGTCATCGAGAAGCCCTTGAAAGAATGCCTCCGGTGTTGCACGACCATGAGAAGAAGTCATACGATTTCCTTTGTTACAAACTTGGTTCGATTGACAAAGAAACCTCTTCCGAAACAGAGAACCATACCGAGTGCCCAGCTTCCCGGTGCTGCTGCATTCTTTGAAAAGCTGCGGAATGGAACACTCTCCGGAAAACTCCTTGAATACATGAGTGGATACATGAGTGGTTTCCAAAAAAACGTTTTCGTGGTTTCATGTAGATGACACGAACAATTATTTCATTACTACACTGACAAAAGGACTGTTTGTTTACATGATAAAAATAACAATTCGAAGGTTATATACTCTCCAAACGTCATAACGTTGGAAAGACGTTGAAACAATGTTGAAAAAATGTCTTTTGTGTCAGCGGGGCTGTTATCGGCTGGCTATAAAGCCCCGAGAGATAGGAAAGTGCGGATGTTGGCCCAGAATTGTATCTCTAGATTTCCCTCCTAATTATCAACGAGAATCTCTGTCAATTATTTTCTACTAAACATAAATTATTAACATGGGATTTCCCCGTGGGATTTCCCTACATAAAGTTTAAGCATCATAATGAACTATAGCTATTACTACCAATATTATCATCTAAGACTTTTGTTTGTGTTCAAAACAGCTTTTATTTTGATTACATGGCATTTTTTTATTTTTATTGCATAACAAAATTCTCAAATAACAACACGTAAGCAGTTTTAAATATTAGGGGTTTTCCCTACTATTATTATTACTACAAACTACTCAGAAATGTAAACAATTAAATATCATAAAAATGATCAGGGAAATCCCCAATTGTAGTAAAAAGCAGTTTGTACTTACTTTTGTTTACTATTCGTGTCTCATCTCAAATTTCGTTGCAGAAAAAAGAAACTTGTCTGTGTTTATTGCAGAAATACAAGAAAGATTCTTGATACGTGAGAATGGAAACGTTTAATGACAAAGCCGTAGATTTTTTAATTCAATATGTAGTCACGAGTGGAAGTAGAGATTGCGTCTACCTGAAAGATAGCTTGGAAGAAAGCTTTTGGCGAAGGATAGGACGGCCTATTATCGCCACGGGGAGTAGCGTAGAAGGTGTTCTGAATTATAATGATAAAGATTACATGCTCCCACTTGGTGGCTTTCATGTCGTGGAGTCAGTGGAGCAAATTCGCGAAGATTTTGATGTCTTTGACGCAAGAATTTTTCTTCTAGATACTGAGAAATGTTGTCCGGGTTTCACGAGATTGCAGGTTTATCCGGAAGGTGGATATTACAAAGACAAATTTAGTGTCAATTACACACAGCTTGATAGCAAGACTTACTTAAACGCTACAAGTTATTTAGAGAATATTCCACTGAAGGCGAAGTCGTATTCTGCTGAGGTCCATGGGCCTGCATTCACACAAAACAATAAGGATATTGTGTTGTGCATCCCCTGTCAAGCATGGCCTGCCAAAGTAGCAAGTGAATTTCGAGAACGCGAACGCTTGAGCGGCAACCCATCGAGACGGATCATCGATGAAATCATTAATTTAAAAAGCTACCTTGTGTTCAAACCGAATCCAGAAAGCACACATCCGTACTTGGAATTCCGGATATCATTTTCAGTGCCCGAGAAACACTTGATCAGAACATGGACGGATAAGCAATTCAAGTGCTACTTCCTGTTAAAAGGATTAGCCCAAGAATATCTTGGTCCTAATGAAGAGAATGAGAACGAGAAAGGAATATGTTCGTATTTCGTAAAGACTTTGATGTACTGGTCCATCGAGACATACAAAGTTGCATTCTGGGAAGGCAATTCTGTGCTTTATTGTACCACACATTTGCTGAGAAGTCTGACACGATTCATTACAGAGGAAAAATGCCCAAATTATTTCGTTGCCGATAACCGCATGGTCAGTTCTTACAGCAAGGAGCAAATGCACTCGATATCTTCCAAAATTGAAAGAATTGCTCTAGACCCAACCCCTTTTATTCTAAACGTATTAAAAGGATATATTCCAGTCCCCCTCCTCTCCGATGGCGATGTATTGAGGTGTGAAGAAACCTTTCTGGTTTTGAAGGAAAGCTTAACAAAAAGATTGCCAGTACAAACATTATCCATAAAAGTGGTGAAATCATTTTTGACAGAATTTATGCACACATGTTTGTCATACAATGTTGAGGAGTCTACAACCGCTGCTCTGCAAGATTTCTTAGGCAACAGTGGCGGATCTACAGGTATGTCGAAATTTATGGAGTAGAGCATTAACATAATTTGTGAATTCAATTTATATTACCAACGGAATTATTTGCACGCTTTTCTTTTATGGGTAGATTGCTAACACTCTCCTACACTAATTTCGACATTCTTCTAGATCCGCCACTGGGCAACTTATCCGATGACCATGCCATGGAAAGCCAGTGGATGCTATACTACTTTAAAAACATCATACGACGCAGCTTGGCAATCCACATTCTTGAAAAAGCATTCAACATGTCAAAAAACGAGGTCGCTAGAAATGATTTTCTGGAAGAGGCTCAATGTTTACTTTCCACTTCAGTAGACTTCCCAGGCTACATGAACGACAACGGTGTATCAGGAAATGCTTACCTTGGGTTGTTTTATTACGTGCTAGAAAGGTTTGAAGAAGCAATTGTATACCTCTCGAATAGCGTAATGGCCGTAAGAACAGGAACATTCAAGCTAAGCTTATCGCTCCTTTTGTCTGGTAGAGGTCGTGACAAACCACCAAGCTTTCTCAAAAACGACCCGATATTGAATGAGCTGTTTACCACACTCAATAGGTTGAGCTTGGATGTCCAGTTAGACCCAACTACTCTAGCTTTGTATCTTCTCTACAAAATAACAGGTGACGAGTGTCATCGAGAAGCCCTTGAAAGAATGCCTCCGGTGTTGCAAGACCATGAGAAGAAGTCGTACGATTTTCTTTGCTACAAACTTGGCTCGGTTGACGAAGAAACCTCTTCCGAAACAGAGAACCATACCGAGTGCCCAGCTTCCCGGTGCTGCTGCATTCTTTAAAAAGCTGCGGAATAGAACAAATCTCTCCGGAAAACTCATAGAATACATGAGTGGTTTCCAAAAAAACGTTTTCATGGTTTCATGTAGATGACACGAACAATTATTTCATTACTACACTGACAGACAGTTGATGCAAAATTGTTGTGCATGTTGATGATTTGTGTTTTGTTGACCCAACAACCTTGATAGATTCTTAATGATTGTATAGTGATTCTTCTCCCGATCACAAACCATCAACAGATTGACTTGCTTCTTTGCACTTATGTTACGATTAGATTCTCGCGTGGTGTTGATCTCCCTATTTATACACTTTTCTTCGATAATACATTCACCGCGATGTTAGGATTATTTTTCTCAAATTTTCCTATCTTACTTATTGCTACAGGAAATTCCAAACCATTCCAGTTGTAGTTATTCTCATACTTTTTTAGGTTAGATATCCGTTGCAGATCTTTTCCAATTTCTTCATGATGTAGTGCTGCTATTACAGCCCACTTGAAACATTCTTCATTATCGTTTTTAGGGTTCATGATTGCCTTTTTCGACGCTATCCAGGATGGTAGCTTGATGTATGAAGATGATTTATCTATCCTTACATATCCATCTTCAGTTCCCGTTATTCCCGCAGTTCCCTTATCTTCTTCTATATCATCATCTTCAAGTTGAATTAAATTCTTGATAGGCTTCTTCCACATGATCCATAGAGATAGTTGTACTTTAGCAGACCCCATGTCCTCAACCTGCTCTTCCATCAATTTCTTCACATTTGCTCTCACTAGCGTGAACTATCCATCAACATCAGCTTTGGCTATACCAGCTATACGAAAGCTTTGGAAAGTTTTATGTAGTGCATGCTTATACTTCATAGGTATAAAATCATCACTCATACTTATATTGTTGGTGTCTTCCATCGCCTGTTCTTCAACCATACCTTTTAACCCAAGCTTTTCCTTTGTATTGTTGTACAACTTTAAAATACCACTTTTTGCTTTAGAGAAAGCGTTCTTTATAGGCTCTTTAATTGACTTTGGTACATAACTCAAAAGCCAGTCATACCATTCGTTGAGCTTAGATTTTACTACTTACCTGTTCTTCAGCATTTCTTGAAGCCCAAAAATATCCATGTCTTCAGGCTTTGGGAGTATAGTGACTTGCCTAAGAGGTTTCCTTAGTCCATCTCTCCTAGGTAGTCTTACTGGAGCATCTAATAAATTGATAAGCTCAGCCTTCCTAAGCTTAGAGTACCCTTTAAAGCCACGCTCTTTTGCTAGAGCTTTCAATTCTCGAACCGTTTGATTATTCAATATCCTTTATTATAAATAATCTTTCAACTTTGAAATTTCTTACCAGTGGACAGAACTAGCGCATGAGTCAGGGAATTCCCTAACTCATGTTCAGAAGGTTTTTACCGATGGATTCATTATCCATCCATCCAATTGTTATAGCAGTTGTTACATTCATTGAACACTGATGTTCTCTCATCACATGACCTGACTTGTTTTGCTATTGAAAGAATGTTCCTGCTCCCACAGCAATGGCAAGTATACAATGTTTGTTCCGGAGCAGTCGCTTGAGGCTTTGACATTTCTTTAAATATTTCAAGGAGTCTATTCTTGGCAGAGTCAAACACTGGATTTGAAAAGTCATCTTCGATTTATTTACTCAGCTTTAAAATTTTTTACCAGTGGACAGAACTGACGCATTCGGATACTGCTGACATCAACAGTTTTCCACGCCTGCGCAGTAGGTTTAGATTGATGACGTCATTGGTTGCGCCAGAATCTGATGACGTCATCGGTGCGTTTTTGCCTTCGTTTTCGTTTGTGTTCGTTTTTGCACTGGAATCGGCAATATACTATCTCTGCATTATCACTAAAATAAAATGATATTACCTATGGTTAGCAACCAAAAAAACATCTCTAAGGTGGAATCCTAAAGGGAATCATTAAATACAGAAATAATTTAAAACCATTTAGTATAGTCATGGTGGGAACTCATCAGTATTTAGAGGGGGGCGGGGTTAGGAGGGGGCTGCAGATTTTCAAAAATCCCAATTCACATCATTTTATACCAAGATTAGTCGGAGATGTTGATTATTATATCCTCCGCCATTCTTCATATTCAAGGTCCCAATGGGCACAAGACATCAAATGGACGTCCTCTGAGGACGTCTTTTTGAGACCTCGACGTCTCACTGACATTGCTAATTATCATATCCTCCAGCATTCTTCACATTCAAGCTAATGGGCACAAGACGTCAAATGAACGTCCTCTGAAACTCTTGTTGAGGCCTATGGATGTCTCACTGACGTTACCAAGCCGTCCAGTTAACGTCTGTGTCTACTAGGGGTATACTCCCGGGAAAAACGATTCCTTGTGTACGACAGTTCAAAATTTCATTTCAAGATGTTTCAGAAGACAAACTGTTCTTCACAGGGGAAGGGGGTTCAAACATTTTGGAAACCCAGGGGTGGGATTGACCCAGGGAGCAGGAGGCTTGATCATTTATTCATTTATTCTCAGGGTAATAACCCTGTGTAAAGGGGGTAATATTATCAGGGGTTAAAGGGGTGACAATAGCTTTTTGTGAATTTCAGGACTTAGAAATGGGCAAGGCTCTATCCATAAAAGACATTTTCTTACTTACAGTAAACTTAAATCGATCTTTTGATTCAAGCTGGCTGTAAAAGTGCGACGCGAGGTAATTATTGTACAAATTCTTCGCTCTTAGACACGCTTTTTGAGCGAGGATATGTATGATTTTGCCGGGGTTTTTGAAACTTTCTCGCAAAGAAATACGGTTTTGAGCGGGGGTTACAAAATTACAAAATGAGGAGAAATCATCCAGGGGGTTTATTTCTTTTTAAATTGCATTTTGACCCCATTCCTAAAAGCAAGCACACAAGAGTACAATTTTACCTAATATAGCAAATAGAAAATTCATGATTTGGCTGGTGATGAAATAGCTCTGAAAAATTCTAAACACCACAGGTCTCAATGGTCCCCGGAAGAGAGAAATAGCTCGTATTCTTGTAAAAACTCCAGCTCATATGTGGTAGCTGTACCTAACAATCAGCCCTGCTGAATCATTCTTTAGATTGGCTTTTGGGCCCTAACTGCACTGTTTGGACGAGACGAATTTTTCTTCCATTCAATACCTATTATCTATTGAACATATTTTGGAAAACCGTTGGGAAGTTTCTAACCCTTGATGTTTATTTTAAAGGTTTGATGTACATGAAGACAACTGCAACTCATCTTTAAACCTTAGCGTCTTCACTCTATACGAAAAAAGAAAGGGGTTTGGAGCTGTCAGCTTAAAATGAGGGAAAGATGCAGCGATACACGTTACCAACTGAAAGTAGAAAAAGGTTCCTGGGGAGCAAGAAAATTCTCCCTACGATACCAACGAGCAAGAAAAAGGAAGAAAACGAAAATTCAATGATTCTTTGAAACAATTGGATGGTCGTGAAGCAGATGTCTTGGGGATTAACGAACATATGAAACAATGCTGAATAGTGAATGAAAATGACTTTCTGACAATTTCAAGCTGTGTGAAAGTTTTTAAAGCACTCACACTTAAAAAATAGCATAGCAAAAGCAATGAATTTAATTGTCTCGGAACTGTAGGGTGGATATGCGGAACCAAAGAATTTCAATAGTTAAAAAACCCATCGAGCGAAAGGAACGTGAAATCGATGAAGAAATCATAATCAAATTCTGTAATGGTAAATCTCCTCCAATTAGGGATTGCCAAAAAATCCCCCCAGGTGTGCTCCTTATTGTCAAGCATCAAATCCGTGATACTTTCGAAAAAATATAGTTTAAAGCCTAGCAACTCAGTACTCAAAACTCAAAATCCTTAATAAAATATACTTAATACTGATAAAAAAAACTAGAGAAAACCCATGAAGATTTGCACCAGCTGATAGCAAAAGATTAAATTCCATGAGAAAATATTCTTGGAATTTAGTTTTTTTCACATACGTGACAGGTTTTAAAAAAGAAATATTGGTTAAGATTATAGAGGTAACTACAAAAAAATATGTCATTTAAGTAGGTAACCACAAATTCTTGTCGAGTTACAGTTATAGCACCAAAGATTATAAAAACGATAGTTTTAAAACATTACGTGATTTTCAGTTCGGTCCTGGCAACTTTAGGAATTATTTTATGACTTTTTATTAACCATGACTTTCTAAAAGATTGTTTCTATCGTCGACACCGGGACATAACTGACAAGAACTGCTGATGAAACCAAAATTGACACAAAACATAACCTGTTTTAAGTTTATAGAGAGGTTCAAGTATGAGAA
Organism: Turritopsis dohrnii; assembly: GCA_027922465.2. NCBI lineage: Eukaryota > Metazoa > Cnidaria > Hydrozoa > Anthoathecata > Oceaniidae > Turritopsis > Turritopsis dohrnii. The sequence continues at coordinate 1,018,403 of BQMF02000097.1, read as the reverse complement.
TTTCTCGCATATTCCATACACGATTGTGGGTACCGAAAAGCTTACTATTAAATAATCTACACGAACGAAGTTTAAGGACCTGATAATAACCTGATTGTTCTTTATTTTGGCTCGAATTAAAATTTTCGAATTGCCCGATGTTTGACGCTTTATTCTTTATAGTTTTTTATATTAATAAACAATCCAAGACAAAAATCTTTATAAAGTATGGCCCTTGGGAGATATATACAATACTCTGCCAATATTTTATGCATTATATTTTATTTACTATGTTTATTATATTTTATTCCTTAAAATTTTGCTATATTTTATACAACCTTGAAAATTTCCTACATATGGAAATACTATAAAGAATGGGCCACGGCTTAGGTTGGAGTCTTCGAAGTATTTGACACTCTCATGAGTGACACAAACCCAATCAAGGGCCTGTGCTCTTCTTGATGACCTCCTGCAACATCCGATATATCGTGTACTCACATGGCATGGGTCAAACAGGCGCTATGGTACATTCACTCGCGCATAGTGAATCGCCGCCAAAGGGAATTGAACCTCGATCTCTCGCATGAATTAGGCACCTTAAGCAAAGACGACGGCAACGTATCTACGACGGGGACGACGTCAAAAAAAGTTCTGCGCATGCTCAAACTGAGATGATTCCCTTGCCATTCCCGTCCACTCTTTCTCTTGAACGTGGTGAGCTGGTAGAGACGTTCTCGTGACAACATGAGTAAAAATTGTTTTAAAATCATCTGTTGTGTGCCTTAATCTTGCTTTAAAACAATTATTTTTGTTTCTATTTGATATCAAAGCTCTACAAATATGTTTTGTTGTTTCTTTTGCTGCAAATGGCTAGTATTTCTGTGTTTTCTTTTTTTTTCCAGGTAAACAAACCGAAGGATGGCGGATGATTCAAGTTGTAACTCAACGAAAAAAAAGTAAGACAGTTATTTTTGTACATTATTTTCTATAATTTCATATGAAATGGATTATAGAAGGAATTCTCCTCGATCTTGCAACATAGAGATGTGAATAAAATTAGCAAGCTACTGTGTTGTGGCTAGCTGAATCTGGAGTCAGATATGTGTGATCTGAAGATCTCTAGTCAAAACTCTGAGACTGTACAAAGAACCCTCTGTCATAGACATCAGAAGCTTGAATTTTTTTTCTGTAGGACTATTATGGTGTGGAACAACCAAAAAGATGATTATCTGTGCAGGGAAATTATGTTGACAGAACCTTATAAGTTTAAACCTCGAAGTCGTGAAAGGGGAAATGCTTGGAAAACTATAGCAGATGCATTGAATGCAAGTTCTACTGAAAGTTGTTATTTCAAAGTTGATGCACGAGCTGTAAGGAAGTTACTTAATTTACTAATTCCTCATTTCAAAACAAAAGAAAGGGATGAAATAAATGCAAGTGGGATAAGCCCTGAACAAAGTCCACTTTATGAAGTTATAGAACGCCTTGTACAACGTGTAGAAGAATGCGAGGAAGAACTACAAAATCAAAACAAAGAGAAATTTGATAAAGTACAGCAAGAAAAATTAGCTGTTGAAAATGTGAGGCAGAAAGCCATGGAAACCTATGCTGAAAAGAAAACAAGAAAAACACTTCAAGGTGAAAGTGACGATGATGAATCACCAAAAACTGTAAAGAAACGGAGGGGTTCTGGATCCGATACACTGCAATACCTAAGAGAGAGAGCTGAGATGGATAAAGAATTGAGAATGCAAGAATTAGAAGTATGGAAAAAAGAGCAAGAACTAGCCCAACAGCACTTATTGCAATCACAACAGCAAAATCAACAAATGATGGCTTTAATGTCGCTACTTTTACAGCAGAAAAAATAAAAACAACATTTAGAACTATGTTTATATATATTTTTAAAAACACAAGCAAGCTTTGAGGAGACCGTCTGATATCACCTGTGAAGGAGTGTACTATCTGTATATTCTTATTTATACACTCATCTAGGTTTTGTTATATAAAAGTTGTTTAATAACTTAAACAAAAAAACTGTTACACTAAACTTCTGTTTTGAATTTGTTGAGCAACCAAGCCTCAGACTAACCGTCAGACGTTACCCATGAAGGAGTGTACTTTCTATATAGTTTCGAGGTTCAAAGATGAAAGCTGTGCAGAAAGCACACTTCTTCACAGGTGATATATCTTCAGGACCTTTATTTTGAGGCTTATAGAGCTGGTTTGTTTACATGTTTCAAATTTGAACAGTGAATCTGTACATAATGTCTAAACAAAATCATTTTCTAATGTAGGAGGGTCTATATCAAAAAGCTCTGAAGTCATTGATTTGTATACACAGGTGTGAGCATTTGTTATTAGAGCACACACATAATACATTTTATCCACAGCACTAAGTTCGATTTTCAACTTTTTTTTAAAATCCAAGAACTCAAAGTAATTTAAGATATCACCAAATACCCACTCGACTGATGTGCAAACTTCACTCATGGATTTGTTGAAGTCACGTTGTTGTGGTGTTAAGGGATTTCTGAATGGTGCTTGTAGTTGCAAACGCAAAGGGTAGGCAGGATCTCCATAGATACAAAGTGGGTCACCATTCGGTTTGAGACTATGTTGCGCAGGCAGCTGAAATAGGTTAGACATTGCCAACATTGAACTATCATGTTTATCATGTAAATACGCAGCAACCAAGCAAGATGGCGGGTGCTTTAGTAAAGAGTTTGTTCATGATTTTTTGGTTTTTATTAGTGTTTCAACGAAATAACTTATTGGAATGGAATTTGAATTTCAATTGTGATAATGGTGAAGTTAGTTATCATGCTGTTTCGTATGTCAGTGATTCCTTATGGCAGCATTTTCGTAAAAATAAGAAGACATATCTCACACCAAAATCTTTTGATGTTATCTTGTTACTGTTATCTGGCGATATACACCCATGTCCAGGTCCGCTCACAGACACTCAAAGAGAAATCAACGATTTTTGCAAGATAAAAGGTTTCAAACTTTTTCATCAGAATATTAGAGGGTTAGGCGGAAAATTTGACGAGATTAAAGATATATTACTACACTGTAACAAAATTGACATGCTGGGTCTCACAGAACTCTTCATAAACGACACTAACAAAACAAACTTTGACATTCCGGGGTACACACTACTTCAAAGAAATCGTAAGACTAGTACCGGAGGTGGGGTAGGAGTCTACATTCGAAATGGAATTGAGTATAAGGAAAGAGACGATTTAGGAGATGATAACATCGAAGGTATTTTCATCGAAATCAAGCCAAAGAAATCCAAAAACTTTATCGTTGCATTCATGTACAAACCCCCCCGAATCATCAAAACATTTATCGAAAAACTTTCCACAGACTTTGACACAAAAACTTGAAGCAATTAACAGGGAGAGAAAAGAGTCAATAATCATTGAAGACCTAAATACTGACTACCTGAAAAGAGACGATCAACGCGCAATTAAAGACTCCTTTGTTATAAATGGCTACGATCAGCTAATTAAATCATCAACACGAATTACCATGGAAACCTCGACACTGATTGATGTTGTTCTTTCAAACATGCCTTTTAATATCACGAAGACAGCAAATATTGTTTCGGGTTTAAGCGATCACAATTTAATTGCTTGCGCTCGTAAAATTAACAATACGAAATTTGAACCGTTTTATGTAACCTTCAGAGATTACTCTAATTATGATGTTAATGTTATCAACAACGAACTCCTTAACTCAGATTGGAATAGCGTTTATAACTCAGTCTCACCAATTACAGCTTATGAAAACTTAAAAACAATACTTATAAATACAATAAATAAACACGCACCATTCACTACGAAGAAAGTTAAGGGAAAACCCTCCCCTTGGCTGGATGCGGATGTTAAACGATCAATGAATACACGTGATAAACTTCTACGAAAAGCACAGAAGTCACAATTAGCACATGATTGGACTGCGTATCGTCGTTTTAGAAACTTTGTCACCAACTTAGTGAATCGAGCAAAACGTACATTTTTCAAAAATAAACTACGCGAATGTCAATCTCAACCTGAAAAATTCTGGCAAACTATCAAGAAAGTCTTTCCGGTGAAACAAACCTCAACAGTCACAGCAAAATCATTTTTAGTTGATGGGGAAACTATCAGTGACAAAAAAACGATCGCCGAAGATTTTTGTAAGTTTTTTACGGGTATTGCCAATGTACTGAAAACAACCGCATTTCCTCTCAAAAACTTCGTCTGGGGTTATAAATCATCTTTTCAGCAACAAAATGGTGATTTTGCCAGATTTGAATTCGTTAACGTTACTGATGATGAAGTATTAAGTTATCTAAAGAAACTTAAGAGAAAGTGCGCAACTGGATTAGACGATATCCCATCATGCTTCCTGAAAGATGTCGTTATTGTGATATCTAAACCACTGACTCATGTGATAAATTTATCGTTGCAGTCAGGAACGTTTCCAACTGAGTTAAAAAATGCCCGAGTAACACCAGTTTTCAAATCTGGAAAACAAAACACTTATGACAACTACCGCCCCATAAGCGTTCTACCGGTCCTATCGAAAATATTTGAAAAGTGTGTGCACAGACAAGTCATGAATTACTTAGAGAGCAACAACCTTCTTTCGAGTAACCAATTCGGCTTCCGAAGAAAACGGTCAACAGAAGCTGCGACAACCTTTTTCATTGACCACATTCATAAAGCTATGGATCAAGGCCAGTATACAGGAGCTATTTACATTGACTTGGGTAAAGCATTCGATACCATCAGCCATTCAAATTTGATTGATACTCTCGCTCAATACGGTATCTCAGGAAATGCCTTAAATTGGATGACTGATTACTTATTTCAAAGATCTCAACAAGTATCATATGAAGGAACACTATCATCACCACTACCAATATACTGTGGAGTACCGCAGGGGTCTATCTTAGGCCCCTTGCATAGGCGGATCTAGAGCTTAGGCAAAATTTGAGGAGGAGCGTTGTGTCATCTAGGAGAAGAATAGAAAAACGTGCCTTTTAACTAATTACAGTTAAACACTGAAAAGAAATTAATAGCATTGTACTCCTCCACTTGTTTTGCCTAACCCTGGATCCGCCTATGCCTTGCTTTTTATTGTATACTTCAACAATGCTATGAAAATCACTTCAGCTTGCAATATGCTCATGTATGCAGACGATACTGTTTTGTTCTACTCTCACAAAGACATAAATACGATTCAAGTTTCACTTCAAAATGAATTTAGCCAACTTTCACTGTGGTTGAAAGAAAATGAACTTATAATTAATACTAAGAAGGGTAAAACGGAGGTAATGGTATTCGGAACTAGCAAAAAGTTAAACAAACTTGAAGAACCACCAATTCACATAACCCATGATAATACCACCATCAATGTCACAAATGAATACAAATATCTGGGACTGAACCTTACAAATACGCTGAACATGACAAATCATCTACATAATTCGATCAAAAAGTCAGCAACGAGAGTTCGCCTACTGAAGAAAGCAAGAGCATTTTTAGATAGTGAGTCAGCAAAAATGGTGTATCAAGCTATGATTCTGCCAATGTTAACGTATTGTGGATTTTCTTTGTACGGTCCAACACCAAGATATCTCCAAGAACGAATACAAAGATTGGAAAGTCGTGCTGAGATGGTGATAGGTGGTCCTATTCCGAAACGAAAAGACGTGCTCAGAAAACGAATATGTACTTTCGTACACAAATGTATTTACAACGATGCTGAAGTCTGCAAAAATTTTTCCAACTACTTCTTAATAAAAAGGACGAATGTGAACACGCGAAATAATGGCACGATGATTAATATCCCAAGAATAAGACTGGAATCAAGCAGAGCGTCTTTTTATTTTCAAGGTTCCAAGTTATTTAATGATTTACCGATAGACATTAGGAGAGAAAACAATTTTAAGACATTTAAATCAAAATTAAATGCTACTTAATTCCAGTTTTGGCTTTCCAGGTCTATTTACATGGTCTTTCACACACTTTACATCTCATATGATCATCAAATTTCCATCTTCTAGATTTTGATCTCTAGTTTTTTCCTCCAACGTTTTTAGCCTTTTACGTGTTTTTTCTTTCAGTGTTTTCTAGCGATTTTTTCCAGCGGTTCTTAGTGGTTTTTATTGTTTATAGTAATAATTTTTGATAAATATATATTTTTACTTATACTATTATTTTATATTTTTACAGGACTACCAGGACAACAGTGTAATTTCATTTTACTACTGAGGTATTATCCTGTTTAAAAATTCGAAATAATAATAATAATAATAATAATAATAATAATAATTCTACCCTCAATAGGTCCGTAAAGGTTTGCTATAAGCCCATTAGGGGCAACTACTGACTGGAACTTAATAGAGTGGACCCACTTGTGACCATTGTATAAAATTCTTTGATTGTGACAAGGGCGACAAAGAGGTCGAACTGTGCCGTCTACGAAGCCCCAGCAATTAGATAAGGCTGCTCCTTTCGCATGTATGTGATTTGCAAATAGCTCTAAATTTGGAGGTGATAGCCATACTTGATTAAAATCTTGAAGTAAGTGGAAAAAGTTGTCATATATTCGATCAAGTATCTCGTTTGACATCAGACAAAGCTCGGGAACTGATCTGCCAAATCTGGGTATCAAGTCAGAATACCTGCATGGGTAGGCAAGTCTTTTGAGAAAAACGCAAAGTGCTTCTATCCCAGTGAATTTAGAACGATCATAACATATAATTTCTTCGGGTATGTGCAGTACTTCAGCAAGTCTATATATGTCGTTCCTATAAAATCTGAATTCGGATTTGCACTGTGCATCAGACAAATCGTCTAAATCGAATACTTCGTACTTTTAGAAAGGAAAATCTAGATTTTTGATAGTGTTTAAATCATAAAACAACAAACTCCTCTGCGTCTATTACGCCTCGTGCATGGGCTATCAGGAGAGCTTCTCTTGTTTCTCTGAAAGTAGCCATATTTGTTTATATTTTTGGCGCGTTTTGGAATGTTTTTGCTTAACGACAAAATCTAAGACCGGAAAATGAGGACGGGAAAAAAAGGACGGGATAAAAAATCCCGTCCTTGTACCATCCCGTCGTCTTTGCTTAAGGTGCCTATTACGAGAGTAATAACCACTATACTACGGATACTTACTATTACTGTTACGGCTATATACTATTTTCAATTGATGCACCCCCTCTCACTCTACTTCAACTGAAAATCTTTAATGCTCTTCATAGAATGTTGGAGACCTTCAAATGACTCCGAATCAGAGGGCTGTAGTAATCAAACATTTCCAAAATCACAAAGATGACAATTTAACCATTCAAGTTGTCTTTTGTTGGAGATTAAATAAAAAACGAATACAAAAGCTGATTTCTTCATACAGCCAATATCATGTGCATACCCCCTGGTATGTGTATGATGATTGCGATATTTAAATGTTGTCAATATGTATGTAGTATTCAGATATTTTATCCTTCAAGGATGAACAGAAGTTTGTTTTATTATGTGGTTTTTATGACAAACGATAGAATTTTGTATATATGTTACTTAAAAGAAACGCTTTTATGTTTATGATGTCCGAAATGCTTTTGTTCTTTGTTCTCGAGAATTTTATTAGCTATGGTTTGATAAATATGTGGAAATTGTATCTGAGTTATTATGATTCCAAAAAAAGAAATTGTCAGCTGTTTACAACAACATTTTCAATTTCATTTTAATTCAGATAAAGATTGTGGATCAAAATCGTCGATAGATTACCTGTCCACCAGAAAGAAAGGTTTTGTGATCGACTTTCGTTCAGAATTGGGAATCAAATCGATTTTATCATTACTTATTGATGTTCATAGTAGTAGTTCCAAATATTGTTTTTCTAAAACAAGTTAGATAATTCCTTAATTTAGCATGCATGCAGCGCCGCAATGTAATTGAGATTTTATGAATAAAATCGAAGCACGATCTGATATCGGATAATCGAGACAAATCGTGAAGCATAGTGGAAACCAGACGGAGAAAATGATTAGGACGGGCAAATAAACAACAAATATTAGTCCTATATTTCATAAAGCACAATAAAAATGATATTTAACTTGCTTCCCAAATTTTTTTCCTTAGAAAAAACAAAAACAAATTAATAAAGGTTAAGCCTCCCGCCTAACCTTTATTAATTTATCGAATCATAAAATAAAATTTATTCATAAAATCCAAATTACATATTGCAACGCTGCCATGCTTACGTAATTAAGGAATTATATTTCATAAGTTCTCCGTAGATCTAATATTGGATAATCGAGACCAATCTCTTCCATAATGGAAACCAGACTGCCAAACATCCTTTGTTCAAAGTGTTGCTTAACATAGTGGACTCAAAACTATCTCCAGTTATAATCCCTTTGTTATAGTATTTTTGCCAAGTTGATTTTCCTGACCATTGACCCCGTTCAAAATATCTTCAAGAGACAGAGCTAACGCCTTAGCCTTGGACGTTGAAGCAGATCTGCAAGAATGGGCTTTGTAAAGGGAAGTGTCTATTTCAGCCTGCTTAAGCATAACTTTCACCCAATTGGCTATAGTCCATCTCTGAACTTCTTAATGTGGTTTCAGATGGCTCCAAGAAAGCATTGCATTTTCGACGAATAGTTTCTGGAAGGCCGCCACCATCATGTATGTTTACACCACATACCGTTAAAATTTTCCTGCTAAAGTTTTTTTCTTTCACCAGACACCGAATGTACTTTTAACAAATAACTATTGTCAGTAAGTGTACTGCACAATCTGCATGTTCCTTCAACTCTAGGTTTTCAAGAATAGACTTTTTTTAGGTGTAATTTCCAATAACTCTTCAATTATTATGTAACTAAAAATTTATATTCATCAATAAACTGATATGGTACTTGGAAATTATGGGCAAGGAACGGCACAAATTAGTCAGAAAGCTAAAAGTCATACGGGCAGCCTTTTTTAACGAAAAAATGTTTTATTAAAACCATTTTTATGCTATCAAGTTTGGCCAAAAACACATGTAGATGAAGGATTGATAAGTTGGAATGCAAATTAATTAAAAATTAAGGAAAAACAAAAATATAATGGTTTTCCAAAAACAATGAATTCATAAAATTTTCTCTTCCAAACCACGTGCTCGGACTTTCATTCTCGATTCGGCGTTTGCCATTTTGATAAAGAACGTGCTGCTTAAATTATTCGAGAATCCTGTTGAACCAATGAAGTCTCAGAACGGAGCAGCCAGGACCAGGGTCTCCTTCGTCGCCATCCGTATTATCGAAAGGGCAAGAAACCCTGGGTTCGAGGTTGCTCCCTGAAGACGTAAGATATAATAACGTTGTCAGTTGAAATCAAGCCCCTATCCAACAGTTCGTTATTGCTTAGTATACATACATATATATTCATAGAGTCCCTTAGTGTGAAAAACCGATGAATGCCACCTCGGATACATTGAGCATTTTTGAATATCGAGACAAATTTAAAAAGGTGGATTTTTCACAAATTCTGCAATAGGATGAAATTTTTATCTCTTCAAATGTGGTGATATTATATGTCGTTGGAAATGAAATTTTATACTGATCAGTTTTTCTAATAGAACTATGGTCTAAAATGTACCCAACATGCTCGAGTAAATTGCATCTAACATTGCTGAAATGACGCCATTGTATTGGTAAAAAGTCGTGTGCACAATTTTATGTGCACTTAAATTTTGTGTCCACTTAAAAATGGCCATTATTCCCCTGGACTAGTATCTTTTTTGCTTAAAGTTTTCTCACCATTTTTAGTTTTTGCTTTAACAATTCTATTTTGCGAGCCGGATTTGGAACGAACAAGGTCCTTTTCACCAGTTGTAAAGTTGTAAACGGTTGGGTCGGCATTAGGGTAGTCATCACTTTCGTGAAGCAAGGGGTGAAGGTTTAAGCTATCGTTGTGATATATGAAGTTTAAAACTCTCGTTGGACAGTTGCTCGTGCTCGTACATGAATCCCATCAAATCAGAATTACTGTAATATGTCTAAGCCTGTCATTATGTTTCTAGTTACCTTAGATATTTCCTCAAGTGTTTTTCTGCTTTTAACAACTATGCCAGAACTTGCCAAATTTTTATCAGAATATAATCGAGTTTTGTAACCTTGTGAAAGTCTGGTATTTTAATCATTTCAAGTGCGTCATTCAAAAAACCTAACAGAATACACGGGTTGCATAATAAAACGTTCCGTAAATTATATAATAGAATTTACCGAATGAATTTTTTTTCGAGCAAAAATCAAAAGTGAAACGGTGCCAGAAACAACTGAGCCTTTGGCTCTTGAAACTGAGCTTTTCATCGAGTATTTTAAGTTATTCAGCAAAATAGCACTAATTCAATACCTTACCTTGAGAAAGAAATCAAAAAGTGGGTCGTTCAAAACAGGATTATCAAACAAGATTCACAAAAATGCCACTGTATATATTTCCCCAAAGTTGTGAACATTTTATCAATTATTATGTGTACATTGATAAAAGTAATATAAAAGTGATATAAAGTGACTGAGAAGTTACTATGGACATAGTTAAAAATTAAAAGACCTAAATGCGACTAATATTTGCTCTTACACAACTGAATATCAATAACCGCATCAATGTGCAAAGAATTACATCATAATAAACATAATGATCTATATTCCTGCAGAAGACAAGTTAAAGGACAGGCTTATAAATCATAAAAACAAAGGAAACAATGTACTTCAACAGAACACTTGCTTTTCATAACTTGGATAAAATTAGTTTACATTATACAATCACATTTGTATAATACAGGTTTACAAAAGAAAATTGTCAAACCTAATTTTAATACTAATATAGTTTAGTATCAAAAACACTTTGCAGTAGACAACAATCAAAGAAATCAAAATATCTACTAACAAGTGATATATATACGTAACATTTCAAATTAGGACAGAAAATTCATTTTCAAAAAAGAGATGTCCTTAAAGTAATAATTTTTGGATTTCTGCGTAAGCAAGAAATACTTTACGATCGTCCGTGTTTTTCTGTTTTCATCTTACTGTCCAAACCGGCGCATTTTTGTTTCTTAAATTTCATTGGTTCATAAAAAAGCCGTCTCAATCGTGATTGGTGCATAATGCCCGATTTCTACGAAAGGGTGCTAATTTAGCCACCTCCACTTAAATAGCGATAGTTTATTGGCTGATTTTCGCCATGCCATGTGATCGTCCACAAAACGTTTTAAAAATGGCAGCGAAAGCACGTGTGTAGTTTGCTAAAAGTTTCTTTGATGGAAATATGGCTTTAAAAGAAGTTAATACAGCTTATAATTTTATATAAAGAATTGCATTACTGTTGGGAACTTATCATGTTCACAAAATTAAATTACAGTGTGGTTATTCTGTTTTTTGAAAGAAGTTTTCTTGAAGTTTAAAATATGAAAACAGTGCCAATACATGGTGTGTGGAAGAAAAGGTATTTCTTGTTTTATTTTTGCTCCAAGCCTTTTTAAATATGAAAGACCTTCGTGTATTTTGTATGTGTATACATGTTTAAAGTCAATTTTTAGAAGCTTTTGGATTTTTAAAGCTCAGCTTAGCTTCCTTTCAGCTCCTCCCCAACATCACCAACATATGCACTTTATACAGCTATTTATACTATATTTAGTAGCAATTTTTGGATGTATTCTGGCTATATCAGCTTATCTCTTTTCTCCCTACGTATGTTGTATTTTTTTTTCAACTTTTAGATTAGATATGAGCTTTAATTTCTAAGTAATTATTATTGTGATATTTATATTTTTCATTCTGAGGAGATCAATATAGAAACTTTATATATTAGTTTGTGCTGCCCAAACGATATGTTGGTTACCGCCAGTATACACAATCTTTTTATAGGATTCGTTATATTTAATGTGGTTAAATTAAAGTTTCGTATTGTGTCGATGTACTTTTTTGGAGTACGTGGGTGGCAAATATCCAGTAACAATCATTCAGCTTATTCGTACAAAAAAACAGGTCTTCATAAATGATCTCCGCGATAGCATAAAGAAAAGCCCCTTTTTTATGTTATGGTAGGCTGACTTTCTTGACGAACATTGTCAGTCGCATCAATATTTTTGTTTATTTAATGATGCTTCTAGAGCTGAATGATGCGACTGTCTTAGTTTTGCAGGACTAGTGTGCTAGTGTTGCATTTTTGTGGCATTTTCAGCAGCAAAGCTTGCAGAAATCCTTCTGCCCGGTAGGGCATCTTGTTAAAATTAAATTCAGACATCTCTATTCAAAAAAAGATTATTCATACTCAATGTTTATTAAAAAGAGAATAAGTTTCATTTTTTATTTTTAACTCAATATTTTGTCCTGCACCTCAGAAAATTGTCAGGAACTTTAGGCCCTGAAGAATATCTTCAATATCTATTATCTGATTAAAATGACCTTCGTGGAAAAAAAAACAACAGAATTTGGTAGTGAAAATACACATCTATAAACTAAATCACTACAAAGCTGAAAGTAGAAATTCGTGTTTTGGCTTTGGATTGTGTTTTGATTTATGTTCCATGTTTGTACAACAAAAATTGACAGTATTACTAATTTTGGCGCTATTTCCTTTTCGCACCCCCCTAATTGTATCTGATCCTAGCCCTAACCCTAACCCTGACCCTAGGGGGGTGCGAAAAGGAAATAGCGCCCTAATTTTTGCAGGACTAGTGTGCTAGTGTTGCATTTTTGTGGCATTTTCAGCAGCAAAGCTTGCAGAAATCCTTCTGCCCGGTAGGGCATCTTGTTAAAATTAAATTCAGACATCTCTATTCAAAAAAAGATTATTCATACTCAATGTTTATTAAAAAGAGAATAAGTTTCATTTTTTATTTTTAACTCAATATTTTGTCCTGCACCTCAGAAAATTGTCAGGAACTTTAGGCCCTGAAGAATATCTTCAATATCTATTATCTGATTAAAATGACCTTCGTGGAAAAAAAAACAACAGAATTTGGTAGTGAAAATACACATCTATAAACTAAATCACTACAAAGCTGAAAGTAGAAATTCGTGTTTTGGCTTTGGATTGTGTTTTGATTTATGTTCCATGTTTGTACAACAAAAATTGACAGTATTACTAATTTTGGCGCTATTTCCTTTTCGCACCCCCCTAACTGTATCTGATCCTAGCCCTAACCCTAACCCTGTGTGGGTTTACCGCGCAACGGTCTGAGTCATGTGTTGTTTGTAACATGTATTGACGAAGTTCAAACTACAATAGTTGACAATAATAATCTTGATACATAAATAAACAAGAATTGACAATAATGAATACACAAAGAAGAGAAGAGCTTACCAGCATACACACAACATAAACTTGACTGATATGAAACAATACTATGACACAGAGATACTACTATAACTAATTAAGAAAGTAAATGAACCATGACAATGAAACCTATTATAAAAATCATAATGACTTCACACTTAAACAATGGAACATAACTTGACAATGACAATAGAGTGTTACCTACATATAACACAGAACATGACAAAGGAACAAAGTGGACATTGAAAAGTTGACAGAAGACAAATCAAATTCTTATTTGTTATAAAACATATAGAACATTCACATTACACCCTGACCCTAGGGGGGTGCGAAAAGGAAATAGCGCCCTAATTTTTACAAAACATATCTATACAGTATATCAAAACAGTATACGTGATCATGAAATAAATCCATAGTAAATTATGTTTCTGTTGTCAGAGTAAATGACTATCCAGGGAAGCACACTCGACCGGATTCTTTCACAAGTTATTCATCATCACAATCCTGCGTTTTAAAATATTATACGTAATTGGTACTCTGAACATCTTATTGCATATAATACGACATCACGTTTTTACTTCTAGTTTTTGTAATGTATACTCTTTGAATTTACAAAACTGGTTAAACTGGTTATTCTCCACACCACATGAAAAGGTTTCCTTTTTGGCTGTACTATACATCCATGTGCTTTCCAGTTCACTTTCAGTTTAGTTGTATTTGGGCTATATCAATAAAAATAAATCTTCAGCTTGGCTATTAATAATAAATTTTTAACTTTGCATTGAAATCACAGCTTCAATGTTTTGCTGCATTTAATCACCAATCATCATAACAACCAGTAACAACATTGTTATATCAACACACAAAAACAAAACATCATTGATATCAATTTTCTTCTGTATTTTGCACGTTCATTCAAAAGTTTTTACAACACCGAACTAAGAATTTATTTCCATCATTTAATGTTTTTCGTATTGAATCATTTATGTTCCGAGTCTGTAAGAACCATTACTACATCCTTTCACCACAGATTTTACATCGAAAGTTTACTCGAAATTTTTGTGCTAAATTCACATGGAGGTGTTTCTATGGAGATGCGCTTATTTTGCAAACCGTGTATTAGCTACATACCCGTGACCATGTATTTATTTATATCATCAAGTACCACATAAACTTACAGTACATGAATTGCTCATTGCATTATCTCCATCATTTTCATATTTTTGCCTCTGATAGGTCTAACAGGGTTACTAGCCGATTTCGATCGGCCAATTTTCTTATCCTGAAGCAGTTGGTCGCACATTTCCCTGGCTTTTCGTTTTAGGCATAAATTCTTTGCAAACCGATGTTCACGTTATCGATAGGCTTCGCCGTTGACTCTTTGAATTGCTTGTCTTGAACTAACTTCTTCTCGTCTTCTTGTTTTGCGGCTAGCTCCAAAACTTCGGAACAAACCGCATTTTCAACTTGGTTATTATGAAAATTGTTGACAGACAAATCATATGATATACAACATGCAAGCAACGACACGTATAATTGTCCAGTTTTTGATTACATATTCTTTCGTGTTCTCCGTAATCGAGACATGATTCAAAAAATTGCTTAGGAAATTTTTGCCTCTTGTTGAAATTGGTTCCATATGCAGGAAATTTTCAAGGTTGTATAAAATATAGCAAAATTTTAAGGAATAAAATATAATAAACATAGTAAATAAAGTATAATGCATAAAATATTGGCAGAGTATTGTGTATATCTCGCATCTCCCAAGGCCCATACTTTTTGATACCAGGGGATTGATTGAAGTTTCATATGAAAGGTCTAAGAATGTTATATATCATAGATTATCAGTTTTTTCGCAGGCTCATGAATAGAAGCTATTTTGTTTTTCATGATGAATACATGGGCTTAGTGGGTAAGAAAGACACAGACACGACACAGCCGAAAAATGGTTCAATTCTGTTTGTCAGAGGTTATCTGTGATGTTTGCACTTTATTCGTTGTGAAGTAGCCTGCTTTGTTTTTAGATCTCAGTGGTGTTTGGTTTCCAAAATTCAACGTTAAAATTCAGTGTTATTCATTGTTTAGTGTTTGTAATTTGTTTTTAGTAGATGTAAAAATTCACCAGGTTGTTGAGGGCTTGCAAAGGGATGAATCTGATTTCGATAAGGTACTAATTTTGCCAGTGGAAAGCAACTACCTTAAAGGAAGAAATTTTAGCGTCCATATTTATTCCCGCAAAAAATAACTATTTTTAGTATCCGCCAAAATTAATTCCCGCCAAACTTGATTGTTTTCGTAAACTGCAGATTATTTTCCAAAAGAAATTAAAAGGTATAAAATGCCAGAATTTCAGCATTACACATCATTATTTCATTTTGTATCAATCAGTACTAACGATTGCTGGTCTCTTCTGACCCTTGTCTTTTTTTGCTGACTCTCTCTGAATCGGCGAGAAAAAGGTTCTGATGCCTTTAGTTCCAATTCTTTTCCTGTCGGGATTAAATGTTTCAAATGAGTTTGTCAACGTGCAAGACGATGGCGACGACGAAAAATCAGGGTGGGAAGACGATAACATTGACCTTGAACGAAGCGCTTTCGATTTTATGATAGATGATGAACTTGATTTGTAAATTACTGTGTAATAAAAAAACTGTAATAATGTTTTTGTTTTTGAAAAAAACTATCCATATGATGGATTTTCCTCTTCTCATTTAAATATTTTGTCTCTTTAACCTATCAAACCACTTAATTGAAAATGGATTATTGGGGGCATCTACCAAAATAAATTCCCGCTAAATATAAAAATTTTCCTTAAGGGATTGTTCACAAATGACGTCAACCATTTTTTCAAGATTTTTAACCCACCTCCCCCCTCTGTCAACCTGCGTCAACTTTGCGTTGCCCCCTCCCCCTCAGTTGACGTCATCGTTTGAGAAGAACCTCCACCCCACTTGTCCTTTTGTATGTTAGTTTCTTACGCATTTTTAATAAGACGTGAAAATATTTGCAATGATCTTCGTGCAATTTTTCTCTGATCAAACTCCATCTGTGCTTATTGTTTTACGTTCGTGCATCACGGACCACATCAAGATCACATTCAGTGTTAACATTTTCATAAGAAACTTTACTTAATTAGAAAAATCAAGGTTCTGCAAAATTGTGTGGGTTGACGTCAACTAGTATCACATCCCCCCTCCCCCGTCAACCAGCGTCAACTTTAGCATAACCCCCCTCCCCCCTAACGGTTGACGTCATTTGTGAACAGTCCCTAACCGCCAAAATAAATTCCCGCCAAATTTAGTTTTTTTTGCGATCCACCAAAATAAACGCCACCAAATTGCGTCGAAATTTCTTCCCTTAAAGGCGCACCTCCACTTGTGCGATTTTGCCCGTACGTACGTACGCGGCCAGTTTTGCGCATGCTCAGTGACAACTATTGCTCAACTTTGTTGGCCGTCGACGTCCATATTTTGTGCGCTTGGAAGTAGGATGCGATTCTACTTTTTCATGCGGCCGCGCGGCCATCTAGCATGCGAGCCAATCAAATCTCAAGAAAAATTTGAACATTGCAAAAAATTGTAAACATTGCGAATAAAACAAATACTCAACATCACGAGTTTCTTTATTAACTGGAGATTCAAATTAATTGGCCGCACGGCGCCGAGCGGACGTTCGTACGTACGTACGCACAAGTGGAGGTCGGCCTTAAGGTACACATATCTAAAAAAAATTTCTCAGAAACCAACGAATTTCTGAGAAATCTATTCAAATCTATTATTAATATTTCATAACGTCAATCTCTATATCAACAATAACACAATAGCAATTCAGATAAATGAATTCAAAAAAGAAAAAAAGAAAAAAGCAAGCTCAAAATTCACTTATTCGGCTAAAAGCTATCGAACTTTAATCACGAGATTTTGGATCACATTACATTTGTTTACATAGGAATGCAGAAATTTGATATCAAACTATTCAACGAAAACATTTCAGGATTGAAATGTAGTTTAACTGGAATTAATTGAAAAGTCAAGACAACAACGTCACGACTGCTTTAGCCATTAATAAATTCATTTGGACGAGGAACATTTACTTTAATAAAAGTGCTTACTTTTAAATGATAATTTTAAAGTAACATTTACAGTGAGAAGATCAGACCTTAAGTGACGTTTCTAAAGAAAGAAGACAAGTTATGTCTAAAAGATTTCAACACTATAGAATGCACTCTTCGCTTTTTAAGAACCAATTTTTATAGCATACTGAGGGTGAAAATAACCAAAACATATGAGCATCACAAATTTTATCATTCACGTATACCACGCACATGCAAGCACAGATCTAGAAACAGGTTTCGTATGAACACAGCTGTACAGCTGATTTAACGACGTAGACGCATCAAAATCAAAAGGTTTTCTTAGCATAGATTTGCCCAGGAATAATGTCCTGGTTCTGATAAGAAATGGAGTGTATTTCTTATAAAAAACTATAACAAAGCCTCGGTAAACATTATTATTAACTTAGACTCTTGAAAAGCTTGTTTCTTGACTTTTACTTCTATAGGAACTGATAAAATGGCTGGAAGATATGGCGGATACAATAATTATGGTCGAGGAAACTTTAACAGGCGTTTTTTTGACAGTGGAGCTGGTTGCATGTTTTGCACTGGTGTAAGCGAATTCGATGAGTCACATACACGAAGACAGTGTCCTGTCTTCAGGAGTCTGAAATCAAATATTTCCGACGAGCCTTATGTTGAAGTCGATTTAAAAGAAAGGGACAAGGATGGTTTCGCTGCAGCTGGGTTTATGTTGTGGAAACGTATTGATGGGGATATTGAATTCTTAATGGCTCGAGAATACAGGGATGAAGATGATCTCTTGAACTTCCTTGGAGGAAAACGATTACGTAAATCTGAAACACCTGTTGAAGTTGCGTTGAGAATGGTGGATATAGAGAGTGGAGGAAGATTGCTAGGCTCTACATTACAGGCAATGGGAAAGCCGCCTCTCGTTCATTGGAGTGGAAAAGATTCGAAATATGCACTCTTTTTGTTTGAAGTCACAGAACCAAACGATTGCGAAATTGATATGTTGAGTTCTACTATTGACAGCGAAGGTGTAAAAAGGCTTGAATGGGTATTTCAAAGCAATCTTTTCTCTGCGCCGTACATAAAAAAGGATGTACACGGGTTTGCTTTAGATATGGTAAGAAGTCTCACTTCATGTAATGTTTTACAATGTATTACTGAGCTCTTCAATACTGCTAAAGCAGCTTCCCATCAAAATTCTACCAGATCTGCAGCATTAAAGGAAGCTGATGCAAACGTGGAATTTGATTTTGGTGACATGAAATCGAAAAGTACAGGAAATGATAAAACAGATGATGAAGTCATTGAGGCTGTTCGTGCAAAATTAAGGGAAATTAAACTAAAGTCTTCACCCGTCTTAAAGGAATAAAAAGATGGAGAAACATTGTTAACATATCTTTTATAGACAATCATCAAATAGCTATAGTGGAAGTATGATTAAACATAATTGCAAGAAAATTCATTGATAACCACATGTCAAGGAGTTCTTTTTCTATCCCTTGTAACTTTTATGATAATATAGATTATCAAAATTGTAAATACCGTACTTCCTCTGTTAAACGCCACCCTCTAATAAGCACCTAAAATCAAAATTAATTTAATAAGCGCCCAATAAATGTTCGTCAGCCTAGATCCAGTCACTGTAAGCTTCGATATTTCCCAAGATAATAGATTAATTACTAATAGTATAATAACGCTAAAAACAAAATCCGGAAATCGTGGTCCTCCAATAAAATTGATTGTTTGGATTCAAACGTGGAGAGATCTCGATCGTGATAAAATCAAGATATAATTCCGTAGCAAATGATTTTGCTGTATGGATTTTCAAAACAATTTAATAACCGCCCTCCTCTCAAAAGTAAGGTGTATTATTTGGAAACATTGGGCTTAACAGGGGTGGACGCAGCATTATTTTATAGGTACGGCTCAACCTTGTAGATTCCAATAAGAATTCCGATTTCCCGATTTTTTCTCGGAATAAACCGATTTATGGACAAATTCATCTCGAAAATGGGGAGCGGTTAGGAGATCAACGTTCATTTCCAGTTAGCTACTTTGAACCCCCAACACCAAAATTAGCCTACATTAAACATTTTAACCACAGGTGGATAAGCTGAATACAGTAGTTTATTTGAGATTAACACAGCATATACATTAACTACCGTGGCTGATTCTGACACTTTACTTTTATATTATCTACAAAAACATGCGAAAACACGCGGTCACCAGTTGAATATAGTCTAGAGCGTCAACAGTAACCGTGATTGACAACTGAAGACAACAACAAAAACAAACAAGCAAAGAAACATGTTCGAAACAACCAAAGAAACATGTTAGAAAGAAATTCAGAGAAAACAACGAATTCCTTAGAAATCTATTCAAATCTATTTTTAATACTTTATAACCTTTCATATCAACCAAGGAATCAACAGAGTTTTCAACAACATTTCTTAGAAATCTATTCAAATCCATTTTTAATACAACGAATCAACAGCATTAATGACAAGTTTGACATAAATAACAGTGAAAAATTAAATTCACAGAAACCGACAAATTCCTTTTGAAAGAAGCAAGCTTGAAATTTCGGAACTCCTTCTAATAAAAGGTATTTATCTTTAATCGTGAAATTTGTGGATCAGGTGAACAGTTTGGTGTTGTCATAAGGATGTAGAAATTTGAAATCAGACTTAATTATCCAACAAAAAACAATTTCAGGCTCCAATCTATATATTGATAGCCAATTCTTCGTCTGCCTGTATCTTTGTTTGTTTGTTTGTTTGTAAGTCACGCAAAATGGTAGATTGAGTTGTGAGCGAAATTATTTCTTTTTTGGTGTGCGACGTGAGTTCGAAACAAATACATTGCAACCCCAATCGAACGTGACCATTTTTGGCTGGTGAAGCAGTAGAGATAACGTTTTGTCTTTATTATTACTGTTAGTTTTATATTCCAAGGACCACCGTTGACTTGGCTTTGAAAACAATACAGCATCTGAATACAAAGAAACTAACTGATTAAATATTTTGGACATAAAGCATCAGTGGCAGAACGTGGCAGCATGTGCGGTTTAACAGTGTATCCTAACGCTTGCCTGACTGTCTGAGACGGGTGAACTTTTTTTGAGATATAAAAAGAGTATCATGAAACAAAATATTTTTTCAATTTTGTCTTAATAGATGTCTTAATTTCTTTTAATCGATTTCTTTTAATCCATTTTAACATGATCGAATGTTTTTTATTCACTTCATTCAATTAACACGTGCATTTTTTTCTCCTCCCGTGTGATCTTTTTAAGAGAAACCATTTTTTCACCTACTTCTGACAGCACCCATGTTAGAGCGCGTAAAACAAAAGCTAATAAAAAGTTGAAATGTTTTTGCGTTTTGAGTGTATTGTTAAACTGACATACGATTGTTTTAAAGTCGTAAAGAAAAACCACGTGAAGTTCACCTTCGGAATGCATTGTGTAAAGCAAGAAAGTCTGCTGATATTTTAAATGCGACCCCGACAATAAACTGCTGAGTTAAAAACATGCAAGATTTGAAACACCAGGAACGTATTTCTCTTCACGTGCAAAAGAGCTTTATTTAGCGAAAAAGCCAGCAGCAAAGGGAAGTCTTATCGCTGGCTTTAAGTGCAATAATTGGGAGCAGGTGGTGATACAACGCAGGCTGAACATGGGCGGCGAGCGACGACGCCTTGGCGGCTAGTCTATATTTTAATAGCCAATTTTCCGTCTGTCTGGCTGTCTGTCTGTTTGTTTGTTTGTTTGTTTGTAAGTCACGCAAAATGGTAGATTGAGTTGTGAGCGAAATTATTTCTTTTTTTGTGTGCGACGTGAGCTCGAAGCAAATACATTGCAACCCCAATCGAACGTGACTTTTTTTGGCTGATGAACTAATAGGAATAACGTTTTGTTTTTATTATTATTGTTAGTTTTATATTCCACGTTGACTTGGCTTTGAAAACAATACATCAACTTAATACAAAGAAACTAATTGAAATAGAAAGAAACTGATTAAACATTTTGGACAAAAAAGGTGGTAGCATGTACGGTTTGCCAGTGTATCCTAACGTATCCTTGCCAGACTGTCTGAGACAGGTGAACTTTTTTTTCGAGCAATCAAAATGTTTAAAAAACGATAGGTAAAAAAGTATCATGAAACAAAATATTTTTTTGCTTTTCTTTTAATAATTTAATTTCTTTTTTTAATTGTTATGTGCTTCAGATCAAACGTTTTTTTTATTCACTTTATTCATTTAGCACGTGCCTTTTTTTCTCTCCTCCCGTGTGATCTTTTTGAAAACATAAACCATTTCCCCCTTACGTTTGATAGCACCCATGTTAGAGCGTGTAACTTTTATAAACAAAAGCTATTAGAAAGTTGAAGTTTTCTCTCTCTACGTTTTGAGTGTATTGTTACACTGATAAAAGATTGGTTTTACCAGAGGTTGTGACTTCAAATTTGCTTCTGGTTGAACACAAGTTGTACGAACTGTTTATAAGGAAATTTGACGCTTTTTGATACAGTGATACAGAGCAGGTGGACATGGGCGGCTAGTATTTCCTGACTATAGACCACATTTCCACTAACTTATCATTTTATAATTCTTATATCTTCTTGCATTAAAGATAATGAACTATTATGTTGAGCTGCGGGTTGCACAAAGTTGATGTCAGTAGAAATGGAACAATTGGGAAATGGTCTGGGAACGAGCAGCTGTTTATCTAATAAAGTTCTCAAACAAAGTAAAAATTTGATTGGATATCGTTGATGAGATATCGTGACAAGATTACTGTTGATTTCATTGTCTTTAAATGTTTAAGAATTTTAAAACCCAGATATTCTTTTGTTGTTACTGTTGTTTGCTGGGTTTTTGTTATGTTTTTTGACAAAGAAGTAGAGTTAAACTATACTCGCCGCCAATTTGCACCTGCTCTGTGTCACCCCGGAGACCTCAATAAACCTCATATTTTCTTAAAAACGGCTCGGACAACTTGTATTCAGCAAGAGGCAGATTCGAAATCAAATATCAAATCTATCATTTACATGTTTATTAATCTATCATTTACATGTTTAAGGCCACTATTCGCCCTTGTCTTGATTACTGCTGCCACCTTTGGACTGGAGCCTCTGCTCACTGTCTTCATCTTCTCGATCGTATTCAGAAGCGCTTAGTTAAGTTAGTTGGCCCTGATCTTTGTGCTAATCTTCACCCCCTCTCACATCGGAGAAACGTTGCTTCCCTGTCTCTTTTCTTTAAATACTTTCATGGGCATTGATCGGATGACTTGCATCAACTGACTCCTTCTCCTAAGACTTTCTCTCGGATCACTCGCCTCTCTTCAAATTCTCATCCTTTGACTGTTCAGGTCCCAGCTTGCCATAAGAACTTTTATTCATCTAGCTTTTTCTCTCGGACTGCTCGCCTCTGGAATTCTCTCCCTCATAGTTGTTTTCCTGATGAGTATGATCTACAATCTTATAAATCCAAGGTTAACCGCCACCTTGCTATGTCTTTATAACTCTTCTTCCTTTTCTCATCCCTCTCATCTGTCTTTATAACTCTTTTTCCTTTTCTCATCTTGTAGCTTTCTGCCTAGTAGTGGCTTCGGCCTTGCAGGGAGCAACTCATTTAAAAAAAATATCAGTTTAAACAAATGGTTCCAAAAAACACAAATTTCATGATGTGCTATTTACTTACATTTTAAAACCAATCGTTTTTCATTTTAACAATTAAACTCAAAACATAGAGAGAAAATTCTTCAACTTAAGGCCGAGGCGAACCGGTCCAAGAGTTCATCCAACATCAAACAATTTCCATGTTGGATGAAATGTTGGATCAGTTTAGCCGATCGCAAAATTTGAAAAAGAAGAAAAAATCGTGTTGGATGAGTGAAAATTATGTTGGATGAAATTTTGATTGCCATCAAACATTTTATCCAACATTTTCCCTTCTTTGGAGTACATTATTGATGCTGTTTGCCCACTTTTTCCTCCATATCCAACATTTGGTTACAATCGAACGTTCGAATGCATTTTCGAATAAAATTATTCGACTGTGAAGAGTTGGACTTTTAATAAAAGAAAATAGAATTCTTTTTAAAATCACTTTCAATACTATAGGTGCAGAAAAATGGCACGTGTTAAATGAATAAACTAAATAAAAGAAACGTTCGATCAGAAACGCTTAACAATTAAAAGAAATTAAATTATTAAAAGAAAAGCAAAAAAAACACTTTTTTCACGATACTCTTTTTTTATCTATCGGTTTTTAAAAAAAAGTTCACCTGTCTCAGTCAGTCAGGCAAGCGTAAGGATACACAGGCAACCAAACATGCTGCCACGTTCTGCCACTGCTGCTTTTTGTCCAAAATGTTTAATCAGTTAGTTTCTTTGTATTTAGTTGATGTACTGTTTTCAAAGCCAAGTCAACGTGGAAGATAAAACTAACAATAATGATAAAAACAAAACGTTATTCCTATTAGTTCATCAGCCAAAAAAAGTCACGTTCGATTGGGGTTGCAATATATTTGCTTCGAACTCACGTCGCACCCGAAAAAAGAAATAATTTCGCTCACAACTCAATCTAACATTTTGCATGACTTATAAACAAACAAACAAACAAACAGCCAGACAGACGGAGAATTGGCTATTAAAATATAGACTAGCCGCCAAGGCGGCGTCGCTTGCCGCCCATGTTCAGCGTGAGTTGTATCACCACCTGCTCCAAATTATTGCACTTAAAACCAGCGATAAGACTTCCTTTGCTGCTGGCTTTTTCGCTAAATAAAGCTCTTTTGCACGTGAAGAGAAATACGTTCCTGGTGTTTCAAATCTTGCATGTTTTTAACTCAGCAGTTTATTGTCGGGGTCGCATTTAAAATATCAGCAGACTTTCTTGCTTTACACAATGCATTCCGAAGGTGAACTTCACGTGGTTTTTCTTTACGACTTTAAAACAATCGTATGTCAGTTTAACAATACACTCAAAACGCAAAAACATTTCAACTTTTTATTAGCTTTTGTTTTACGCGCTCTAACATGGGTGCTGTCAGAAGTAGGTGAAAAAATGGTTTCTCTTAAAAAGATCACACGGGAGGAGAAAAAAATGCACGTGCCAAATGAATGAAGTGAATAAAAAACGATCAGATTGAAATAGATTAAAAGAAATCGATTAAAAGAAATTAAGACAACTATTAAGACAAAAGCAAAAAAATATTTTGTTTCATGATACTCTTTTTATATCTATCGGTTTTTAAACATTTTGATTGCTCAAAAAAACGTTCACCCGTCTCAGACAGTCAGGCAAGGATACGTTAGGATACACTGGCAAACCGAACATGCTATCAACTTTTTTGTCCAAAATGTTTAATCAGTTTCTTTCTATTTCAATTAGTTTCTTTGTATTTAGTTGATGTAATGTTTTCAAAGCCAAGTCAACGTGGAATATAAAACTAACAATAATAATAAAAACAAAACGTTATTCCTATTAGTTCATCAGCCAAAAAAGTCACGTTCGATTGGGATTACAATGTATTTGCTGCGAACTCACGTCGCACACAAAAAAAGAAATAATTTCGCTCACAACTCAATCTACTATTTTGCGTGACTTACAAACAAACAAACAAACAAACAAACGGAGAATCGGCTATTAATATATAGACTAGCATATCTGTCTACTTTTTAACACAAAACATTTATACATGTGAAAGCTGTGTAACATATGTTAATTTTTCTATCAAGCGTATGTAGAAAAACCTTATTTGAAAAGAAAACAAGCAGCCACTTGGCCGCAAAACTGGGAGAAACAGTCAGATAAAAAATAAGTTTGATCATGTAGTACTAATAGTAAATAGTATCTATTAATATTATCATTTCATATAATTGATTTTTAAGTGAGGAATTGTCATAGAATGTGATATATTCTCTAATCAACAAGTTACATCTGTATCTTCAGAGATTTTTACTTCTTCAACAGTTTCCTCCTCAACATTCTCTACATGAACAATGTACCTTACGAATCGGTTACTTCTTCAAGGGTTTCTTCCTCGGTAAGAGTCACAAATTTCTGACAATAGTTTATGAATTATATTATCTATGTTCAGAAACATCATATACATATTCCTTTTCCTTATGTACTCCTTTTGTGAATCGAATTTATTTACTTCAGTAACCTTTTCTATTTTTCATACTGAATATTGTTTATATTTATATTACCTGCTAGAAAATGATGAACAAACGTTTAAACATTCTTCTGCTAAATTGGAATAAATAAACCACAAGTTTTTTTACCCATCAATGTCTTCGCAACAACATTTGTTAGAGAGTAAATCGAATTTCTGAAGCTTCTTCGATAAAATACTAACGCAATGTACATTTATAAAAGCTGACTTCATCATAAAGTATATAAATGAAATGAAGAAACATTCCTTCAGAAAAACTCATGGACTCCCGAAGATTCCATGTTCAGAATAAATCTGTTATCTACTCGATTTACCACTTTAGAAATTAAATTATTCGAGTGGTTTTATTATACTTATTGAGTTTAGACTGCTTAAAAACAGATTTCGTGAAACAAATGAAACGTTAGTGCTATTCAAGTGATCAGGAAATTTTAAAAATCTCTTATTACATCCGCCGGTTCCAAGAACTAGAAACAAAGACGATGTAGATAGGAACCATTCAATATTGACGTCGCGCTAGGGGGTGGGTGGTTCTTCCTGATTTTCGTGACGCAGTGTGACGGTTAAAAAAAAGGGGGGGCGTAGTTAGTACTTAGTTCAAGTCTGTGACATCACGATATAAAAAATTTTCGATATAAAGTATTTTTGTATTAATCAAAATAAAGAAGTTGTTTTCCGTTTTAGCGCCATCTTTTTTTATAATTTGCGCAATGTAAATAGTGCTTTAGTGTTGAATTTTCAGGATTTTCTTTAGTAGGATGGCTATTTTGATTCCTTTACTTCCAGCCCCTCTTCTGTTACTTGAACAAATATTGAATGGGGAAGGAATCTGGTAGGAGAGTAGGGATAAGTACCACCTACCAAAGTAGGGATGTATTTTTTCGTACCTCAGTTACTTACATATTTTGATGTTTACCTAAAATGCAATGAATAAACACATTTCTAGTGATGTCGTGTAATATTTCTCTCATCAATCTCTATCCATTATTATTGTTTATTGTGCAATTGAGTTCGCGTGAGCGAAACAATTTCTAACGAAAGTTCAGAAAGCGCAAGACGGAAGAGTTCCACACGGTACTGATTACATTCAGTGCAAAGATTTTCTTAAGAAACTTTTGCTTGATTAGAAAAATCCGGTGACGTCAACAGCAGCTTCAAAATTCCATAAAATTCGAAAATTGAAAAATTTTGTGCGAGGGATTACAAGAGGGATTACAAAACCCATTAATTTCTAATATCAAAGCATCAAATTATTAGTAAAAGTAACTAAAATTCACATTTTTACAGTTATTTTAATAACATTCATTCCTTCATGAATTAAGTGAAAAAATATCGAAGAAAACGTATTTTCAAATGTTTGATGTGCTTCTTCGTTAAATTTTATGTAGGGTTATAGTGGAGTCTCACAGACTCTAATGAATTGGCTAAAAGCTACCATTTTTAACCTGATTAGGAAAATTAGTAATAGGAACCCGAGGTCTTTTAATACGGTATTCGCTTTCGTTACCGTTACAAATCTTTAGGATTTTGGCTGAAATAGCCCTTTGAAAGTTTAGAACTCGAAAAAAAGTTGATTAATATTATGTGATACATGTGCTGTAGTACACTAGAGAAAAGAAAATATTGTTATTAACGTAAAATCTATGTCTAAAAGATAAACAATAAAATGGCCAATAAATTACCTGATGCTCTAATTCATATGCATAAAAACACTGAATAATCTAGATTGACCATTACTTCAGGAGCGGATCCAGGATTTTAAACAAGTCAGTCGCGAAGCGAAAACATTTGTTGCGAAGCGGAGCGACAAATTATTAAATATCAGCTCCAAGTTTGTCTCTTTGGATATGTATTATGACAAAATTACATTTATGTATTAAGATTATGTTCAGTTAATTAAAGTTTTAGAAAAGAGTGCAGAAGAAAGTAAAAAATTCAAATTAAGAAGAAGAGAAAAGAAAAGTTAAGGGGGTGACCAAAATTATGAAACTAGTGAGAAATTGGGCGTGTAAATGAAAGTTTTCTAATTTTACGACTGAATCAATCAATTACTGACGAAATATTTACCTCTATCTTTTGATGAATGTGCATTAATGCACCGGAAGAGAACCTTCATACCCAGTACAATATCTTTCCCAAAGTATTAACGCATTTTCAATAGACAAAGGTGATGGTAAATCGTCTCTGTACAAGTTGGCAAAAGAAAGGCATCTATCTTTCCAATTATGGTTATTAGATTAATGTACCAAAGAAATCATTTTTGATGGTATGAAAACCAAATCTTCATATGATCTGCAGTCATCAAATCTATGATTCAACTCACTTATCAAATGATCAACTACTGGTATGGAAACTGACCGTTTGAAATATTCATAGGGAGTTTCACATGGAATGTTACTTCGGTGCACTTGTATGGCAGATACCCTTGGCTTAGCCTCTGAAACTCCCACTTTTTGCTCCCTAACATTCTTCACCATTTGAATGCTGCAAGATTTTACAACACTTAAACTAAGGCGATGTGAATGGCAAATGGACAAAGATGGCTTTAGGATTGATATTAAGAATATGTGCAGATGCACCATTGATGGGTCCTGCAACTGTACCTGTACCATTATACCCTTGGCTTCTGCAGTCATGAATGTCAAGTCCCAGATTAGCAATAGCAGCAAGGGCAGTATCACTCAGAGCTTTCCCAGACAGTCCCAGTTCACATGGTATAAAACCAAGAAATTCTTCCTTGATGTTACAGTTTTTGTCAACAAACAGACATAGAGACATTTGTTCCTGGTTGGAACTGTCAGATGCTTCATCACACAAAACTGAAAAGAATTTGTTACGTTTGATTTCAGACAAAATACTGTCTTGGATGAAATCTCCACAACATTTAATAATTTCATTCTGAGATGTCTTGGAAATGTATTTTGCATTTTTAGCACATTTCTGTAAATACGATTTGAGATTATGGTCACCCCTTCGAATACGGTAATTCAACACTTCAATGAAATTTCTAATACTACCAGAATAGTATTCACCAACATCTGGATGATACTGGGAATCATCCCTATGGCCACGGTATGGTAAACTCACACGTCCCAAAAGAATTATTGTGTCTACGATAGGAACAAGAAATTTCCTATTCTGGTCGACCTCCTGTCTCACTTGATCAATAAGCAAAATATCAACAAAATGAGCTTTTCCGGAATAAGTTTTGATAAAATTAAAAAACAAGTTGTTTGTTTCCATATGTTAAGTTAAGTTTTTGTACTTATTTCCTTTTTTCCCTTCACAATGCTTCTTAAAAGAAGAAACAGCATCAGGCCAGTACTGAATTGGCTCAGCAAAAAGCTTCTTTACTTTTATAAACTTTTGGAAAATCTGTGTCCAAAAAGGACACAAGATAAGCAAAAAGCACCATCGAGGCTTGGGGAATAGCAAAGCCAAGAGTATTGCTTTAGCCATAATAGAATAAATCTTCTTCCATTATTAGATTTAGGAAAAACAAATGATTCTGATGGGATAAAAAAGATTCTGGATTATGTCAAAAATTTCTGCACTTGCTAATGAAGAAGCTTTTACAACAAATCTAGCTATGTCATATGAATATGGAAAAGTAGTATTTGATTCCAAAGTTGTGGTACAGGCACTTGAAGAAGATACAGTCATGCTAGTAGCAGACGATGATTCATTAGAATTGGATGTCACGTTTGAAGGAAACGTTTTTTCCTGATTGTGAGAAAGCAGTGGATTACTGGAGTCACTCACTTTGGCTGATCTTTTAACTTTCAAATCTTAGTTTAGTTTGTATTTTAGATTTATGACTTTGATTTGATTTATCTTTACTGTTACATGCAGGAGAACAAAGAAGAAGAGGGACGTAATAGTTATGTTTGAACGTCTCATTTTTACTCAAGATACCCTCTTAGCAAAACAAAATGTTAAGCCATTCACCTGATGTGACCGTATTACATTTTAAAAGATTATTAAATTTTTCCGGGCCAGAAAGTGGATAAAAACATTTGATATCCCTTTTAATTACATTACACAGCGACATTATACAAAGAAAGCTTGTCCAAACATTATCTGAACAAATACACATTGCCTCAAATTAAACCTTGTTTGAACCTGTATGTCCACTGTCAATAGATGAATGGAATAAACATAATGATAAAATGTTACCTACACATGTAAACATTTTAGCATGAGAATTTAACAATGATGAAAGCAATGGGTGATTGGAATAGTAAGAAGCATTCAAGAACATGTCAATGACTGTGAGAACTCTCAAATCAACCTCTAAGGAGTTATCGCCCACCAAACAAATTGACACAGAACTAAATAAACAATTTCAAGTGGCATTTGATCTATAAGAAACATGAAAAGGAATAAACAATAAGTTTCAGATCCCCCATCTTGTCTTTTACGTCTTGTTTTACTTTATTTTTATTGAGAAAAGCCATATAAGTTCTCATGAAATAAACACGCCACAAAAATGAAAGTAATGACAAGAATGTTTATCATCTTAGGTAGGAAAACTGTCAGACCAAAAACGAAAATATTTTACCTCAAGGCAATCCAAATGTGCTCTTTGTCTTCCTTTAAATTACTTGGGAGGCAAGACTCAGCAGAAACATTTCTATGCAGTTGACCAGAAACAAGTTTTTGGTATAAACCAGCATTAGATAAGGACGAATATTCCCGCACTCTTTTCTCTTTTTCTCTTCCAATTTTTTACGGAAGCAGTGAAAGCGAATACCGTATTAAAACACCGGTGGACTCCAACTCCTACTCCTACTACTCATTCTCCTACTCCAGCCGAAATGGCAATTAGTCTGCGATTTAGAGTTTGCGAGACTCTACCAAAAACGCAATGTAAATTCTAATGAAGGAACGTAGCCTTCGTAATTTGGAAGCTTTTTCATATCAAACATTTAAGAGTAGATTAAGTTTCATTTAAAAGTACATAACCTGATATTTTATAACTTAATCCACAAAATTAGAATTCTAACCAAATAGGCGTACATAAAATGGGACATTTAGTTCATTATGCTAACTGAAAATACTTGATATGTTGCTTTTCTTGTTAGTAAAGCTTATCACTTCAAAATTTCTTATTACCTCGTTTGTTAGCTACTACACTGTGTTTGTGTATTACGACTTTCAAAGATCTAGCTGAAAAAGGCAGTTATTTGTTGCAATTCAATTTTGGTTTCATCATGAATTATTATTATAAAACCAACTTTTTTTTTCTACACAAGCTCTTATGAAAAATTTCTTATAAAAAACATATGTTACACAGCTCACGCATGTATAATTCCTCGGTCTTTAAATAAATTATTGCTGGTGTTTTATGATTAGACCCTATTTACACTAATTAATCATTTTCATCAAATTTATCGTTAATGCCTGTTTTCCACCAGTGAGATATTTCAGAAAACACCGGTAAAGACGTTTTTAGTATTTAAAGTAAAATTTCGAAAGCGTTTGTGTGAAAAGTAAACTTACTGCTACCCTCCTGTGCCATCTGGATCTTCTTAAACATAACATATCATTTCGTTCGCACAAATTCCTTACCGTTCCAAACAGTTCCATGGCTGAAAAGAGCCAACATGGTCGAAAAAACTTATTTTCACGAGCGAGAGGGTCGCACTTTTTTGTGGGGGCTATCAAAGTAGGTGGATAAAAAACAATAAATTATTTTGACTTTACATTTAGGTAATACTAGTATCCCGTGTAAAAATGTTTTACATGTTTTAATCGATGTGAGCTGAACAGAGAGAGAAAGGCTTAGTATAATGAATTTTAGTATGATATAGTTCCTCAATTGTTTGGAATGTAGAATGTTTAGATTGTAGTATCCCGTGTAGAACAGCGTGTAGAACACGGGTTTTAATTCATCAAAAATAAAAAACGCGCTGTGCGTCCACTTTTTTCACTTTTTACCTTATAAATTGAAGATACAATGCAATAGTTCCCCTTCATTAAAAATATCTAACGTCAATACAGAAAAAAACACTCTTCACTCTTTTAATGAAAAATCTCTAGGTATTCCGGCTAAAGCATATTTAGTTCAACACTGGAGTTATGAACAGAAAAAATTTTAATCAGAAGATCTGAAACACATCAAAATATTCGTATTAAATCTTTCACGATATATACGATATATGCAGTAGTAAAAATAAATTGTGCGTACAGGTAAACAACAAAAAGATTAAAATCGCTGTAACTGTTCATGAAATCCACACCCCAATGTAAATAAAAGCCAAACGCGAAAGTCGCAAAAGTGTCAAAATGTGAATTAAAAACAATTGCGATTTTCTTCACGAACCCAGAGCGTCATGATTAAAAACCATGATATTCATTTCTTTGTTTGAAAAGTAATGACGCAGAAACCCTATTGATACAATAAGAAAAATAAAACAAACAAACAAAAAGGTTCTAAAGCGTACTTACCCTAAAAACATAAATAAATCTTCGCGCAATACTTTCGTTGTTGTCTATTGTTTCTTGATCTCGTGAATAATCAAAACATTTGAAACGATTATATGCAATGCAATGTTTTCCCATATACTAATCGTAGAAAAATATTAACCGCCGTGGTCTGACCCTCCATTATGAATAAGTGACCGCAAAAACGACCCGAAATTTTAGAGAGTGAAAGCGTGAAAAAAAGCGGATGCACAGCGCGTATTAGAATATAGACTAGACGCCAAGGCGTCGTCGCACGCCGCCAACGATCAACATGCATTTGAGGTAAAACATTTCTTACCGGTTTTTATTTCGAAAATGATCCCTTTATTCAAATCCCGTGTAAGCGTATAAAAGTTGTTGTATGTACTGATAAAAAAAACTGACGTCAAATCAATATGATACAGTAGAATCTGACGTCATTACAGAGAAAAAAACATTCTCGCCTCTACGTGGTTTTACGCGGACAATATAGGAAATCCTACGTAAAATTTAGTTAAATATATCACTCTCTAAAATAAAAGTGGTATGCACAAAGCGAATTAGTATAATAAGACTAGTATCTCGCGTAAAAGTTTTTTACGACTTTAATTTCGAAAAGGATGTGCAAGAATCCCACATTCCCGTGTGCGAACCCCGTGACGAAAATTTCAATTACGGAATTGGGACTGGAAAATGTACCCAGGTTGTAGAGCTTGAAAAACTGAGCAAAAAAATGTATGGGATCGTTTCGCTGCGCCCAACCGTTGCAGAGATATCGTCGGTCAAAGATTTTAATGACGTCATAGCCGCAGTACCAAATACAATTTAGGCCCAAATGTTGCGTCACCCCATCACCCGTGTTGCCGACCCTAAAAAACGTCAGTTATCGCTATTGGTTCTTGAGATATTTCCCCAAAAACGCCGCGTTCGATTTGGGGATGCAATGCAATGGCTTCCCGTGATCATAAAGACATCTGACGTCAAATGCCGTGGCTATTATACTCATCATGAATGTGTCTTGCGTGGTCGAACTGCCGCTATATGACCACGATTAAGAAGATTTTGACCATTAAAAAAACAAAAACAAAACACTCTCTAAGTTAAATGTGTTACACACATTGCGAATTAGTATATATAGACTAGTCTCTCGCGTAAAAGTTTTTTACGGCTTTATTTTCGGGAAGGATGTGTCGAAAATAGGTGACGAAAAATTAAACCATGGAATCATATATAGACAGTGTACCCATGTTGTAGAGCTCGAAAAACTGAGCAAAAAAATGTATGGGATCGTTTCGCTACGATCAACCGTTGCAGAGATATCGTCGATTATATGTGTTAATGACGTCATATCCGCAGTACCAAATAAAATTTTAACCCAAATGTTGCGTCACCCCATCACCCGTGTTGCCGACCCTAAAAAAGTCAGTTATCACTATTGGTTCTCGAGATATTTCCCCCAAAACGCCGCGTTCGATTGGGGATGCAATGCAATGGCTCCCCCGATACGACAAAAATAACTGACGTCACGCCGCGTGCTATTATACTAATCCTCGATTATCAATGGTCTAACGAAAAAATGACCACGATTAAGAAGATTTTGACCGTAAATTTTAAAAAAACACAACACTCTCTAAAATAAAAGTGGTATGCACGATTGCGGATTAGTATATATAGACTAGTATCTCGCGTAAAAGTTTTTTACGACTTTAATTTCGAAAAGAATCTGCGGAAATACGACGCGTTCCCGTGTGTGTACCCCGTGACGAAAATTTTAATTACGGATTTGGAAATGGAAAGTGTACCCATGTTGTAGAGCTCGAAAAACTGAGCAAAAAAATGTATGGGATCGTTTCGCTACGATAAACCGTTGCAGAGATATCGTCGATCAAAGATTTTAATGACGTCATATCCGCAGTACCAAATAAAATTTAGTCCCAAATGATGCGTCATCCCATCACCCGTGTCACCAACCCCTAAAAACGTCAGTTATCCCTATTGGTTCTCGAGATATTTCCCCAAAAACGTCGCGTTCGATTGGGGTCGCAATGCAATGGTTCCTCCGTGATATTCTAAAATGAAACTGACGTCACGCCGCGTGCTATTATACTAATCGTCAATTGTCAATGGTCTAACGAAAAAATGACCACGATTAAGAAGATTTTGACCGTAAATTTAGAAAAAACACAACACTCTCTAAAATAAAAGTGGTATGCACAACGCGGATTAGTATATATAGACTAGTATCTCGCGTAAAAGTTTTTTACGGCTTTATTTTCGGGAAGGATGTGTCGAAAATAGGTGATGAAAAATTAAACCATGGAATCATATATAGAAAGTGTACCCATGTTGTAGAGCTTGAAAAACTGATCAAAAAAATGTATGGGATCGTTTCGCTATGATCAACCGTTGCAGAGATATCGTCGATTAAAGATTTTGATGACGTCATCTCCGCAGTACCAAATAAAATTTAGGTCCAAATGTTGTGTCACCCAATCACCCGTATCGCGGACCCTAAAAAACGTCAGTTATCCCCATTGGTTTTCGAGATATTTCCCCAAAAACGTCGCGTTCGATTGGGGATGCAATGCAATGGTTCCCCGTGATAATAAAAACATCTGACGTCAAATGCCACGTGCTATTATACTAATCGTGAATGTGTCTTGCGTGGTCGAACCGCCGCTATATGACCACGATTAAGAAGATTTTGACCATTAAAAAAACGAAAACACAACACTCTCTAAAATAAAAGTGGTATGCACAACGCGGATTAGTATATATAGATAGTATCTCGCGTAAAAGTTTTTTACGGCTTTATTTTCGAAACAGATGTCCAAGAATCCCGCGTTCCCGTGTGCGAACCCCGTGACGAAAATTTCAATTACGGAATCGGGACTGGAAAGTGTACCCATGTTGTAGAGCTCGAAAAACTGATCAAAAAAATGTATGGGATGGTTTCGCTACGACCAACCGTTGCAGAGATATCGTCGTTCAAATATTTTGATGACGTCATAGCCGCAGTACCAAATAAAATTTAGGTCCAAATGTTGCGTCACCCCATCACCCGTGTCACTGACCCTAAGAAACGTCAGTTATCCCTATTGGTTCTCGAGATATTTCCCCAAAAACGTCGCGTTCGATTGGGGATGCAATGCAATAAGATAAGATAAAAAAACTGACGTCACGCCGCGTGCTATTATACTAATCGTCAATTATCAATGGTCTAACGAAAAAATGACCACGATTAAGAAGATTTTGCCCGTAAATTTAGAAAAAACACAACACTCTCTAAAATAAAAGTGGGATGCACGATTGCGGATTAGTATATATAGATAGTATCTCGCGTAAAAGTTTTTTACGACTTTAATTTCGAAAAGAATCTGCAGAAATACGACGCGTTCCCGTGTGTGTACCCCGTGACGAAAATTTTAATAACGGAATTGGAAATGGAAAGTGTGCCCATGTTGTAGAGCTCGAAAAACTGATTAATAAAATGTATGGGATGGTTTCGCTACGACCAACCGTTGCAGAGATATCGTCGTTCAAATATTTTGATGACGTCATAGCCGCAGTACCAAATAAAATTTAGGTCCAAATGTTGCGTCACCCCATCACCCGTGTCACTGACCCTAAGAAACGTCAGTTATCCCTATTGGTTCTCGAGATATTTCCCCAAAAACGTCGCGTTCGATTGGGGATGCAATGCAATGGTTCCCCGTGATCATAAAACATCTGACGTCAAATGATACCACGTGCTATTATACTAATCGTGAATGTGTCTTGCGTGGTCGAACCGCCGCTATATGACCACGATTAAGAAGATTTTGACCATTAAAAGAACAAAAACAAAACACTCTCTAAGTTAAATGTGTTACACACTACGCGGATTAGTATAATAAGACTAGTAACTGGCGTAAAAGTTTTTTACGGCTATAATTTCGAAAAGGATGTGTCGAAAATAGGTGACGAAAAATTAAATCACAAAATCGTGACTGGAAAGTGTTCCCATGTTGTAGAGCTCGAAAAGCTGATCAAAAAAATGTATGGGATCGTTTCGCTACGATCAACCGTTGCAGAGATATCGTCGATCAAAGATTTTAATGACGTCATATCCGCAGTACCAAATAAAATTTAGGCCCAAGTGTTGCGTCACCCCGTCACCCGTATCGCCGACCCTCAAAAACGTCAGTTATTCCTATTGGTTCTCGAGATATTTCTCCAAAAACGTCGCGTTCGATTGGGGATGCAATGCAATGAATCCCCCGTGATAAGGTAAAAAAAACTGACGTCACCCCGCGTGCTATTATACTAATCGTCAATTATCAATGGTCTAACGGAAAAATGACCACGATTAAGAAGATTTTGACCGTAAATTTTAAAAAAACACAACACTCTCTAAAATAAAAGTGGGATGCACGATTGCGGATTAGTATATATAGATAGTATCTCGCGTAAAAGTTTTTTACGACTTTAATTTCGAAAAGAATCTGCAGAAATACGACGCGTTCCCGTGTGTGTACCCCGTGACGAAAATTTCAATTACGGAATCGGGACAGGAACGTATACTGATGTTGTAGAGCTTGAAAATCTGAGCAAAAAAATGTATGGGATTGTTTCCTTACGACCAACCGTTGCAGAGATATCCTCGATCAAAGATTTTGATGACGTCAATCCGCAGTACCAAATAAAATTTAGGACCAAATGTTGCATCACTTCGTCACCCGTATCGTGGACCCCAAAAAACGTCAATTATCCCTATTGGTTAAACGCCGCGTTCGATTGGGGATGCAATGCAATGGCTCCCCCGTGATACGACAAAAATAACTGACGTCACGCCGCGTGCTATTATACTAATCGTCAATTATCAATGGTCTAACGAAAAAATGACCACGATTAAGAAGATTTTGACCGTAAATTTAGAAAAAACACAACACTCTCTAAAATAAAAGTGGGATGCACGATTGCGGATTAGTATATATAGACTAGTATCTCGCGTAAAAGTTTTTTACGACTTTAATTTCGAAAGGAATCCGCAGAAATACGACGCGTTCCCGTGTGTGTACTCCGTGACGAAAATTTTAATTACCGAATTGGAAATGGAAAGTGTACCCATGCTGTAGAGCTTGAAAAACTGAGCAAAAAAATGTATGGGATCGTTTCGCTACGACCAACCGTTGCGGAGATATCGTCGATCAAAGGTTTTGATGACGTCATATCCGCAGTACCAAATAAAATTTACGCCCAAATGTTGCGTCACCCCATCACCCGTGCCACCAACCCTAAAAAACGTCAGTTATCGCTATTGGTTCTCGAGATATTTCCCCAAAAACGCCGCGTTCGATTGGGGATGCAATGCAATGGCTCCCCCGTGATACGACAAAAATAACTGACGTCACGCCGCGTGCTATTATACTAATCGTCAATTATCAATGGTCTAACGAAAAAATGACCACGATTAAGAAGATTTTGACCATTAAAAAACAAAAAAACAAACACTCTCTAAGTTAAATGTGTTGCACACGATTGCGAATTAGTATATACTAGTAACCCGTGTAAAAAATTTTTACAGGTTTTAATCGATGTGAGCTGAACAGAGAGAAAGGCTTATTATAATGAATTTTAGTATGATAAAGTTCCTCAATTGTTTGGAATGTAGAATGTTGTTTAGAATGTAGTATCCCGTGTAGAACAGCGTGTAGAACACGGGTTTTAATTCATCAAAAAAAAAAAAAATACGCGCTATGCGTCCACTTTTTTCACTTTTTACATATGTATAAATTGAAGATGCAATTCAATGGTTCCCCATGATTAAAAATATCTAACGTCAATACAGAAAAAAACACTCATCACTCTTTTAAAAATCTTTAGGTATTCGGTTAAAGCATATTTAGTATGAACAGAAAAGCTTTTTAATCAGAAGATCTGAAACACATCAAAATATTCGTAATAAATCTTTCACGATACGATGTATGCAGTAGTAAAAATAAATTGTGCGTACAGGTAAACAACAAAAAGATTAAAATCGCTGTAACTGTTCATGGAATCCACACCCCAATGTAAATAAAAGCCAAACGCGAAAGTCGTAAAAGTGTCGAAATGTGAATTAAAAACAATTGCGATTTTCTTTACGAACCCAGACCGTCATGATTAAAAACCATGATATTCATTTCTTCAATCCCGTATTATTTGAAAAGTAATGACGCAGAAACCCTATTAATACTATAAGAAAAAACAAAACAAACAAACAAAAAAGTTCTAAAGCGTACTTACCCTAAAAACATTAATAAATCTTCGCGCAATACTTTCGTTGTTGTCTATTGTTTGATCTAACGAATAATCAAAACATTTGAAACGATTAAATGCAATGCAATGTTTTCCCCTATACTAATCGTAGAAAAATATTAACCGCCGTGGTCTGACACTCCATTATGAATAAGTGACCGCAAAAACGACCCGAAATTTTAGAGAGTGAAAGCGTGAAAAAGTGGTATGCACAGCGCGTATTAGTATAATCATGTTTTTCTACCCATGCCCACAGTTTGGTTTATATTTTATGATTGATTGAGATATACATATTATTTAGTTGTTTTTGTATGTCTTGTTTACAAGTGTTGAAATATATTTGTTCGAAAGCAGTAAATCTGCAGTTCTTTTTTGTGGGAAGTTTCCTGGGGCCTTTTGATGGTGTTTAATGAATGTGGTATCGGGAATTTGAAGATAGACGGAATGGCATTAGATTTCCAATATGGTTTTGAATCACCAAAACTGAAGAGTATATAATCTCTTGGGAGAAAGTGTTTACTGCACATACAGGAATGTTTTTGTATAGTTGGTGAATCTTTCTCTTAAATAAAGCTCATTTATCCATTTGGCACATAATTTTCGATCGGAAACGCATAAAATGGATACTACAACTGTTCTGAAATTGATTTGTGCATCTGCTGGAACATAAGACTTAAAAACATGGTTTTATTTTTCTATTTGTGTTTAAACAAATTCACTTTCGTTTTCACTCTTGCCACTATATAATGGCTACCAATATTTTTTTTGACCTCACTACGGGAATTGTAGTCGGACATCTAGCGCTTCGCTTATATATATCACTAGTAACCCGTGTAAAAAATTTTTACAGGTTTTATTCGATGTGAGCTGAACAGAGAGAAAGGCTTATTATAATGAATTTTAGTATGATAAAGTTCCTCAATTGTTTGGAATGTAGAATGTTGTTTAGAATGTAGTATCCCGTGTAGAACAGCGTGTAGAACACGGGTTTTAATTCATCAAAAAAAAAAAAAAATACGCCCTGTGCGTCCACTTTTTTCACTTTTATAAATTGAAGAAGCAATTCAATGGTTCCCCATGATTAAAAATTTCTAACGTCAATACAGAAAAAAACACTCATCACTCTTTTAAAAATCTTTAGGTATTCGGTTAAAGCATATTTAGTATGAACAGAAAAGCTTTTTAATCAGAAGATCTGAAACACATCAAAATATTCGTAATAAATCTTTCACGATACGATGTATGCAGTAGTAAAAATAAATTGTGCGTACAGGTAAACAACAAAAAGATTAAAATCGCTGTAACTGTTCATGGAATCCACACCCCAATGTAAATAAAAGCCAAACGCGAAAGTCGTAAAAGTGTCGAAATGTGAATTAAAAACAATTGCGATTTTCTTTACGAACCCAGACCGTCATGATTAAAAACCATGATATTCATTTCTTCAATCCCGTATTATTTGAAAAGTAATGACGCAGAAACCCTATTAATACTATAAGAAAAAACAAAACAAACAAACAAAAAAGTTCTAAAGCGTACTTACCCTAAAAACATTAATAAATCTTCGCGCAATACTTTCGCTGTTGTCTATTGTTTGATCTCACGAATAATCAAAACATTTGAAACGATTAAATGCAATGCAATGTTTTCCCCTATACTAATCGTAGAAAAATATTAACCGCCGTGGTCTGACACTCCATTATGAATAAGTGACCGCAAAAACGACCCGAAATTTTAGAGAGTGAAAGCGTGAAAAAAGTGGTATGCACAGCGCGTATTAGTATATAGATAGATAAATTATTTCATTGATTTAAGAGCTTAATGTATTTGAAAATAACATTTCATTTCAACGCTGGTTTCGATAATAACACCGCGTAGAAAAGATCGACCAAACTGAAAAATGAAATCTACGATGGTGATTTTATAAAGTGTATTTCCGCAAAAAACAAGTACGTCGACCGGACTGACTTGACATACCCTGGATCCGCCCCTGCTTATAATGATTTACTGTACAGATTGATTTTCTATACACTGAAAAAACGGGTGAATTTCCTGTAAATAAATGAGCTTGGCGAAATTAATCAATTTTTAAATGTCTTCTTCAAAAGAAGTTGCCCACTGATCGTCATCATAGTTGCTTTTTATTTCTATAGCATCTGAGAAAATGGCTGGAAGATATGGCAGATACAATAATTATGGTCGAGGAAACTTTAACAGGCGTTTTTTTGACAGTGGAGCTGGTTGCATGTTTTGCACTGGTGTAAGCGAATTCGATGAGTCACATACACGAAGACAGTGTCCTGTCTTCAGGAGTCTGAAATCAAATATTTCCGACGAGCCTTATGTTGAAGTCGATTTAAAAGAAAGGGACAAGGATGGTTT
This sequence comes from Turritopsis dohrnii, assembly GCA_027922465.2. Classification (NCBI taxonomy): domain Eukaryota; kingdom Metazoa; phylum Cnidaria; class Hydrozoa; order Anthoathecata; family Oceaniidae; genus Turritopsis; species Turritopsis dohrnii. The sequence goes on along the minus strand of BQMF02000097.1, from coordinate 977,713 downwards.
CGCTGCAGCTGGGTTTATGTTGTGGAAACGTATTGAAGGGGATATTGAATTCTTAATGGCTCGAGAATACAGGGATGAAGATGATCTCTTGAACTTCCTTGGAGGTAAACGAGTACGTAAAGCTGAAACACCTGTTGAAGTTGCGTTGAAAAAAGTTGATAAAGAAAGTGGAAGAAAATTGTTGAGATCAACATTGCATGCGATGGGGAAACCACACCTTGTTCATTGGAGTGGAAGAGATTCCAAGTATGCACTATTTTTGTTTGAGGTCACAGAATGGAACGATTGCGAAATTGATGTCTTGTGTGCTGGTACTTATAGTGAAGGTGTAAAAAGGCTTGAATGGGTATCTCAAAGCAATCTTTTGTCTGCGCCGTACATAAAAAAGGATGTACACGGGTTTGCTTTAGATATGGTAAGAAGTCTCACTGCATGTAATGTTTTAAAATGTATTACTGAGCTCTTCAATACTGCTAAAGCAGCTTCCCAAAAAAATTCTACCAGATCTGCAGCATCTCAGGAATCTGAAGCAAGCGTAGAATTTGATTTTGATGTCGTTAATGCTATCTTTACATCAGCAAAGTCAGCCAGAAGCAAATTTGAAGCGAAGCAGAGTTACTGCTGGAATGATATTTGTTCGGCTGTCAAGGTGTTGCATAAGCAAGATTTGCGAAAGCTGAAGTTACGTTTCCATCCTGATCGACTGAACCGGCAATTACAACGCGATGCAACTGAATTGGAAAGAAATATTGGGAATAAAGCAATGCAAGTTCTTAATCAGATTGTTGACATGATCGATAATCCAAAGAATGCACCGTCTCCTTCTGCAACATCCGGTGGAGTATTTAACACCATCACGGAAATGAATGAACTAATCAAGAAATATAAAGGGGAAGAAACTGAGACACTGGATGATGATATCACCGAAGCTGTTCGTGCAAAATTAAGCGAAATCAAATTAAAATAATAAACCGACTTACAAAAGTACTTATACAAAATACTTACAATGAATTAATTATTTGAAGTTTGTTTGTTTACTCTACTCTTTTTCTGAGATTAGTGGGAGCGTTCGATTTTATAATGATACATTGCAACTTCCGATTGGGTTAAATGCAGTCTTCGATCAATTTGATTTAGGTATATAATTTTAATTATAAAATATACGATCATAAAGAGATGAATGTTTATTTCTTATTATCTTATTCTGATAGAAAGGGTTTTTTTCACTTATCGAAGAATGTGGAGGCGAAAAATTTCCGTGCAATCTCATTGGTTCACAAAACCGAGAGATTATTATATATTTTGCCAGTGATATAGTATTATTCACTACGAAAAGCTTCGTAATAAAGATTTCGCATTATAGTTCTTGAACGTTTGTTACATTTTGAATGGCGAATTGCTCACTACGAGAGATAATTGCTGCACCAATGAAATTACAGAAAATTTTCCTGCCGTGACATTTTTCGCCAAGTGGAAAACCGCTTCTATGTATTCAATTTGCATTGTTATTAGAAAGTATTCTTCAAAAACTAATCACTTTTTCACAATAATAGTAATTCCTTCCTTATCATCCGTCCCTCTTTGAGAACGGTCACATTCGTTACCCTTCCAACGCGTACACTGCAAGTGCCCCAGCAAAACCTGCATGGAATCAACAACTTTCATCAAAATTTAGAGTTTGCTCTCGAGCGTGAAATACATGGAAGTAATTATCTTCTCAAAGATATTTCAAAAGCAACCGTCACATTTGACGACCGCATAAAAGAGCAAATCCTTTAAACAATACCTTTGGGAGGCCGTTTTCCTCGTTTTCTCAAAACGTCCTATTGAATAATGAAAAGAAGTTTTAAGACAACACATTATAAAGACTACATTAAATTTTCATTAATCCTTAATGACAACGCATTTGTGTAAACCTTCTATTAAAGAGGTCAATTTGTTGTATGGGCAGAAAACTGTGTAATGTTTTGCAGTCAAAAAAGATAAAGAAAACTCTGACGTAATAAAAAAAATTGCATTATCAGCTTAATATCCTAGAATCATAACTATCCTAATAAATGATCTACAATGATCATAATGTATAGGCTATTGACTTTAGGACACCCGTGGTGGAGTAAAGTATTTAAAATACCAGTGGTTTCTCCTCCTCCTCCTACTAGTTGTACTCGAGTAGTAGTACTCCTCCAAGTTATGAACTTTTTCGTGCAGCGTTTACATGACATCGTTGACGAATTCGCAAATTTGGTCAAATTAGGACTTCCAGTTGACCAATTTTCATGAAAATTTGCACAGAGCACAATTGAAGCGTGCTGATTTCAATTTTGACAATGATATTGTCAGGTTTGACTAAAATTGGCTAATTGAGGCCAAATTTGGACCAAATTTCGAAAGTTCTTCAATTTTCAGGAAATTTTGCACGGATCACGATTGAAAGGTGCTGATTTCAAATTTGACAATGATTTTGTCAGGTTTGACTAAAATTGGCCAATTTAGGCCAAATTTGGACCAAATTTCGTAAATTCTTCAATTTTCACAAAAATTTGCAGGGATCACATTTGAAAGGTGCTGATTTCGAATTTGACAATGATATTGCCAGGTTTGACTAAAATTGGCCAATATAGGCCAAATTTGGACCAAGTTTCAAAAATTCTTAAATTTTTATAAAAATTTGCACGGATCACAATTGAAAGGTGCTGATTTGGAATTTGACAATGTGTTGCCAGGTTTTACTAAAATTGGCCAATTTAGGCCAAATTTGGACCAAATTTCGAAAGTTCTTCAATTTTCAGAAAATTTTGCACGGATCACAATTGAAAGGTGCTGATTTCAAATTTGACAAGGATTTTGCCAGGTTTGACTAAAATTGGCCAATTTAGGCCAAATTTGGACCAAATTTCGTAAATTCTTCAATTTTCACAAAAATTTGCACGGATCACATTTGAAAGGTGCTGATTTGGAATTTGACAATGATATTGCCAGGTTTGACTAAAATTGGCCAATTTAGGCCAAATTTGGACCAAATTTCGTAAATTCTTCAATTTTTACAAAAATTTGCACGGATCACATTTGAAAGGTGCTGATTTGGTATTTGACAATGTGTTGCCAGGCTTTACTAAAATTGGCCAATTTAGGCCAAATTTTGACCAAATTTCGAAAGTTCTTCAATTTTCATGAAATTTTGCACGTATCACAATTGAATGGTGCTGATTTCAAATTTGACAATGATTTTGCCAGCTTTGACTAAAATTGGGCATTTTAGGCCAAATTTGGACCAAATTTCGTAAATTCTTCAATTTTCACAAAAATTTGCACGGATCACATCTGAAAGGTTCTGATTTCGAATTTGACAATGATTTTGCCAGTTTTGATTAAAATTGGCCAATTTAGGCCAAATTTGGACCAAATTTCGTAAATTCTTCAATTTTCACAAAAATTTGCACGGATCACATTTGAAAGGTGCTGATTTGGAATTTGACAATGATTTTGTCAGGTTTGACTAAAATTGGCCAATTTAGGCCAAATTTGGACCAAATTTCGAAAGTTCTTCAATTTTCATGAAATTTTGCACGGATCACAATTGAATGGTGCTGATTTCAAATTTGACAATGATTTTGTCAGGTTTGACTAAAATTGGCCAATTTAGGCCAAATTTGGATCGAATTTCGTAAATTCTTCAATTTTCACTAAAATTTGCACGGATCACATTTGAAAGGTTCTGATTTCGAATTTGACAATGATATTGCCAGATTTGACTAAAATTGGCCAATTTAGGCCAAATTTGGGCCAAATTTCGAAAGTTCTTCAATTTTCAGGAAATTTTGCAAAGATCACAATTGAAAGGTGCTGATTTCAAATTTGACAACTATTATTCAGGTTTTACTAAAATTGGGCAATTTAAGTCAAATTTGAACCAAATTTAGAAAGTTCTTCAAATTTCAAAAATTTTTGCGCCGATCACTTTTGAAAGGTGCTGATTACGAATTTGTCAGTCATTTTGTCAGATTTGAACAGAAATGGGTAATTGGGGCCAAATTTGGATCAAACTTAGAAATTTCCGCAATATTCATAAAAATTTCTACAAATCACAATTAGAAGTTGCTGATTTTGAATTTGCCAGTCATTTTATTAGATTTGAACATAATTTGGCAATTCGGCAACGTTGTATTTTGAGACTAAATATGCATCGTTGTGTTACGTCCTGAAGTCTTCAAGCCAAGCGGCTTCTTGTTTACTATGATCTAGGATTTGTGGGATATAATGTTATTTCCAAATAAGTTCTGAAGAAGGAACCCAAAACACAGAAGATGAAACCTGGTCCACGACTGAATTTTGTTTCCGCTATTTCCTTTTAATGCCTCCGCTTCAGTTCCTTTGTTACAACCATGCTTTGAACAGCAACTCACCTAAAGTTCAATTAAAAACTTTTATTTGTCTTTATCATACAATAACCACTGCAAAATTTTCATATTGACGTTAAAGTGTAACATTATGAGCCTGTCACTCAGGACTCTTAGTTCCTTCTTTTCATGAAAACGACGAGAAAAGATTGCCCTTTAATTACTGACCAAAGTTGAAAGTTTTCTTTCTCCTCTGTTGGGACATTTTTGACAATGCCTGTATCTTGTGTTGATTTGACGATAAGGTAAGAAGAAAATTTCCCGATACCTTTCTTATAAACTTTTCCAGTATCTTCCACCTTTTATAACCTGTCTTTGATTTCTTGGTTTTCCATAAAAGCTGCTCCTTTATTCAGAAAGCTGTGTAGTTGTTGAGATGTAACTCTCTTCTTCTTTACTGATCTCATAATTTTAATGGCATTTAAGATTTTATTTTGTAATTCGTCTCCGGTGAAGGTGCATGTTGCTGCCATCTTGAAACAGCTACCTGTGGACGACATGGGTAGGATGTGGGTGGTTCGGGTGTAGACAGTAAAAATCGACGTGCTTGGTGTTGTTGCATGCGTGTGCTCTGTTTTGCGGATGGTGTAGGCAATAACGTGTTTTGAGACAGTGTATGAAGTACCGTGAGTCTTGGTGTCTGTTTGTGCTGTGATTGTATGCTTCCTTCGGTGCTGATGCGTTCCTGCATGTCTGTGCATTTTCGTTAAGTTCTTTAATTAAGTAAGTAAGTAAGTATTATTTTATTTTCCATAAGAATAACTAAATACTTTACAATAACTGAAAATGGAAGGAGACCACCCAATAGTATAATACTAATCAGAGGGAGTGGCCACCAAATATGCTACTTCAATATATTGGAAAAAAAAATAATATAATAAATGAAATAAAAATAAATAAATAAATAATGAAAAATTAAAAAAAACAAATAAAAGTACAAATAAAAATAAAAATAATAACAATAAGATAAATATATATGCAGCAGAATCAGTCAGTGACGGTATAGCTATCAAAGAAATGTTTCACCACAATTGATTTAATCTTAGGGAGAGTTAAATTAGACAGGTCAATGCTAGGATTGAGATTTTGGAAAAAGTTCCACTGTTGGATGGCAAGATGACTTAAAGATCTAAGGCCGTAAATTTGAAGTTAGGACAACTTAATAAACCCCTATTTCTTTTCCTGGTTCCGTATAAATGATTAACTTTTGAGAATTGGAAAGTATTAAGCGTGTCTAGAGGTAAACAAGAGTTCATGTTTTGGTGCACAAATTGTATGTTAAGGACTTTGACAAGATCAAAAACATTTAGGATTTTCAGTTCGGAAAAAATCGGAGTACTAGATGTACGGTTATTAGAGAATGTCATGATTCTTATAGCAAACTTTTGAAGAACCAGTATCCGGTGTGTGGTTTGAGTATCACAAAGCCCCCAAAGCTGACAAGCGTAACGAATATGAGAGTTAAAAAGAGAATGGTAAATTCCAACTAGAGCTTATTTTGGAATAAAATGGCGAATTTTCGATAGTGCCCATTAGCCCTTTGCAGTTTAAGACACAATTCGGAAATATGCGTTTTCCATTGAGGATGTTCTTCTAAATAAACACCTAAATATTTCACACTAGTGCTTGGGTAAATACGCTTTCCAAAACTTTAAGAACATGTATGAAAGGCAAAGATTTAGTTTTTGAACTGAAAATTAGAAATTCTGTTTTTTCAGCATTTAGAGCAATTTTATTGGCATTTAGCCAGCTGCTCAGGAAATTAAGGTCAAGATTGACTCTCCTACATAGGCGTCCTAATGAGTTTGAAAAGTATAACAGGTGAGTGTCGTCCGCGAAGTGGTAAGTTTCAGATGACACAATTGCTGTGTTAAGGTCATTGATATACAACAAGAATAACAGAGGCCCCAAAACTGACCCTTGAGGGACACCATGTTTAACCAATTTGAGCTTAGACTTAGAACTACCAACAGCTACGTATTGAAGACGAGATGAAAGATAAGATCTAAACCATTGGTTAACAACTCCTCTTAATCCATAGTGCTGAAGCTTCGAGAGGAGAATAGAATGATCAACGGTATCAAATGCTTTTTGCAGATCGACAAACACATCACAGGCAAACTCACCTTTGTCTAAAGAACGTCTTAATCGCTCAACAATATTAAGTAGTGTGTGAATGATAGAATGAGATTTCCGAAAGCCAAACTACTTTTGGTAGATAATGTTATGAACATTAACAAAATTTACTACCCTATGATACATTAGTTTTTCAAAAAAATTTTCAATATTGGATAATAAGGAAATTGGGCGGTAATTAGAGACTTCAAGTGGTGAGCCTTTTTTGAAAATTATTATTATTATTATTATTATTATTAATATTCATATTTATCCAGGTGTACAACTTCAGAAAATTTATAAAAATTCTGGTATCAACGTGTGACCTGACAAAAATAAATAAACAAAAAATGTTAATAAATATCACAAGAAATTTTTTTGTTATTTTTAATTTTTTACAGTATATACATTAGATAAAAAAGAGGGATTGGATTCATTTCACAGACACTCACGGAGACTATAGCCTATGACGATATCGAAGATAGAATGGGAATAATGGGAATGGGAATAACTTTAGTAGTTTTCAGTGTTTGGAAAGCTACCGGTTTCGAAGGAGGGGTTAACAAGGAAAGCAATTGGATTGGATATATCACGATGAAGAAATTTTAAGATTCGTATAGGAATACTGTTAGGACCAGATGATTTGGAAAGCGAAAAAGACAAGATAACTTTAGAGACTTCTTCAGCAGTAACAGGAGATACGAACATGGAGCTGGGATTTCTATTATGAGGATAAGAAGAAAAATGCTTGTGTGATTTGGGAATTTTTGATCGGACAGAGTCAGGTATAGAAGTGAAAAGGTCGTTAAAAGATTCAGCTACTTGGATAGGATCAGAAATAACACTGTTGTGGGACTTAGGGAAATATGTGAAAATAATTTCTTTGGTTTCATTAAAGTAAGTTCCCTAACGCCTTGCCAGATTTTTTGCATGTTATTGGAATGAGTTTGGAAATAAGGTGTGAAATGATTGTTTTTGCTTCGTCTGATGAGGCTTACATTCATATTCCTATAACGTTTGAATAGTGCATGAAATTCTCTTTTTGTGGTAGGATTCTTAGCTTTTAAGAATTTTCGGAAATAAAAATCCCGTTTAGACATTGACTTGATCATAGCTTTAGTAATCCATGGTTTTTGACGAGTTCTCAGTTGTCTTTTGGTGAGTTTGACTGTGGGTAGATGACGATCTACAAGGTTTTGCATTTTGTCGTTAAAATATCAAAGCAGTGGTTTGGGTCGTTTGACTCTGCTTGAGAAAACATTTCGTCCCAGTTAATGTCAAGGTATTCAAGTATAAAGTTTTCCCGGTCAAATTTAGACCAATCTTTAATGAATACAGGCTTTCTTCTTCCGTCATTATCAAAGGAATCAGATTTGAAAAGACAGAACTGAGGTAAATGATCAGAAATGTTATGTATAATATTGCCAGAAGTAAATTGATTATCAGTGACGGAAGAAAAGATGTTATCAATTAACGTTTGGGAGCTCTCTGTTATTCTTGTTGGAAGAAGTATCTGAGGGAGGATTAAATTTGAGCCTAGTGAATCAAGAAAGTAGGAAACATTTTCATCCTCACTTGCTTTTAAAAGATTAATCTTGAAATCACCTAGTAGTAGAATTTTCTTGTTTTCCTTTCCAATTGTATTCAAAAAGTCTTTAAAAGAAGGAAGAATGTCATCCATAGTCATACAAGGATCATAGGTCATAAATACAACCAACTATTATGTTGGCTTTGTTAGGAAAAATTTCTGCAAATGCAGGTTCAAGTTGCCTAGGAGTATAAAGCTGTCGATCAAGATCAGCTCTAGCTTTGTAAGCAAATTTATCGGAAATAAAAAGTAAGGCACCTCCTGCGGTCGCTTCTGTTGAAGTATGGATTGAAGAATATCCAGGCAAATTGAAATGCATTGAGCTGTGTTTATAAAGTCTAGTTTCGGAAATTCCAATAACACTAAATTGAGTTTTCAAAAGGGTCAACAGGGCATTTAATTCGTCAAAATGTTTTGGTAATGAGGCGATGTTGAGACGTAAAAACGACGTTGAATATTTACATTGAGAGTTGAGCTTACCAAAGTCATCACACTCATAATACTTGCAATCATCAGTTTTGAAGGTAGATACACTGTCGTTAATGTTATCGTTTTGACATCGACTGACTACACTACTTAAATCAAACATAAAAGATTTAGTCCGCTCATTAATACGCAACACAGGGCTAGAAATAGACAAATTTTCGGAATCCAGAGAACAAAACGGTAAAATAGATTCTAAACACTTTGGACATGTCCAATGAGAAGGAACATTCAAGATGTCTGCACGGCTTAGCTTAGAACAAGATTGTAGATGAACATAACATTTACAAAACTCACAAAAAATCGACTTACATTTGTCACTGACTTCTTTACTGCATACAGAACACACAGATAATAACATAAAAAAGAAGCTTTAACAAAAAAATATGACATGCAATTAGCCTTGATAATGGCGTAGCATATAAAGGAGAAGAAAAATATTAAAGGATCGCTATTACTGTAGGTGGCGATATGTTAAAGTGGGTAATTAAGACTTTTTTAAAAATACAAAACAGAAATTAAACGAAACATTAGATCATCAACACAAGCAGCAAAATATCAAAATGATTACTTTTTCTGTAACCTAGGAAACGGAAACAGGCGTTTTCTTAAATAAACATGGTCGACAGATATCGAAATCTTAATTAAAATTTAAATACGAAATCTGGAAACAAATCTGAGAGAACATCTTCATGGTCAATCTCTGTGAAGGAGTTTGACCCATCCCACTAAATTTGAATCATTCCATAACGAGTTGCAATTTTAGAGATTTTACCAGATTTGTTATAAAAAATTTTCCAGTGGGCCATATCAATTTAATCAGAAAAGTCAGAATATAAAACAATGTTTTATTCATATTAAACGTTACGGTTTGTCTTGCACCATGTTTACTAACAATGAATTTTCACGTATACATCAACAAGATTATATAAATACAGTGGAACCTCTAATAGCGGCCACTTTGGGGGATCCAGCTTAGTGGCCGTTGCATTAGAGGTGACCGATGTATGGAGCTTTTATATGAATATACTTTTTTTATCAAAAAGGCTGGTCAGGATGGGAGGAGCATAAAGAATGATTCATGATCAAAATAAACACAACATTATTTAGCCTTAGTGATTCAAGTCGTAGTGTGACAAGATTCAAAGCACTTACTAAGTTAACATCACCTAATGTTTCACAAAAGATAATAGATAAGGCTGCTTGACTTGACTTTATTTTTGTAAATAATTATTGTAAGTAAAGTAACAATTGTTTTATTTTTCCATTCATTTGCTTGCATAAAGATTTTATTTGACCGTTAATAAGAGGTAAAATTAGACATTTGGACAATAGAAATTGGCCGTTGATTAGAGGTGACCGATGTATGGAGGTTTTTTATAAGAGTTTGACAATAAATTTGGCAGGGACTTTCTTTTCTGGCTGCTTATCAGGAGGTGACCGATGTATGGAGGTTCCACTGTAATTATATAAATGACGTACAAAAGATATCTATTCAGAAAAGCTCCAGTGGATACGAAGCAACAGTAACATTTAAATTTGGCTTAAGTTTCTTCACGGTCAGCGATTCTTTGATCGACAGTTCTTTGTCGCTCTTCCCCGTTGCAAAAAACTTCACATTATCGAGGAGCACTCCATGATTACGTTGCAGACAGTGTTTTCTCAGATTTCTGTGTTCGTTGAAGCGTGTTTGCATGTGACGTTTAGTTTTCCCATCATAAACCGAAACGCAATCTGTTCAGTGCACTCCGTACACCACGTGAGATCTGAACCTTTTAGGTATGATGTCTTTGTAGTGAAACAGATCACCGATACGGCATGTAGTTCTGAACCAGATTTCTTTAGTGAATTGCATCTGCCTCTTATTACTTTATTTCTTGAACATAGGGTCTCATTTATATAAATTCCAGAAGTGTAGCTTCATTTTCTTGTATAAGATTTCTTTCAATACCTTTCGGTTTGAAAATTTGGTGATAACCACACCTTTATTCCCATATCTATGGCACGCTTGAATGTCATTTTCTTTGTTTATTTCCAACCCAATGCTGGAAAGAATTTTACAAACCTTGCCTTCCACTTTATCGTCTTCAATATCTTTGGGTATTCCGAGCACTCTCTTCTGCTATATTGAGCAGATTTCAGCTGTTCTTTCTCGTGGTCTTTAACTTTCTTCACTAATAAATTTGAGATATTCGTAGCAACCAAGTTTATCGTTTATCGTCGTTTTGAATGGTAAAAGGTGCTCGAGTAAGTGTTGTATCGTTTGGATGCTTCTTTCAGGCCTATGTGTCCGTTGCTGTTTGCATATGTTTTGTATGACATCTAAATGATTTTCGAATCGATTATCTTATGAAGTATGCTTTGTAGTGACACATAAAGAGTCGCTTATTTGACTTATTTGAAGAAGACATCACGGAAGAATAGTGAGTAATGGAATGAATGGATTTATGGAATTCTTCATTTTACATGGAATTTTTCGTAGCAGCGATTCTTCAGGGTGTTCTTAAGTTAACAAGAGCCAGATGGCGCAAAACGGTAGCAGCAAAAGTACTTGCCACAAGAATACTTTTAAATTTGAAATTTTACTTCAAATTCTTAAACGTTCTGTAAACGTTATTTCTTGAGATATCTTACTGGTGGAAAACAGGCATAAACGATATTATAATGTTTAATTTCTAACTCGTGTAAATAAGGTCTAATCGCAACACACCAGCAATTTAATTTATTAGAAGACAAAAGAATTATACATGCATGAGCTGTTTATAACGTACGTTTTTTTTATAAGAGCTTATGTAGAAAAAAAAATGTATGTTTTGAATTATAATTTTTTGAAACCGAAAATGAATTCAAACAGATAACTGCCTTTTTTTAACTCGATTTTTGAAAACCTTGATGTTCAAAGACAGAACCGATAGCTAACAAACGTAGAAAGTAATAAGAAAGTCTGATCTGTGCTTAACTGACACGAAAAACATATCTATTTTCAAGTGCCAAAGTTCATTGATTCAGTACCATAAAAGTAACTAAAAGTCCCAGTTTTATGTAGACCTATTTGATTAATATTCATTCCTTCATCAATTAAGTGATAAAATATCAAAGAAAACGTATTTTAAATGTATGTGATTGAAAACCTTCGAAAATTCAAAAGGCTGCGTTCGTTCATTAGAATGTATATTGAGTTTTTAGTGGGGACTGACATACTCTAAATCGTAGGCTAAAAACTGCCGTTTCGGCCGGAGTAGTAGTAGGAGTAGTAGGAGTCCAAGGGTGTTTTAATACGGTATTCGCTTACACTGCTACCGTAATAAACGTTGATGTAATGAAGGCACCACGGAGGAGTGCTGAATTCATATCATATCTTCACTGAGACGTCTCGATGACATCCCAATGACGGTCATAATGGCGGCGAAGTGGCCGGTCGTGTCTCAGTTGTTGTCGCTTATAATCTTTTCTGTGCTGATTTCTGTGGTTTTCCTCCAAGTACACAAGAAGAGTTTCTGTACAAACGATGGCATAAGTCTCACGCTACAAGCTGAAGATCTGTATGAATGCGAGGGCTATACTTATTCATCGTTATTTGTACATAAGAAGAGGTACAGAAATTTCCAACCTAAGTCTTTGTTGTGTTTACTGCTGATAATCTGTGGAGATGTGGAATCTTGCCCTGGCCCGCAGAATACAATGGATTTTTTATCAAGCAAGACTGGTATGCATATTTACCATCAGAATATTAGAGGTTTGCTACATAACTTCAGACGTTTTTAGCGAGAAATAAAAATATTGGAATATTAACATTATCGGAAACACATATTCTTTCTCATGGCTACAATGATAACACTGAGTTGTATAATATTCCGGGGTACATGTTTATAAATCGTGGCAGAGTTAATGGAACGTATGGTGGAGTCGCGATGTATATTTCAGAGAAAATTAAGTGGAAGCGACGGGAAGATCTGGAGAAGTCAGAAGTTGAAGGTATATTTGTAGAAGTACTTCAATTAAAGGGGAAAAGTTTTCTAGTTGGCTTTTATCGACCCCCGGAAGGATCAGAGTATCTTCATAAAAATTTCAACAAAATATTTGATGAGATGTTAACTGCCATTAACGGAACATCTTTGGAAACAATAATCCTTGGAGACTTAAACGCTAACTATTTGAAAAGAACTTGTTGCAAAAACTTAAAAGATATGATACGTCTTCATGGATTTGATCAATTGATTAAGTCACCAACGAGAGTAACAAAAGATACGAGTACGTTAATCGATGTTATATTAAGTAACAACAAACATGTAATTTCAGCTGCTGATGTCGCTCCGCTATGTCTTAGTGATCACGATTTAGTAGGATGTGTCAGAAAGATAAACCATCAAACTTTCACGTATAGAACTATTGTTTGTCGAAATTTTTCCAAATATCAACCCAAAGCATTAAAAGACGAGTTGATGTTACAAAATTGGGACATTATTTAGACAAAGAGTGACGTAAATCAAGCATGGACTTTATTTAAGGACATTCTTACTCACGTGTTTAACAATCAGGCACCTAAAATTGCGAAACGAGTTAAGGGAAGATTTTGTCCTTGGCTAACCGCTGACCTTACGAGTCATATAAACAAGAAAGATCAGTTACTACGTAAAGCTCGGAAATCAAATAAGAATGAGGATTGGAACGTGTTTAAAAATGCCAAAAACCAATGTAACAATTTGGTTCGAAAAGCTAAAAGGATTTACCATCACAACCTTTTAAATGAAAATCGTAGTAACCCTCGAAAATTCTGGAAGTCTATCAAAACCGTTTATCCTACGAATAAAACGAACACGGAGCCACTGTTTAATGTCTCTGATACGGAACAATGTTAACAAAGCTAACACATTTTGTAGCTTCTTCAGTAATGTTGCCAGTTATTTGAAATCTCGTTCCCTACCGCTGTTAGACTTTACTTGCCGATTATCATCTAATAAGCTCCCTAAAACACTCAAGACTTTCAATTTTAGTTACGTCAGTAAAATCTTTGTTTTAAAAAAATTAAAGTCTTTAAAGCGGCACAAGGCAACAGGATTTGACGACTTACCTGCAAATTTGATAAAGGATGGCGCAGAAGAAATTGCTGGACCGCTAACATACATTATAAATCTTTCTTTGTAATCTGGTGTTGTCCTTAGTGATTGGAAGACAGCTTTGATAAAACCTTTGCATAAGTCTGGTGATAAGGATAGTGCTGATAATTACAGACCAATTTCTATCTTGTCTGTTATATCTAAAATCCTTGAAAAGGCCGTACATGGGCAATTAATCGACTACCTGGAAACAAACGATTTACTCAACGACAAACAGTTTGGATATCGCAAAGGGAGATCAACCGAGCTCGCTACAACGTTGCTTCTCGACAATGTGAGAAAAGCCAGTGATAAAGGAAAGTTAACTGGTGCTGTTTTTATTGATTTATCGAAGGCATTTGATACCTTAGGCCATGCTACTATCCTGACGAAACTTCAAAGTTACGGTATCAAAGACGTCACTCTGGAATGGTTTTCTGATTATTTATTTGGACGAACGCAAGTAGTATGCATGGACAGCAAGTTATCAGAACGCTTCCCTGTAAATTGTGGTGTCCCCCAGGGGTCTATTCTGGGGCCTCTCCTCTTTTTAATTTTCTTTAATGATTTTCCGGATATTTTAAAACATGCAAGTGCAGTTCAATTTGCTGACGACACGGTGATCTATGTTTCAAGCAGTGATATTTGTGAAATTGAAAGATGGCTAAATGACGATTTAAAACGTGTCTCAATGTACCTCAGGACCAATGAACTTGTCATCAACTTGAAAATTGGGAAGACCGAATGCATGTTATTTGGAACGGCGAAACGACTAAATAAAGCGTCAAAACCACTTGAATTGTTTTACGATCTTCTTCAAATTGCAGCCACTACTTCGTATAAATACCTTGGTACATTACTTGATCCATCTCTGACATTAAACAGTCAGTTCGATAAAATGTACAAGAGTGCGTCATCAAAATTAAAATTGCTGTCGAAATTGAAGTATTACCTTACTGGGAAGCAACGAAGTGTGTTTTCCGATCTATTATACAACCTGGTATGCGATACAACAGTCTCTGTTACTTGTGCTTATCAAAAACCCAGATGGAAAAGCTAAAATCGTTCGATGTACGAGTTAAATCTTTGGCAGGTCTGGATGCAAATTCAGCCAACTTATTTTACAGACACGCAGTCAAGTTGGTTAAAAAATGCGTCGACGGAACTGTATGTTCAAATTTTAAAGAGTATTTTAATTTTGATATACATACGAAAGAAACAAGGAATCAAAATTGCTTCCTACAGGTTCCTAGGGTGAAACTTGAGTTCGCTAAGTCGGGTTTCTTCTTCCAGGGAGTTAGACTTTTTAACTCCTTACCAGTGGAAATACGGCAGAGTGGACCTGATTTTACTAGGAAATTGAATTTATATGAGTTTGAATAGATGTTTTTTTTAACCATATAGTGCGGACTCTTTGCTTGACCTTTGCTTGTGTATTTCTCATGTGCTCTTTTACTTTTTTCTTTCTTCTGTGTACGCAGCTTTCCTTTTGTGCTCTCTGCTTATCCAGTCCACTTGTTTTTATCAGTTTTGTTTTTAAAGTTTTGTCAGGTCGCAATTTGATCGTAAAAGGATCCCAATTGCGACATCCTGTTTTCAGACATCCCTACGACGTCGCAAAATGATCTTAAGTTTATAATTGTTTCCAAGGTCGTTATTCAAT
This sequence comes from Turritopsis dohrnii, assembly GCA_027922465.2. Taxonomy (NCBI): domain Eukaryota; kingdom Metazoa; phylum Cnidaria; class Hydrozoa; order Anthoathecata; family Oceaniidae; genus Turritopsis; species Turritopsis dohrnii. The sequence goes on along the minus strand of BQMF02000097.1, from coordinate 962,371 downwards.
CCGTATAAAGACATCCCAAGAACGTCGTAAAATTATCCCTCACACATACCAATAAACAGAATTTGATACGAATTTAAATTTTATATAAGCATGTTAGTGTTACTCGATATATACTGTCTAATGACTACAGAATAAAATTTGAAAATTTTTATTAGGTCGCAATTTGATCGTAAAAGGATCCCAATTGCGACGTCCCGTTTTTAGACGTCCCTACGACGTCGCAAAATGATCTGAAAAGCAAACAACCATTTGTGCCCGCTGGGTGGTTCGAACGCGAGTTGGTGAAACGTGTGTTAGTATTTTTAGGAAGTGTTTTCTGTTTGCAAGCGATGTGAGTAAGCCATATAGGTTACCACCAGCAAAGAATTGTTATGATATTACTTATGATGTTACTTAATTTAATCACATTAGTGAAACGATCATTTATAAATCAATCATGAACATCATAGAAGTTTATGTTCATACTTTCAATTTAAAATCAACCTCAAATTAAAACAGACATATTAGTGGTCTCGAAAGATCTACACATAAGTAGATATAGATTTTATAGTAAGTTGACAACGTTCCAATTGATACAAGTTTATCAATTGCAAAACAAGTTACTCTGACTTTTAGTCGGTAGTAATTATCTATCTTGTTGTTTTTGCTCATATCGTCGTCTATGTCGCCGTCGCAGTTGCTTAAGCTCCCTATTCGCATGAGAGCAGCAAAAGGACTTGAACAATGACGAAGATGAGACAATGTTTGTACAGCCTGAGACTTTATCTAACGGTGAATACGTCAAAAGATTGGTAACGTAATGCCGCACACGCAGTATGCGAGGTTGACATCATTGAAAGAGATAGTGGTCCATCACATGCATGTTTAAATAGATGAGCAAACTATTGATGTTCCTTCATCACTTTAAATTTCAATGGAGACCGAAAACTATTAAATTAATGAGAAATTAACTAACAATTATATGTATTGAGAGTAATTACACTTGAATGTGGTTAGTTTCAGCCAACAAATAAGCAAATAAACAACTTTCAATTCTGTTTCGTTGAACTAACAGAGAAAATTAACAAGAAAGTTTATTAAATGTGCATAATTTTCTGTCACATCTTCTAAAGAAAGGCTTTGTGTAAACTGTACTGAAGTCTAAAGGTTAATTGGACGTTGGACAGCATATTGTAGTTTACAAGCTTGATGAGTTTAACAAATACAATGGAGATCGTGACACATGATATGCCTGTTGATCTATATGAAGAAATAACTGATGCTTTTCCACCACATGAATCGCCACCACAAGCCGACTGCAAAAACTTGACAGACAAAGGAACAAAACAGTATACAAGTTTAACTGATATTGTTGAAGATAGCAATCAATATGATGTTATTGCTCATGATCTTACCGCTTTATCTCTTCAAACCGAATATCTTTCAACAGGTGACTATGAAATTAAGGAGCGTGATATAGTATCAAAAACGCCTAATAAGCCCTCGAAAGACAGGAACAATCAACAGCATTCAAGTTTAACAAACACTGGTAGAGATAATGATCAATATGAAGACATTGTTCATGACGATACCACTTCTTCTCGACAAGGTGAACATCTTCCAACAGGCGATTACGAAATTAAGGAATGCGATATAGTATCGAAGCTGCACTATCAAATCTTGAAAGACGCAGAACCATCAGAGTATACATCCTTGATTGGTAGTGATAGAGATAACGATCAATATAATGATATTGCTCATGATCGTACCGCTGCATCTTTTCAAACCGAGCATCTTCCAACAGGCGATTACAAAATTAAGGAAAGTGATATCGTATCGAAACGGCACTATAAAAAAGACACAGAACCATCACAGTATTTAACTTTGATTGGTAGTGATAGAGAAAACGATCAATATGATGACATTGCTCATGATCTTACCGCTGCATCATTTCAAACCGAACATCTTCCAACAAGTGATTACGAAATTAAGGAAGGTGATATAGTATCGAAACCGTACTATACAAGCTTGAAAGACACAGAACCACAGTATACAACTTTGACTGGTATTGATGGAGATAACGATCAATATGATGACATTGCTCATGATGTTACCACTGTATCGCCTCAAGCCGAACATCTTCAATATGATTACGTTCCCGTTGATGTTACTGTTCCTTCTCCTCGAACCGGACATCTTCCTATAGGTGACAACGTTAGAGACGACAACGAAAAGGTCATTACAGTTAACAACACAATAAATATTGTAGTTGATGCTTCCACTGGTACGTCTTCTCATGTTGAGTCTCCCTCCCAAGGTTATGATGAAATGAAGAGTTTTGATTTGGTATCGAAACAAGAAACAGCTTATGGAAACAAAAACCATGGGTCTTCAACATTTAGAAATGTTTTTTATTTTGTTTCACTAGGTATGTGTTTGATTAGTTTCTCTTTCTTGATTCCTCTGCTGGAAGAGGAATATGGTGTGCTTCTGACTGATCAACACCCTATCATTGAATATATATTAACGTAACTGCTTTTGCATAGACTGCAAAGCCTTATCATTTAAACTGTAATTTTCAGCAAATAGACAAAAAAATCCTAAGTTCTCATTGCTAATATTAAAATATAAGTCGTGCAGATTTTCATGAGAATTACACCAGATTTGACAGTTATATCGTGTGCAAGTCATTAAGAAAATTTGTCCTATTTTCCATTTTTCTTTTTAGTAATGAAGCGTGGACACAGTTCATTAAATATTTTTACTATAATTGACCTCAATTATACGTTATCCTTTACCAGCTGACACATTTAGAATATATAAAATGAAAGCAATTCCGAAGATGTTTGTCATCTTGTAACTCGAAATTCAAGTCAAAACAAGAAACAAAATTTTTTAATAGGTCGATATTTCGATTTATTTGCTAAATCATTATCAAGACAGTAAAAGTGTAAAAGTCTAAAACAAGCTTATATACAAATTGAGAAAATCATAAAAGAAGTGATGAAATGTTAAAACGCATTGATAGAACAAAAGAAATGTAAGTAGAACAAAAAGGCTAGAACGCTCCTGGGAACAAAGAAACGAGAATCGTGCAAGGCAAAGTAAAATTAAAACAATTCGAAGTCTTTCGAGGCCTTGACACCATTGTTAAGTACTGGATTTCTTAATTTAATAAAATAAGCTTCTTTGAAAAGAAGAATGTCCCAATTTCTATGAGTGTCAATAACTTTTGTATTTTGTTGAACCATCTGTATTTTATATTCACGTGCGTCAACGTCGTTAATTAAAAGTCCGTTAATGTCGTAAAGATATTGACAACCGGAGCAGTTCATTATGTGTTCATTGATGGCTGAATCATTGCAAAGCGCGTGTTCTTTTGTTCTTTGGTGCAACGAGCGTTCAGTTTTACCAATGTAAGAACAATTACAGCCAGGACAGCGAAATTCGTAGACAACGAACGATTTAGACAGGTTTTTTAACCGGTCCTTCATGTTTGTAAAAAAGGAAATTTTAGTAACTGTGTAGCGGACGACAAAGTTAACTTTCTGGTTGGTGTATCTTTTCAATTTCTTGACGCACGATTTAATGAGGTATTCACCATCTTGACCGGCGTAGTTCAAGTGGCAGTAGACTTTTGGCAATTCGTCATTTTCATTATTGTTATACGGAGTGTCTCTATTAGTAAGTATTCGTTTGATTATGGCATTGGTGATTCTCTTTGGATAATGATTCCAGGAAGCAAACTTTTTGATATGATTCAGCTCCAACTGGAAATATTCGTTGGAACAAATTTTCTTAGCACGAGTAACAAGTGAGCGAATCCACGCAGTTTTCCAATTCCAAGGTGTGTAAGATGACATATTGGTATATTGACCAGTGTGAGTGTTTTTACGGAATATGGCGATGCCATTTTTGCATAATTCAAGATCCAAGAAATGAGGGTTGGTGTTTTCAAACGTATCGACTGTGAATTTTAAGTTCTTATCAAACTGATTGAAAGCATTCAAGATTTTTGCAATTTCGCTACGTTTAACCAGGAGGAGAGTATCATCAACATATCTCATGTAATATTTGATCAATCCATCATTGATCAACTTATTCACAACTACTTGTTCACATTCGGTCATAATGATATTTGCTAGGACTGGACCTAGTGATGCACCCATACTTACACCATCTTTCTGTTCATAAATGACATTATTAAATGTGAACGCGGTTTTCTGGCAGGTGTCCAAAATAAGTTTCTTTAATGTTCTCTTTTTAAGTGTAGTGGAAATCAACTTATCATCATATATTCTACGAAGGATAACGTTGACCGTTTTCTCGAGGGGAACGTTTGTAAATAAAGACACAACATCCAGTGATATGAAAGTAAATTCATCATCATCAAGTAAGACTTTTGGTATGGCGTTAATCCGCTGGGCAGCGTCGAAGCTATCTTTAAGGGCAAATTCATTCTGGGTAAGAGGATTGAGTAATTGGGTGATGTATTTGCCAATACCATAATGGGTTGATCCAGTTGTGTCTATGATTGGACGGAAAGGTGGTATTCGTTCATACTCTTTGTGTACCTTCGGGAGGCCATGTGCACGGGCTATCCTAGCATTACGAGGGCGTACTTGATTGTAGATTTCTTCAGTGATCTGTTGGGTGTTGACTAGCTTGCGGAGATATGCTTGCAAAGAATTAAGTCGAGAGTTTGTTGGGTCATTATCAAGCTTTTTGAATTTGGTTTCATCGGAAAACAGGTTTTCAAGAGATTTGTAATAATCACAAATGTCAACAACTACGACACCATTTCCTTTATCTGGTTTCAGTATTGCTGTATCTTTACGTAGGTTGTTGATGATTTTGAGCTTCTTTTTATCTTTGAATATCTGTTTGTTGTCAAGATCAATCTTTTATGATTTTCTCAATTTGTATATAAGCTTGTTTTAGACTTTTACACTTTTACTGTCTTGATAATGATTTAGCAAATAAATCGAAATATCGACCTATTAAAAATTTTGTTTCTTGTTTTGACTTGAATTTCGAGTTACAAGATGACAAACATCTTCGGAATTGCTTTCATTTTATACGTTATATTATATGTATTATAGAAGCGATGTCCATTTTAAACAGTTTGCTAGAGCAGAGACGGAATAGGTAATAAAATAGAGATGTCATTTAGCTAGCTTAACTTTCTTTCCTCTATTAACACGTTTTTAAAATATCGTATTTCTACATATACACGGAATCTCAACGAAACATTTCTTACCCAGCTTTGTTCAAATAGGCAGCAGAGGTCTGCAACGCTTGTTAGTTTGCCGAACACAATCACAGTATTAACAGTTTTCCTCACAATTACAGTTGATACTTGTTAGCAAAGTTAAGAAACTCTACATGACATAGTACTACAACGGTTGCTCAGTGTGGGAAAAAATTCATACGTTTTCTGCGCACTTTTCATTTTATAGGAATTTTTTAGAATATTTTTTTGTAAACATGATAAATAAATCAATAGATAGCTATTTTTGCAAATTCTGGTATTCCCTCCTCCTGCTGTTGAGACACCCTATAAAGTAAACACAACTTATAGAGTAGGATAAAATATGCCCAGGGAAGCTTTAGGAAAACATTTTGTTCGACATTTCCAATTTATTGAGCTTTCGGTTTGTACGCTAGCCATTATTACAATGATTGTATTTACTAGCATGTAGCTTTAGATAAAATTGCCCCCGCGCTCAAACTTTCCAATTTGTACACACAGCAAGCTATACATTAAAAAAGAAAACTTTTCGCCCAAACCTTTTGTAATTTAAGGATTTTTGTAAAAATATTTTTGATTGGCTACACTAACTTGGAATATGCAAAATAAATAGTTTTCCATTGGAACCTCCTTAAAACGGACATCCTCTAACAGTCTAAAGCGGACACCTCCTTAAAGCGAACATTTTTTCCTGGTCCTGCACGACAATTCTCCCTAAAATGTCCTCTATAAAGCAGACACTGAAACAATTCGACAAGAACATCAAAATTCAGTATTTTATTTCTTTTTCTTATTGTAAACATCTTTTTTTAATATCACCATACAAGGTTTAGTTAGCCAAATGACAGCCTTTTTTTGCCCACTATCGTGGATTATACATGGTAACTCTAATCCATAACCAGCTTCCCGGTAATTTTCAGTCCTAACGGCTTCAAACAAATGTTTATTTTCTGGTCAAGTTTCATTTTATGAATGATTTTTACCTAACTAGGCAATAGCAAAAGACCTAATGGGTTCCCGATTTACGATTAGCATTTCTTCCGAGTTTTTGGCCAAAATAAGCAAAACCTCTCCAAGGCGGACACCTCTCTAAAGCGGACAAAATCTCTGGTCCCGAAGTGTCTGCTATAAGGAGGTTCCACTGTACTTACGCAGCTGAAAATCTGCATAAAACTTTTTTGTTAATTTTTGCTATCTCTTAGGCATAAGTCTCACTAATGCTAATATACCTTTTAGGGGGTGGTTACACGTACGATTTCAATTCGGCAACTTGAAGTGAAGTGAAGTGAACTCACTTCGGTCTCCTCAGAAACTCCATATGTTGTTTACACGTTCTAGGTGAAGAGAAATTTCACGCCGGTCTAATTTCACTTCTGTCAAAAAGACAGAAGTGAAATCTCACGCCGGCGTGAAAAACACGTGTATCCCCAAATATTTGTGCATAAACCGAAGTGAAAAGTAATCTTGCAACTTGATGTATGTTTTATGAAAAGAAAAATGTACATAAAATGATGATATCGTGTTTTTAAAGAGAAAGTCATTTTTGCAATCCCTTTGGAAAGTGTTGAAAATGTCTGACATTACAAAATTGTAAGCATTTTCTTATGTTTGTTTTTTCAAATATAAACCATTTTTGACTTGGTTACTATATGGAAACTAGGAGCATTATTGCTTCATTTTGAAGATGACGAAGATGACTTTGGCCGATCTTTAAGGCTATAACTGCTTGAAGTTGTAATAACAGCAAAGCGGTGATTAAGATGCTCGATATACATCAGATCAAAAGACTTGACTGCTTAAGCTCGTTCATTTTTTTTTCTCTGTTTTTTGAAAAAGACAAAATATAAGTTGAGACAAATATAAAAATGAAATCTTTTATGTTTATCATACTGCAAGTTGCAAAATTAACTTTTGACCCGAACTGAAAGCGAATTGAAATATACCCGAAGTGAAGTGAAGTGAAACATACGTGTAACCTAAAAAAATTTCACTTCGGATACGTGTAACCCACTCCTTAAAGAGTGTAAATAAAGCTTAACAAGTAATATCAGAAAGTATTTCTACAAACAAAAGAAATGTGTGAACTGCAACCATGGATACGTATTTCATAATTACAATTAGATTTATTAAAACTAGCATGTAGCTTTAGCTAAAAAATGCCCCCGCACTCAAGCATTTCAATTTGTATACACAGCAAGCTATACATTGCAAGCTATACAACGGAAATAAAAATAAGTTTTGTTCGAAAACAAATGTTTTGGTTTATTGTGGGCCTGGTAAGTGGCATATTTATATGCTTAAATATTTCGACAAACCCAGTTTTTTAAGAAGCCTCAAAGCTACTCAACACTCAATCGTTTTAGAACTGTCTCGCATTATGATCACGAGATGAGTAGCATTTAACATTTAATTTGTAACTTTTAATGCATCGAAACAGGCATACAATAACACCCTTCATTCAAAGAGTTGACATGATGGCATCAATTGAACTTCAAGACAAACTCGATAATTGATGCTAATATACCTTTTAAAAAGTGTAAATAAGGCTTAACAAGTAATATCAGAAAGTATTTGCTACAAACAAAAGAAATGTGTGAACTGAAACCATGGATACGTATTTTGTAATCAAATACGTATTTTATAATCAAAATAAGATTCTGTAAGAGCCAAAAGAAAAAAAAACTTTTAAAAAAAAATCTATTAGAAATCTCTGTTTCAAACTTTGATTCAAAACTAAAAATAGGCAAAGTTTAAATAAGAAAACAAGAAAAAATACAGAAAGATTTTATTGATCATGATCACACTAGGTTTGGAGGACAGTTAAAAAAACACGAAGAACGATAGTTTGTAAATATGGCTTTCTTACATACACAGAAATCCAATTTAAATATTTTTAAGGCAAGATCCGCCAATAATCAGTGCATTGAATAAAATTAATTGAATGAAAGGTTTAGAGTTAAAACATATACAAAAATAAAATGTATGGTTGGCAAAATTTCAGATTTCAAGCTGTGCTTCAAAATCCTTATCGTTCATTTCACTAAAACAACACAAAAGTAATATGAAAAATGTCTAAGCAATGTTAACATACGAACTTCCTAAATAACATAGTATAGTATAATAATAAATTAGAAAAGAGATACAAAAAAACATTCTGTCTCCCACCTCCCTTACAGTACCATGCTTTGAAACGGTGAAAAAAGCAAAGTCAGCTAATAATTGTATACCACCGTGTAACGTCAACACGAAAGTTGGAAGATGATGATGAGGATGATGAGGATGAAGAACAAAATCGGAAACTGACATTCGCCTATCTCGTGAAACTACTATGCCTCCTCGCTCGCTTACGCTCGCTGCGGGGGCAAAAATTATGTAAGAGCCAAAAGAAAAAAACAAACTTTTTCGAAAAAAAAATTAAAGCGAAAAATCCACTAGAAATCATTTCAAGCGTTTCAAGCTTTGATTCACAAAATTTAGAGCTAAAACATCATATATACAAAAATTAAATACATGGTTGGCGCAATTTCAGATTTCAAGCCGTGCTTCAAAATCCTTGTCGTTCCCTTCACTAAAACAACACAAGAGTAATATGAAAAATCTAAAATCCAAGCAATTTTAGTATACGACCTTCCTAAATAACATAGTATAATATAATTGCGCCCGTAAGTGCGCTTTTAATAACGAGCCCCGGGCGTATTATTAGAATGCTGTTGTACTGGAAAAAACCTCGACTGCAACTGTGTTCTCGATGTTTTTTTAACTCGCTTGCCTAATTCCCGGGGGCTAGCTTATTTCTATTTAAATTAAATTAATATATGTTTTCTTTAAGTTATTCAAAAACTTGCGAATAAAATTAAAAATCCTTTTTATAATTGCCGTATTAAATAGTTGTTAAACCCCCCGTCATCATCTTTTTTCTTAACAACAATGCATTGCAACGCACGTGTCGCATCTTATGAATAATTAATGAGGTAAAAGGGTCGCTCTCTACCGTGTCTTTACATTTTAATAGACAATGCCGACTTTAGATCCATCTTTACAATACTTTTTTTGCAACTCTTTATTTTGAATAAAAACATCTTGTTATGAATAGTGATCACGTGTATGTGAAGTACTAAAGAAATATGCGACATATTTAAAATGAAAAAATAACATAGATAGGTATATGACGTACTCATTTCCTTGACATACTTGAATTTTTTTTGGAACCTCTGATACTGAATGAAGGCTGTGTTCAAAAGGATTTTTGCTTAAACAAAGAGTTCACTAACAAATACACTTTCCTTTCTCCATTCACTACATGACGTTATTGCGAAATGCGAATGGCGGCGACCGTAATAGCATTTCAAAAAAGAAATTAGTTTTTTTGCGCATTTTCCATGCATATTGGGAAGTTTTACTGTTATTCCATGATTTCTTATGTGACTTGGCAAAGATTTATGCAAAAAACATTTTTGACATCCGTTTCATTCACGTAATGTCAACGTCTTGGAAAAAAATTTCATCCGCGGTTTCGTCATTTTCTTCGATGTATTTTGCGCCGGTATAGTGGTATTAACGGAAATGGAATCACGGGTGCCCTCATCGTGAAAGCTACTTGCTAGTAATAAATTAGGAAAAGGATACGAAAAAACATTCTTTCTCCCACCTACAGTACCATGCTTTGAAACGGGAAAAAGCAAAATCAGCAAACAATTGTATACCACCGTATAACAACAACACGAAAAGTTGGAAGATGATGATGAACAAAATCGAAAACTGGCTTTCGCCTATCTTGTGAAACTACTATGTCTCCTCGCTTGCTTACGCTCGCTGCGGGGGCAATGACGCATCAAATTTATTCACCGAACATCAATCAGAGAGGACGAAAATCTATATTTATGTAGAATATGTTTAAGCCGATCTTCATTCAATCAAAATTATCTCCAAGAGATCATGGCTTTTTTCTGCGATTCTTTCGTTGGCACCTTTGGTGTCCAGCGCTTTTTAGCCCATATTCTGTCAGTTCAAACCTAACATGAAAGAGTATTGCTTTGTGCGCAAAAAAGCCTTGGCTTGGCTTGAGTCAATTATGATAAATTTGTTTTTGTCCAAAATTTGAAAATCATGTTGAAATTATGGATTGTGAGTGCTTTTATAGGCAATCTAGAGGTAGCATTTTTCAAAAACTTTCTAAAGGTTTCAACTGCACAACAAAAGATTATTACATCATTAAACAGTCATTAGCATGTCAGTTAATTGACTTTTAAGAATTTAATGAACCAAATCGTTGAGTTTTTCTTCAATATCTTTTCGAAGAACAAATATTTTGGCAAACATTTTATATTAACGGATAGAGCATGAAAAGCTCTTTCTCGTGATATAAAATTCACAATATTTTATCAGACATGTAATGAAATATACGCCTTGAAAGTTGGTGGATAAGACATCTTGATATACACTGTACAAGAATCACGCCTCATTCAAAGACACTTATAGATATCTTTTGTTCTAACACAGCAAAGACAATATCTGACACCTTTTTCGAACATTCTTCAATAAGTGATCATGATATAATTGGCGTGAATAGAAAAATGCATACACAAAAGTACAAACCACGTAAGATACACACGAGAGACTTTTCTAAATATGATCCTTCAGCTCTGAAAAGTTATTTACAAAACATTGACTGGATTGGTTATCTGTCAAGCAGAGATTATAACGTGTTATGGAATAACTTCAAGTGGATACTTACTGAGACTTTTAATAAACATGCACCACCCAAGGAAAAGATTTGTCGTGGTAAACCAGCACCATGATTAACATTAGAGCTCAAGAGACAAATGAATGAGAGAGACTATTACCTAAAAAAAAGCCAGACAGTCAAATAAAGAACCAGATTGGTCGCTCTACAAACGAACTCGCAACAATGTAACTTATGCTATTCGCCAAGCCAAAGCTGCCTACTGTCGTAAGCTTCTGAAAGAAAATTCGTACCAACCCAAAGACTTTTGGAAGACTATAAAGAAAGTGTTCCCTACAAAATCGAAATCGAGTTACCTACCATCAATGATGAATGTCAATGGCACGAAAATATCCGACCCAACAAACTATTGCTAATTCGTTCTGCAACTTTTTCACCAACATTGGATCCAAGTTAGTAAACCAAATTACGTCACTTGAAAACCACATCTGGAAAAACTATTCTCACACAAACATTCGTATGAGAAACATTAATACAACCTTTCGATTTGCTCCAGTTTCAAGAATTAAAATTTTATCGATCCTAAAGACATTAAAATCGTCAAAAGCAACTGGTCCCACATCCCTGCCTCCATGATCAAGGACGTAAAGGGAGAACTGTCGCCAAGGTTACCCCAATTTATAAATCAGGTGAAAGATCAGATTTTGATAACTACAGACCGATATCTATTTTAAATACACTGTCGAAAGTTCTCGAAAAGATTGTTTACCAGCAGCTCATCGATTACCTTGAGCAAAACCACTTACTCTTTGTAAACCAATATGGCTTTCGAAGAAACAAATGTACTCAAGACGCTGTTTTGCATATGCACGATCATATACGCCATAACATGAACAACAAATGCTGCACAGGTGCCCTGTGCATCGACCTTCGAAAAGCATTCGATACCGTCAACCATTCTTGCTTACTTGCAAAGCTGCCCTACTACGGTATTAAATGGATAAGTAGTTATCTCTATGAAAGACAGCAATATGTGTCATACAACCAAAGAAACTCTGAAAAGCAGTCGATAACACTGGGTGTACCACAAGGCCCCATTCTTGGTCCACTCTTCTTTATGATTTTAATTAACGATGCCAACCAATGCTTGCAAAATGTTAATGTATGCTGATGACACGGTACTGTTGTTCTCTCATAACTCCGTAAAAATGATAGAGCAACCATTATCACTGGAAGGAGAAAGGCTGTTCAGATGGTTTCAGGAAAATAACCTTGTACTCTATCGCACTCTATCGTGCCATACTAACAAACTATTTAAACGTGTTAACCAAAGATTAAATTTACTAAGAAGAGTTTTTCCACAACTAACGTCAGAAGCAGCAAAAACTATATACAGATCGATGATAGAGCCAATCTTGTTATACTGCGCACCAATACAGGCTGGTATCCCCGTAGTTCACACCAAAGGGAAACAGATCGAGAAAAGAGCTTTTAAAATCATCGGCAAAGCAAACGATAACGATTTATCAAACAAAGTCCAACAAAGAACCGCAATTGAAGTCTTCAAATATCTCCATGGTATTAAACCAAACAATAACATCCTCACCTTCCAGAGATTTAATCACGAGATTCACACGAGGGGAAACGGAAATTGGTTGATCATCCCAAATTGTCGTAATGAAGCTGGTAGGAAATCCTTTACCGTCCAAGGAGCATTAATTTTTAACAAAATTCCACAAGACTGTAGGAAAGAAATTTCTTTTGTAAACTTTAAAAGGTTTATATCAAATTTTAAGTTTTGATTGAGTTCAATTGCTTATGTCTAATTTGCAAATTACTTAGTGACCTCAATTTCGTTTTCAATCTCGGATTCAATTCTTTTCTGATTTATTCTTGCCAGCCAGTATGTTTTATATAGTTTTTATCTTATGTTGCAGGTCCTTCTTTTATAGCAGAATTTTATTTTTCTGACGAAGTCAACCTGTGTAAATATGTTTTTAATAATAACAATAATAATAAAGAAAGTATCAATATGGTTGATAACGTCTCTGCTGTTGCAGTTGATGCTTCTACAGGTACGTCTTCACATGCTGGGCCTCCGTCACAGGGTTTTATGACGAAATGAAGGGATGGGATCGAAACAAGAAACAGTTTATGGAAACAATAACCATCGTGTTCAACATTTGAAAATTTTTTTTCATTTTGTTCCACTAGTTGTATGTTTGATTGGTTTCTCTCTTTTGATTCCAATGGTAGAAGAGGAATATAGACTGTCTTTTACACAATCTCCACCAGACCGCATACTTGAACTTCACTTTATTTCATTTCACAACACCAGCATTGAATTGTAGCATATACAAATGTTGATCAGTATTAAAGTTGTGTAGATACTGGTATATTTGGTATTGATTTTATTTTCTTCCTGCTAGTATTGGTTAAAGAAATGCAAGTGGGAGTTAAAACATGAAGACTTTACAATAGTAAATTGAAATAGTAAATCGAAATAAGTAAATATTTACCTTAACTATAAACATGACATACACATACAACAGCCAATAGATTTTGATTGGTTATTTGGTATAGAAATGCTTATTATATATTTCCCCATAGGGCGAAATATATGTTAAAACCGGCATTTTCCTTCTCCTCCTCCTTCATCTTCTCCGTTCACTTTTATAGCCTCGGTTCAGTATTGAACTTTGGCCTAGCCAAGATAGGTAAGAATAGAGGCTAGTCTTCAGTGAAGTAGTGCGCCATTTTTTTCAGTCAGTGCAGATGGGCAGTCAGCAGTGGAAGAGTTTTGCTTTGTCTCCCAGCTTTTAAGATGATTCAAGAGATTCAAACGTTAAATGATGGAAATAAAAACATTTTAATTCAATGTTTTTCTAAAAGTTTTGTTAACATTTTTGAATGAACGCAAGTAAAAGAGAAAAAAGCGAGATATCATTATGTCACGGGTGTTTATGTTTTTGTTGATAACAATAATGTTATGATGAATGGTAATTAAATGCTTGGAACAGTAGAACATTGAATCTGTGATTTCAGTGCAAAGTTGAAAGTTCATCATTAAAAGCCAAGCTGAAGACTTATTTTTATTTACATCCTGATTATAATGTAGCCCAACTGAAAACACATATAGATGTACAACCATATCAAGGAAACCCTTTTTAGGTGGACAACAACCAGTTGTTAATTCAAAGAGTACATATAACAAGAATTGCAAGTAAAAACGTGATGTTCCTTGTATATGCAAAAGGAAGTTCAGAAAACCAATGATACGTAAAATATTAAATACACACAGACAGGATTGAGACATAATAATGTGAAAGAATCTGGTTGAATGTGCCTCCTGAGATGTAATCCAACAACATTCATTCAATTCCATGATTACGTATACTGTTTTGATATTGTATAAATATATATGATATTTTATTTCGTAGAAATTAAATATAGTCAATTTTCCTTACAAGCAACGAAGGTAAATCAAAACACATTCAACATAACAGTCTGTAATTTAATAAATCAAGCCGAAACAAAAACTTCTACTTCCAAATATGCAGTGATTTGGTTATGGATGTATATTTTCACTAGTGATATATGTATGTGATATATAGTGATGTATTATGATGTGAACATATTTTTTTGAATCAGAGATGTTTATTTTGAAAACTTGACACATAATATATAATGGGATTATTTGAACACTTTTCTTTTATGGTTAGATTGCTAACACTCTCCTACACAAATTTCGACATACCTCTAGATCCGCCACTGAAGCATTTATGTTGAAACTCACAGGAATTATCTAGCAAAAAACACTAATGTTTATAAACATCACTCATCTATTACATTTGTCCTGTGAAAGACTATTCAGTTGTTTAAGGGGAAATATTAGCCGCATTTAGGTCTTATAGTTTTTAGCTATGTCCATAGTAACTTCAAAGTCACTTTTTAATTCCTTGGCAAAGATTGAGAAAAATCTTATCATTTGGCCATGTACATTTTCATTTCATAAACTTCAAAATAAGTCGTTTTGTACTATTAAGTTCAAATCCACCCTGATTGGTATTGACAGCGTTTTTATCTGAACATCAGTTTGATAGTAGATATACCACTGTAATTATTTAATGATACATTTTTCTTGTTATCAATGTACACACAATAATTGATAAAATGTTCGCAACTTTGGGGAAATATATAGTCGCATTTTTGCGAATCTTGTATTTCAGTTGCTTCAGGGGAGAAATTGAACAGAGGAAAGAACATGAATTGCTATAAGAGCACCACAATATATAATTTTGGCTAATACTGATAGAAAAGCAGATCAACATGCTGTATTGTGGATGTCCTTGCTGCAACATCTTCTCAAACTCAATACACTTCCACAGGTGACTACAATATCAAAGAATGTGATATGGTATCGAAAGTGTCCTATACAAGCCTGACACCCACAGAAACACGACAGTGTCAAAGATTGACCGACTATGGTCGTGACAGCGGACGTTTCGATAGCGACGATGGTATGCTGCTATTCTGCTGGTATTCTAATTCTACGTCTTTACAAGCTCATTCCGAAAGACATAAGGAGATTTGGGCTTTTGCTATGATATCGATAAAAGCAACAGTTAATTCAAACAAACGTTAAGGTTGTTTTATTTGTTCTACTTATGACGGTTTTCACCACGCGGACTATATTTCTATTTAATTCGCTATATGTATCACGTTTTCTTTTATTTCAAACAATTTAAACTGATACATTAAAAAATGTATAATGTATTTCAGCCTTTATACATATTAAACATTTAAGATTTTACATTAAATATTGTATATATGGTTATATCATTGATTAGTTTCTCTCTTTTGATCCCTTTCCTAGAAGAGGATTATAGTCTGCTTATCAACGCGCTATCAGTGAATATATATTATCATTTAAATTTTGCGTTTAAATTATAATCGTCAACTATAGTGTATAACTATAAGAGACTGCAAAATCTTCTCATTTTCCTTTGCATTTTGACGAACTTTATGCTGTAATTTTCAGTAGGTACACAAAGAAATTCTGTTCGAATCATTAGCATTAAACTGCAGGACGTGCAAATTTTCATCACAATTAAAACAGATTCACAATTGATCAAATATTTGTGCAAGAATGTGTGTGGTGTGCAAGAAAATAAGAAAAATAAGAAAAACTGTCCCATTTTTCATTTTCAGATTCTATCGGGTGCGCCAAAAAAAGTGCAGGTGTTTGATTAGACATTTCTCAAAAACTACAAAATTTTTAGATATTATCTTAATTTTATTGTAAAGAGAATTGCTTCACTTAAATTATGATGAATCATGCAAAACTTTGGTTCATTCGTTAGAGAGACGTGAACGAAAAACTTTCATGTTAATTTTTTAAAACGTCAATTGCTAACAAAAAAATTAGGTTTTTGATGAAGTCTTGACATGGAAGGTTACTGATTTATGCACACTGATGTGGACTTCCATGTACGGCTCTACCGGCGATATCCTATTACCAGATTTTACCAATTGCTGCGAGATTTGTTGTTATTCTTGTGCATTACAGTTTGGATTAATAAAGTAAAAGTTGAGAAGAACTTTCTTTCCGTATGAGCAGGCTTTATCTCCAGAACATAATTAGTAAAATCAAAAGTTGGAATAGTAACATTGCTGATGTCAGAATGATGTAATGAAGAGAGCCAGTGATATCTGACTGCTGAATATTGATGAGAAACAAGTCTTTAGCCTGTGTGATGTGAAATTTTAAGGGGTTCGCAAGATCTTACTTTCAAGTGTCGTATAGTTTTACCAACATAAGTAGTGTTGCAACAACTACCCGAACATTAGAAAGCAAAGACCTGAGAAGATTGTTCTTGAAACGAAACATGGACAATCTTAAAGAAGCTTTAAAAAACCTCATGTAAGGAACAACAATGTAACTGCTTATGAAACATTCCCTAAGTCGTGTAAAACTTGTAAAGAAATAGAAAACTTCTTCTTAGGCAGGTCAAAACTATAGATATAGCAACACGAGACGTATGTATCCTATTAAGATACCTTCTTACACAGGCGTCTATGTGGATAACCATTTCTATATAATTCCATTCCTTTAAAAATTTACTCCCACATGAAACTTAGAAAAGGTAGACACCAAGGTTAAACAGCAAAACAACAACATATCAACCACGCCTTACATATAAGACCATGGAACAAAGCTGGAAACATTGTATAGACGCCACTAAAAGATGAACATTAGTGATAACTTTTTTATCGATTTTAGCATCCAGGAAGGATTCAATTTCAGAAGTGAAGTTGATATGAGGTGCTTAATATTTATATAATTTTTAAAAAGGAAATGAAGATTAGAGACACTTTGAAAGCGTTGCTTGATAAGGAATCTATATCTTACACAACTTATAACAAATTGGCAACAACAAGACTTAAACCTGGTTTTATGTATGACTTCCAAAAAATACATACGAATTCTTCAAATGAATTTCAACTTTTTCGACTTATCCCATCATTGGTAAACCGACATATAATGTAGCTATGTTCCTGGTCGAAATACTAAAAACAATGACATGTCATGATTATACTGCTAAGGACTCTTTCTGTGATCATAATCTTTTTATGGCGAGTTTAGATATGGATTTTTTGTTCATGAATATTCCACTGGATGAAACGATCAATACCTGCGTGCCACAGTTGTGTGCTGATGCTGATGTCGTCAATGGTGTTCATAAAAATGACAAAATCACATACTTATCTTGGCAAAGAAGGAACCGTTTTTTAGTTAATCAAAATTAATCAATGAAAATTAATTAATTAATGAAATTTACTAAAGGCAAATTGATTGCGCACTTGGCCCTGCTACTAGCGTTTTTCCTTGCTACCATGAGCTTACGTGGCCTCAGGATTGCCCTAATGCTTCTTTATATAGGCGCTACATAAAAGATAATTTTTTATTTTATTCTGTATCTAATGAGCTATAACTGGTTGCTGATATGATTTGAAATGTATATTTCAGTTAAAGAGTTGCAGAAAAACCTAGACTTCCATTTAAGATTTGCCATGTTGTTATTCATTAATTGAATGACTATCTCTTAAGCGATCATGAAGTACTCATAAGTGGTGAGTAATGAAAGAAAAGGTAAGGAAGTTTGTTCAACCACTTAGCCAAAGAAGAATTTGCTTGCAGCATGGAGGAGAGATAGGAAAGTGCGGATGCTAGCCCAAAATCATATGATTTCAGGAATTTCCCTACTATAGCTAATATTATCATCTTTGTTTTCATAACGCGATACGAGTTATGAAACGTATTATTTTGATTACGTAAGCAGTTTCTATTATTATAACCACAAATTACTCATAATTGTTTACAATTAAATATCTCATAAAAAATGTCCATGGGGAAATACCCGATTGTAGTAAAAAGCAGTTTGTAGCAGTTTAAACTTTATAATATAAATAAGCTAACAATACATATAACATACAGACACAGACACACACAGATCATCGATGCAGTCAAAAAGATCTTCAAAGTCAATATCCATAGGTATCATGTATAATTCGTTTATTTTGTTTGTTTGTTTGTTTGTTTGTTTGTTTGTTTGTTTTTTTTACCTCTTACCTCTTATACATATCTATAATGTCCTCTGGCATATGTAGCAATACCATCTTTTGCAATAATTCTTTTGTCATCATCCGCATTGAGAGCGAGTTTGTTTGTTTTTATAGTGTGGACATCATGCTTAATCAATTGAAAGGTCATCTGTTCTCTGTAAACATTCTTACCATCGAACAAGCATCTCTTGTAATCATCAAACCCCATCGTCTTCTTTACTACACACTTCTTGACTCCCTTGCACTTCTTGTCTTCTTTTCCGTCTAGCTGTTTATATGCATATGTCTTTGCTCTTAGAGCAACAAACTCTGTCATTATCTTACCACCCAACTCATCTTTCATTAGACCAATGACTTTCTTATTCAAACCTATGGGTAAAGGTCTGTTATCTTTCTCATCGTACGCTGAAGTGTCGAATCTCAAAGCTACATCATCAGCAATATCTTTGTAGAAGTCGTCGGTTTTGATGTGATAGACAAAGCTGTCTGTATCCATATAGCAGAGCTTTAGATTGTCACCATATTTTGGTTTCATGTAATCATAGTGAAACTCGTACATAATCGTCTTTGACAAATCAAGAACTGTAGGTCCCAGATAGATCGGCTTGTTCAACACGAGTTTGATCTTTTGCATTTCAGCAGCCATCAAATGTTCACTGAAACAGATACTACCTTTGAAATTAGGTTTCATCACCAGCTTCTCATATTGTTCTTTCTTGGTAGCCAAGCGTATGTCTTTATGTTTACGTTGATTCTCCATAGTTTTACCAAAGACTGAATTGTTCATGAGCTTGAAAAAGTCCTTTTCAAAGTCATTCTTTGATTTGGTACGCAAATTGGTGTTGAAATCGATGTACGGCTTCAACCATGCGCTTTGCCTAAATCTCAGTACTCTATGAACCTTCTCAAGAACAAGACCATGCTTCAGCGCTTGATCAAGTGCACGGATATGAATAATATAGTTCTTCTTGTCTGAAAGACATGGAGTTAGCTTTTCTACACCATTGATCTTCTTTCGCTCAGGCATAAACGGAAGATCGTTATGTGAATCATGAAGCTCCTGAGGATAGTTCACATCAACTTCAAGAAGATAACCATATTTACCGTCTTTCTCAGCCAACTTTGAAATCAAATCGGTGGTAAATTTATTAGCATCTACCCACTTGAAATTCCCTGTCGGTAGCTTCTGAATCATAGCCCATCCATATAGATTATTTGCATCAAGATATTGGAGATAGCTACTTTCTTCAGTCTTCTTATATTTAGCATCCATATACTTGTTATTAGCTTTAGCATGTCTATGAACAGCCTGACAGAGACCTCCTCTAATACCTTGCTCTACGAAGAGAAACATATCCATATCTGATAATAGATCCAGCTCAACCTCTGTCTTTTTCAAACAGGCTTGCCAAGCTAGTCCTGGAGCAGTGTAAAAATGTGCAGGATCCAGTTTATAG
Source organism: Turritopsis dohrnii (assembly GCA_027922465.2). Lineage (NCBI taxonomy): Eukaryota > Metazoa > Cnidaria > Hydrozoa > Anthoathecata > Oceaniidae > Turritopsis > Turritopsis dohrnii. The sequence continues at coordinate 942,375 of BQMF02000097.1, read as the reverse complement.
TTTGTTATACATGTTTCCCTAAAAGTCTCAAAAACATCAGCAAGCAATAGAACGTCTGTCTTGAGATAGAGATCATGATACGCACCCATATTTTTATTTTTCATATGTTTCCACACATTCTGCGCATGTGTATAATCAGCATCACTGATACCTTTCATGTTCAACTTGCTGTAAAAAGCATCTTTCGGTGGGAGCTTAGTTTCGTTAAACTTATCAAAAGAATCAATGTATTCATAAGGATAAACTCCTTTTCTTCTCAATAGTTTGAATTGCTCATCACCCTTGAAGAATTTTCGAAGGTTTTTACACTGATCGTCGGATAGATTGTTTACCAAGTTATCCAGACTACTAGCCATGAAACGCACACTATCGATGAATCTCAACTGTATCTTTTGAACCTTAGTCACCCCATTTTTATCAATGTATTCACCAACCTTAACATCCAATGAGAAAGAGATATATTTTTCTTTGTTTTCAGCGATGACAGCAATCCCTTCATCTCCATACTGTTTGGCTAGTTCTTTGATAAACAGATGAGCATCATATCCGCTCAGATTGTGAAAGACGATCGGGATGTATTTAGGCACTTTGTAACGGAGATTACAAGACTGATGAGCAGCTCCACGAAATTTACCAGTAAAATGACAGTGATCCCTAACCTTAATATTATCTTTTTCAAATTCTTTCATACATATGTGACACTTATCAGAATCGATAAATCCCTGTTCCTCTTCATATGTGAGGTCTCGCATTCTCTGTTTAGGAAACATATTGTATAGCCTTTTCACTTCACCTACCGCATGATCTACAAAACGTAAAACACAGTCTTCACCTCGATAAAGCGTTAGAGGGTCTGAAACTTCACCATGAGCAAATTTGCTATAACAACAGAAGCCTGTGGGGATATGTATACCAACCTTTTTAGTGGATGATCCAATAACGCTACGCGGTTCTTTACAAACCTCTTTTGACAAAGCTTCGAAATCAGCATACATTATGAAAGGAGCTTTGAGCTGGTACTGACCGTCATGAAACTTAACGGTGCTACCCTCATTTGGCATCTCAATCTTCGCGACATCATTATTTTTACAATATTCAAAGTGTTCATCTCGTGTTTTCTCACTTGAGAAACCATTGAGACAATTCAAGCAATAATGTTCTTTATTTTTGTGCTTCGAGTTGACCTTACTCAAGACACCGCTCAAGTTCTTTACAGCTATATAATGTCTCTTTTCCTCTTCACATAGTAAAAACAAAACAACCGTTTCTTTGCGATCAAGATGCTTCGACTTACGACACATATAGATACCTTCTTTATCGTCTTTTGTCAAAACATGCACAGCGATATCAGGGTTCCTCCTCTCAAACAAATCTATTTTATTTAGCGCCATTGGAAACGATAAACCCTCCCAATTATATTTATCAACATGTTTCTTGAGATTCATTATCCTTTGTGGATTTTTCTTAATGTTATCATGATTGAGAGCTGCGATAACAGCCCATTTGAAGCACTCTTCATCATCTTCGTTTTTAGGATTGATTATCGAATACTTACCACTGAAATTCTTAGGTAGCGGTAAGTAAGAGCTACCTCTCGTTAATTTTAGCTTGTGAAAGTCTACATCAATATTTAAAATTTTATCGATAACAAAACCGGATTGAGGTAATGCAGGGTTTTCAACCTGTTCGATTATCTTATTGAACATCTTATTAATAACATCAGATATATCGCTTTCATTGTGAATTGTTTCCATATTGCTATTGAACGCCTTATCAACATAGATTGTCGCTTCAGGATTGGATAGATCTTCTTTTCTCCATTTGATCCACACAGTTGCTTGAATTTTTATTGATTTTTTGTTTTTGAGTTCTCTCATAATCAGATCACTTAAAATGGGTCGAACCTTTTCGAGAAACAAATCAACGTCCTTTTTTCCATCTGAGTTTATCTTGAACCTTTTGTAAGAACCCTCAAACGCCGTTTCAATGGGGACAAACGCTTCTGGTTCCACCAATTTTTCATCTTTTTCATCATTCTTCCTCTTGTAGAGATTGAGAATCTTCTTCTTCATCTCTCTGAAAGCGCCACTCACTTTCTCCTTAATAGCTTTAGGTACATGATTTATTAACCAATCTCTCCATTCATTCAACTTGCTTTTCACAACAGGTCGAGATTTTCCCATTTCTTGTTGCTCAAACAAATCCATATCTTGTTGGGTAGGAATAAATGGAACAGGTCTTGGTGGTGGAACAGGTCGGATAGGTGGGTTTGCTAATAATTCGATCAACTCAGCTTTTCTGAGTTTTGAGTAGCCATGTAAACCGCGTTCTCTAGCGAGAGCTTTTAATTCAACAACAGTTTTTCTAGTAGTCATGTTGTAATATATATATCACGATTATATCTTTTTAAATCACTTTTTAAAATTTTCAATTATCATTTTCCAATTTTTCATCCAAAAGATTCGTAACCTTTGTGTTCTATTTTTGTTACTCGTTGATTAAGTAACAAAAGCGAGGTCAATTTATTTATTTTTTGTAAACTCTCTTCTCTCTCTTAGCGTTATAACGTTTTTGAGAGCTGAGATATTTTTCTCTGTTATTTTTTATCCAGTTTAAACAGTATTTATTAACCGTTTGTTTCGTATCAGGATCGAGAATATAAGATGGATCCTCATCATTTTTCTCAAGCACCTCGAGTAATTTAGCTTTGTTCATTAGGTTAGCATATTTTATTTTTCGTGACGCACATAATTTTCGTAAAGCGTCACGAGTCATTGACTTGTAATCTGATTCTATTTTGTCGGTCATGTTTATGTTTATTATCTTTATATAAAGATAATAAACAACGTTTAAGTCACTTTTCTCGTGTCATTTTTGTTAAAAAAAATGAGCTAAATAAACGTTGTTTATAAATAAAAATGTCAGACACTAAACTTCAAGAGATTTATTATCAACCTCAAAACTTGTGGAAAGGACAAAAGGCTGTTCGCAATCTAAGAGGATTCGGCTTCAAACTGAAGGTAATTAAGAAATGGCTATCAAAACAAGCTTTGTGGCAAGTACATTTACCCGCACCGAAACACGTTGAACGTTCACATTATGAAGTGACTAAACCGAATGAGATTCACCAATTTGATATATTGTACATGCCTAGTGATATGCTGTATGGTAATAAATACAAGTACATCTTATCCGGTATCGATGTTGCTTCACGTTACAAGGTGGCGCGACCTTTGAAGACTAAGAAAGCCAAAGAGGTTGCCGATATGATAAGAGATATCTATAGAGTTGGACCCTTAAACTATCCAAAAGTATTTCAATGTGATAACGGTTCAGAATTCAAAGCGGATGTGGCAAAATTGTTGGGGAAGAATAACGTCGAAATTAAAAGAGTAACTACTAAATATAAGCATACCCATACAGCGTTTGTCGAGGCGTTGAACAAGATACTTGCCGAAAATTTATTCAAAATACAAGATGCTCAAGAACTGAACGATTCGGAAAAGGTATCATCTACGTGGGTCAAATATTTGTATAAACTTGTGGATAGATTAAACGATACGAAGACTCGGATGATCGATATGAAACCGAAAGATGCTATTAAAATGAAAGAGGTACTTCTCGCTAAACGAGAGAGCTATCCACCCGAAGAAAAATTACCTCAAGATGGTTTGTATAGATATCTATTGCAACCGGGTGAAGAGCACGATGACCATCGAAAAAGAGCAACAGATAGGATATGGTCAAAGAAGACTTATAGATTGAGTGAGGTGATAGATCAACCAGGTAACCGTGTAATGTATTACCTTCAAGATGGACCTGAACGAGCTTTTGTAAAAGAAGAGTTGATGTTGATACCTGAAGATACAGAATTACCTCCTGATTATGTGCAAGGTTGGTGAATCATACATCTCATACAAAAAGTATCTTTACTTGTTTCTAGTAAAGATGAGTCGACGAGATTTTATCTAACGCCATATAATGTCATAATCAAAGAATTGTCTTTCTGGATTCTTTTGAGATTGTTTGAGACCTTTCGGTCTGACAAAGGCCTCTCTAGAGATGCAACCATAATCATTTAATTCAATGGAAAGTCTTTCAGGCAACCACACCTTATATAAATTTCCCGTTCCGTCTTGCACTTCTGCATACATAGCCTTTGTAGAAACAAATTTAACATGATAAATCACGTTTTCAGGTAGATCCCTCCACTTTATGATCGATGTAGATTGTTCGATTATTTGTTCAAATGTTTCAACTGTTGGAAATTCCATTGTCTATATACTTGTTTCATATCTTTTTATATCAGTTTTTTTGTGTGTACGTGGTAAGTTTCTATTACATAACAAATAACAACACATAACAGTTTCTATTATATAACCACAAATTACTCATAATTGTAAACAATTAAATATCTCATAAAAATGTAGTAAAAAGCAGTTTGTAGTAGTTTCATTTTTATAACATAAATGAGCTAACAATACATATAACATACAGATCAGCGTAGTCTAGTGGATAAGAACGCTAACTTGTAACAACAAGGTCGTGTGTTCGAACCCCACGCAGTTCGTCTGAGAGGAAGTATATATACTTCGGCGGTTGTAGATCTCTCATGTTCTGGTTGTAAAACTTGCATGAGTGCGCACTTCCCCGCAGTTGTGTTGAATATATCGCGGAATGGTTAGCATTGCGTCTGGGTGATTTATCACTGTCAGGTTTCTCTGGTCCATAGAGACATTCAGGTTACCGTCATTTCGATCGAAATTCAACAAACGCCAGGGCTTAGAAGTGTTAGCATGTATCCACAATGCCGGCTATAATTGCAAACTACATACGCTGATCAGCGAAATAGTACATACCATATACTAAACATCATAGTAATCGCTAAACCAAAGAACTTTTTTTTTGTTTGTGTTGGAGAGCTAGTCACTTTGAGTGAAATATGATACGCTTGCATAACATTAATCATTTTGTTATGTAATCAAAATAAAAAACAAAATTATAGCGTTCCGAGAGACACCACAAGCAGACACTAAGGTCTAAATGAATGATATAAAACCCAAGAGCGGAATAATTTGAAAATTGTGGTGAACAGGCGACAGAGTCTGCCGGAAAGGAAAGGTCTAGTGGAGCGGCTAGATTGGAACTGGATGGTGCCGTCCGCTCCCGGTATTCACCACAAAATGTGCCAAAAGTTGTCGGGAAAAACAATGTGACTAGATGTAATATACTCGAACAGATCATGAACGGCCATTGCGTGCGTAGTAGTCGGAGTTCGTAAGTAGTCACACACAAATAGTCTAAGATCTAGGGGTAGAGCTCAGAGCTGGTGGATTGGAGAAGCCAGGGTGGAGTGCCGGTTAGATCGAAGACAATGAATTAAAAACCCTCTAGGGTATCACAACAACAACAACAACAACAACAAAAACCCTAGGGGGTTCTCCTAAGGGAGTTTTGTTTTCAATAATAATAATAATACCATATACTAAACATCGTGGTAATCGCTAAAACCAAAGCTGTTTTCTCTTCTTCATGAGATGGGGGTGAATCTGTTTGACTCACTACTCTTTTATGAACTTCCTTTTGTGAACTTTTATTTTTTGTTGGAGAGCTAGTCACTTTGGGTGAAATATGATGCTCTTGCATAACATTAATCATTTTGTTTCTTCCGAGGCTCAAGTTGTCATTAGATATGAGAATTTTATTATTATAACCAGACACTCCCGACTTGATGTTTAGATTCATGTCACTAGGTAACATGTAAATACCTTGTCAAACAGAATAATCAACTTTGCTTGAAGCGTAATTTAAAGTATCTTGATAACGTTTAATGTCATCTTGAATATCAACTCTGCGATTAACAATGTCTTCAAAGTTGTTCATAAAAACTCTTTGAGCTGTCAAAGAGCTTGAATTATTACCTAAAATAGAAGAACGAGCAGAGGCTTGGGAACTAAGAATAAGATAAGCATATGCTCTAACACTCTCTGAAATTTTTACAAGACCTGTTTTTGTAAAGCCTTTAGATTTTTCTATAATCCATCGTGTCATGGAGTCGTCTGTGAAATAACTCACACCTGGCGTTGGATAGTCTCTACGTCTTTTTTGATACGAGCTGTAAAAATATTGCCCTTTGTATTTTTTAGGATCAGAATCGACACCGTATTCACTACAGATTTTTAAAAACTCTTCTTTGTTATAAGGATTATCATATTGGTTGAAACTATCTTCAAAAGGTAGAGGTGTCTGCAGACGCTAAATGATTCGTCTAATATGATAATAGACGTGAAAACGATATACTGCTCTAATCATAGGAGTAGAGCGACTTTCTTTCAGATGTTCAGAACTGACTCCACAAGCGCTTGAAGCACACCAAGTGACAAAATTGAGTTGGGTTTGCCATAATTTAAACGGTTGTTCCTGCCAAATTTTCATACGTTGATCATTCTCTTCCATTTCGTAATTAGTAAATATATTTGGAAAAGTTGCGGGGAAAGAACCGCTCTCAGAGACAATAATTGTTTGTTTGTATAAATCTTTAGCATTCAATATCTGAAGGTATTGTCCTCCATTTGCCTTATAAAGCGCATTGGGAACATATTTAAAAATATCCTCCATTATTATTCAATATTATTATCTTATATTTAATACAAGAAAATGTATATCACAGCAAATCTCGTAAGGGGTGAGAAGACCATAAATCTACCTTACCCCATTCAAAACTTGGATGGCTCAAAAGAAATTGCATTGGTTGATATGTTTGCAGACAATGTTACGTATGAAATAACCACAGACCTAACACTGACTATGCTTGGTTATAGGAAAGCTAAAAAGTTGGTACCTCAAGGAACATTCACGAGCAGGGAATTGAATGCCTTTTTAGCAGGTACCTTTTTAGCAGGTGATGTAGAACTTACCTCATTAGGCAAAAACCCTCAAGTAATCAAAACAAATAAGCTCGCTAACGTAACCAAAATTAATTTGCATCTATCTGAACTTGACAACACTCAAAATCTTGAGAATGGAAAGCTAAGTGATATTTTACTAACCCATCACATGGCTGAACATAGCGACTTCACACATGTTGAGCCTAAAAACCCTCAGTACAAAAAATTAAAAAATGGTGTATTTCAGTCTCTCACGTTGAAACTCACAGATCAGCATGGCAGTATGCTAAAAGAAGACCTGGGAAGAACCATTGTTTTGCACATCCGCTAAACCGAGATAAAAAGTAAAAATTAATTATATATCATAAAATTAACAATGGAATACGGAAAGAAGTTGAATCCAGAACGTTCACTTAGAACTGCCCGCGGTGTAAAAGGCTCTCGTCAAAAAGTAATTGTCACACACAATCCGAGTGAGATCGATCAAAATCAGCTATTATTGGTTAGGTTTCCAAATTTAGGAAGTGATGATGTCATTATTCCAGGAACAGCTAATCTAAGTTTTGATATTGAACTCGAATCGAAAGCTGACTCAAAAAGAACATTGGTCAGTAACATTGGAAGAGCTATTGTTAAGAAGTTGGCTGTTAAGTTCGAAGGTAACGAGATATTGAGCATCGATGACTTTGATCTTTTTGGGTGTTACAGAGATTTATGGTTAACCAAGTTTGAAAAGAGAAACGCGATAAGACAGGGTATCATCATCGACGATGGGTGTACAGAGAATTGTATGAAATTGAGGATTGGTGCTTCTGATAAAAAGGACGATGATGCGGAAGACAAAGCCATTGCTGACACCTATAAAAACAAGTTTGTCATTCCACTCGACTTTGAAATGCTGGATAGTACTATCCCATATTATCAAGCTGGATTAGGGCACAGGTTATGCTACGAGATCACATTTAACGACTATAACCGAGTTATCTATTCTGACCCTCCAACTCCTACCACAGGTTCAAGAAAAACCCCAGACGGTAAATACAAAATATCTAACATCTCACTTGAATATGAGATTGTGACACAGCCCACGTTGGCTAGACAAATCGCTTCTGAATATCAAAAAATGGCTTTGCTCTATGATAGGATTTTGCGACACAGACAAATTAGAGTAAACAAGTCAGACACAACGTGGAATTGGTCATTCAACACACCTGCCAAATCTTTGAAGGGTATCTTAGTTCTGTTTGAAGAAGAAGAATCCTACAAACGAGATACCGGTAAATTCTACAATCCAAAAATCAAAAAGTTATCTGTTATCGTCGAGGGCAAGCCTAACCAACTTTTTGCTCAAGGGATGCAGCCGTTTGAACAATACAATGAGATTTGCAAGTATTTTGCTGAAGGAAAACCAAAAGATAATAGCGTCGGCGAAAACCGAAAGCGCTTAGGATTACATGATGTAAAAGTCTCTGATTACTTGACAAACAAGTATGCTCTATGGTTAGATTTCAGAACAATTGATGAGAATGCCTTGCATGGGACCGGTCGAAGGATTGAAAATGCGACTGAAGGTATCACTTTACAGATTGAAAAGACCGCTGAAACTGCAGGAAACTTAAACGCATATGTATATCTAATCATGGATGCTCTATTAAACATACAAAACGGTCAATTTATGTCTGCAGTATATTAGTAAAATGAACACACTTTACATGAAAGAACCTCACACAGCATTATTCGTCGGACCAACATCGTGCGGCAAAACGGATCGTGTCATAAAATTATTAGAAAATGAATACTATAATCACTTTGATTACATCGTGATTATATGTCCAACTTTGAGGTGGAATCAAACATACAGAGATCGGAAGTGGTTTTGGACTGACAACTATGTGATTTTAATTGAACCGCAAGGTCGCTTGTATGAATGGATTAAGGAAATGACCACTAATTGTGCTGGATATAAAACCTTATTCCTCATTGACGACATAATCGCTGATGAGGAATTGGACAAAAAGAGACAGCCTTTGCTCGAGTTGGCAATTAGTGGTCGCCATCGAAACCATTCGCTATGGTTACTTACACAATCATAAACGGCTATACCTAAAAATTTACGGCGGCAAGCTAAAATGTTATATGTGTGGTATCCAAAAGATAGAAACGATCTAGCCGCCATTCATGAAGAGAACGATGTCATTGATTCGCGAGAAGAATTGAAAAATGTCAAGGAAAAACTGAAAGGAGGGAAACACACATGCCTAGTCATGAGGATGGAACACCCAAGAACGCACGTGATTTGTTAAACAAGTTGACATATTTGTTACATGACTCTTGTAACAAAAACTATAAGACTGTTATAAGACTCCTATAAGACTACTATAAGAGAATAATTTACGTCTCAATACAGGATCTAGAATTTTACCAATATGTTTAATCCTCGATTCAAAGCGTACTCTGTCAACAGCAGCCTCTATCCAGTTACTTCTACGAGATTCACAAGCAGAGATATAATGGACCATTACTTTATCATTAAAAGTAACCCTTTTTGTATCTTGATGGGAAAATATAATATCATCATCTGAGGATTCATCATCGAACATAATTGTTTAAGTAAACAATGTTTATTTATTTAACAATGTTAGAATATATCAACTTTATATTATTAAACATCATCATCCTCTTATAATTATTTAAGACAAAATAATTATAAGAGGATAGCAAACTCTTATACAGCAAATTTCAACAAACTTATAAGAGGATAGCAAACTCTTATACAGCAAATTTCAACAAAATTATAAGAGAGTATAAGAAAATTATAACAAACACAACAAAATGATAGAATATGTCAACTTCGTGTTATTAAGCATACTGCTGATCTCGCTATTTTACTTTTATTTTGTGTTAAAAAAATACCTCTCTCTAATAAAAATGGCGGAAACAGCGATCGATAATTTAATCAACCAGAGTTATGATGTTCCGGGTGAATTTCCACCTTCAGATGGTAAAAGACAAAAATTACTCGAGTGTGTCTTAACCGGGAAAAGCAAGCTATACTTAGGGAAAATGTACACGGAAGAGCAAATTAACAAACTCAAAGATGAAGAGGTAGAAAAACTTTTTAGTATTTACGAGGCTAAACTATCAGGTCAAATGGTAAAATCCTTGGGGAAATCACTGATACGCATTTATTCGATGGGGGCTTGTGCAACATTAGGAATAAATAATCAAGAAGCGCTGAGCAATGACCTGGAAACTGACCCCTTCTTAAACTCTGCCCTTCAAAGATTTACATGTGACTTATATTATAAATTCGGCTCATTATTAGCACCACTCAGTGTTGGACTTATTACCGGGAGGCATTATATCAATGAAAGGAATTTAAATAAATCCGATGATAATATAAATACAGTAGTAGATAATAAAAATGTCAGAAGAACAGACTCCCATTCAAGTGACAACGAAGAACCCAAAAAAGGTTGAAGCGGGTAAGAAGTTGGCGGAATACAACCGTAAAAAACGAGAACAATTAAAACAAGTGTCACCTCAAAAAGAAGTGAATAAGCTCGATGACTCTCTCACCAAACCAAATGAACAACAACCTATGAACTACACCATAGGTGTAGGTGGAATAATAGCTCTCGGTTTAGTTGGTGGATTTGCTTATTTTGTGTATAAAAAGAAAGAGCAAATATTACCCCGTGGGTCACCATCCACCCCACTTCCACAAAAATCTAAAATACCAGTGAAAATCAATAAACATGAAATGGAATAAAAAGAAAAAAAATGTATATATAACAAACATGGACAAGAAAAGTATCATCAACGATTTATATCATGCATCAGTCGTCTGCGTTTTCGCTATCGGCTACTCTATGTTAGGAAAAAAGGTGTTAAAAATGACACCACCCTCTATTCAAAAGTTCGACTTGGAAGATACGGGAAAACTAGTTGCCATTATCGCCGCTAGTGAAGTGACAAAGGACTACTTAATCAAACAAAAGATTTTACCTGAAAATATCAATATCTAAATATGGCTTCTATCGCAATGATGTTGGGTGGAGCTTTGGCTAACGCTTTGGCTTTCACAGGATCAAGCTATCTGTTTTCAAGTTTATCCAAAGACAGAATCGATAAGGAAAGAAAACGTCATGATTTGGCCATAGAAAAATTACAAAAAGCACAGATTGAATGGCAGCAAAAACGACAGGAAAGGATCGATTTTATCAATAAGCAGCTCATGCTCGAAAAGAAGGCTGATTCAAAATTCGTAGAACTAAATGATGCAATGAGAGAGTACAATAGTGTATTTAGTAATCATCTTGAACCGCTACCACGAGAGCCTGTATTGAGCGACTTTTATACACCGAGTCATGATCAACATGAAAGAGAGTTGGCTTTTATAGCTCTGAGTATGCTCGGTATTGGTGGAATTGTGTGGTATTTTGAAAGATGAAGACCATCAACAAAAATTATGTTACACGATACATGTAACATATACACTTTCAGATGGTTATCGTCTAGTCACGAGGTACGTATAGATCATCCATCCAACCCCTACAATCAGAGCCCATAAATTTTGACTCAACCAACCTACAACTTCTTTTGCTCTAGTGAGTATCCACGATACGATAGACCCAATTATTCCTGGTAAAGCCTCTGCCGCTTTAGATGCTAATCTACCTAGAAGTGATGCTAACGCTTTTAGTTTATTTTTTATCCATTCCTTTGCATCGTCCTTTTTATCACCACCTTTGTCAGGATTTTGCGAAGAGTTTCCAGCTGCTGATGGTAACAAAGCTTCCACAAGGACACCGATAGCCATACCAAACGCTGTCAGAATGCTAACGATTGTTATACCTTGTTCGCGGAATAGTGTTCGTATCCTTTCACCTAATGAGGTATCTTTGTCGAGGACTTTAGCAATGGTTTCTTTGATGCTCGTAACTTGACTGTTTAATTTACCTTTGAGAATATCAATGTTCTCTTTCCTAGCTTTCAACTCTTCACGTAATCCATCCATTCTCTCTTCAACCTCTTTTCGTTGTTCGTCCGTGTATGTTGCATCATTTTCCATCTCCTCCAACTTGTTTTTCTCTCGATCGATATGCTGTTCTATTCGAACCTTTTTCGCAACCTCTTCCTGAAGACCTCCTCGTATGTTTCTCAGCGCTTTATCCAATCCTAACAACTCACGTACAGGATATTCAAATAGATCGCCGGTCTGAGTCATTTCATGATCGATAGATTGTTGTCTAAGCGTTGAAATTAAATCTTCCGTACTGTTTGCAATGTTCCCTGTAATTTCCTCAAGCTCTACATCACTCGATTTTGTGATTTTAGATGTCGAGGGAAGCTCTTCTTGTATTTTGTTAAGTGCAACTGCTTGTCGTGCTGTTATTTTACCCTTAGGTATATCAAACCCTAAACTACGTAACCCCTTCTTACCCAATATTCGAGCTATCTCTCCGGTAGCCTTTAGTATTTTTTCGCTCGTCAATGGTTTGGTATTGTCTTTGTAGTATAATTCACCATCTCTAATTTCAAACTGATCGGTATATAACACCTCAGGGTATTGCTGGAGCCTTTCAGATAATCTTTTGTATATATCACCAACAAAATTTTTCAAAAGTTCAATTTTCTGATCTCCACCACCAAATGAGGTTTCACCCGTCGCTCCGCGTGTATCTATTTGTTCACCACCCGAAGTTGGTATGAGAGGAAACGTCTCATCGGTTGTTTCATCTGTCGTCATCCCATGTTCTCCAAAGGGGTCAATATCAATGTCTGCCATTTTATTTATTTAGAGGATAATTTATTATTAATTATGTTATAACAAACCTCTAAATATGAATGTTAAAATTTATCCAAAACTACCCACTGCTCCTGAGGATTTGAATGAGCAGGAAAAGTTTAACGCAAGCGTAATAAATTCAGAATTTGAAGAGTTGATAAAACTTAAGAACAAGTTTAGCATCAAGCTCAAGAGATACAACAAGGCGATAGAACGATCGATGCTACTAAATGCTAGCTCAAGCGCTATAACCATCGGCTCTGGCATCGGTTCAATTGCAACAGGGGCTACTATTATCGGAATACCTATTTCTGCAGGATTAGGTGGTGTAGCCTTAGCCGGCTCTATCTGTACCGGACTTACCACAGCTGTCATCAAAAGATATCAAAAGAAAGTAGAAAAAGTGATAAAATTATATGATATTGTTACATCCTCAATTTCTGTCTTCGAAACAAGTATCTCACAGGCATTGAATGATGGGAGGATCAATTACAAAGAATTCCAGGTTTTGCAGGGAACATATTACAAAGCTTTAGAAAGACTCAGTTCTACAGATAGAAAGATGGAGACTGAAACCCAAAATCAATTTCAAAAAAGTTTGATGGTAGAACTTCAAAACTTGAAAAAGTCAATAACCGAAAATGGTTACTAGGATGTGCTTGTGTGTGCTCAGCGCTTATTATGACAAAAGAATCGTAGCCGATGATGGGATACACACCAAACCTCTATACTAATTGAAATTCATTCACGATAACACTTATTAACGCGTTTCACGTTAATAATGTCATGGGGGAAATCCCCCTTATTTTTAATCAAAATAACACGTTTCGTAACTCGTATTGCGTTATGAAAACAAAGATGATAATATTAGCTATAGTAGGGAAATTCCTGAAATCATATGATTTTGGGCTAGCATCCGCACTTTCCTATCTCTGGAGGTATAAAACAGAAGGAGAACGAACTCAAAATCTGCTATTGTACTATCCGTGATGCGCTGCATTGTTTAAGTCCTCAGTGTGTAATAACATATAATTGCTATCATCTTGCATAATTTTTATAATTTTGGCGTTCTTGCGTGAAAATTTTGTTCATATCAATTCTCCAATGTGATTAAAGATCGTTAGGGTAAAGTTCTTAGCATGCATAATCTGTAGGAATTGGGAGAATTATGCAAAAACGTCACAAATATGCAACGAAAACATTGCAACTTTAGGTCTATATATCTCGTGATCCCCTCAAGCAGTTTCGCTGAGCTTCAGTTTTTGAAGAGAGAATAATCCTGAGTTTTTGCACGTACCGCGGCACTATCGAGGCGCATTTAAGTCAGAAGATATGTAGATTGGAACCTATACATGAATTACGCGATATCTTCAACTCTGTATAAAAACATAGATTTTCATTTGTTTCTCAAGGAAGCTTTAGGTTTAATAATCTGCTTGTCACTATGCAGCAAGTTGATCCGTTGTTATAATGGATGATATTTGGTTTTTAAATTGTCGTTAATTTTTAAAAAAGTATTCGTTTCACCGACAACCAGCCGAAAGCGCATCACGGATGACATCAAAGTGATACCGCAATGAATAGAATAGTCATTATCTGAATAATAGAAAAATAAGAGTTCGTTCTCCTTCTGTTTTATACCTCCATGCTTGCAGTTGCTATTGTTCTTTCTATTGAAAATTCTATCGATGTATAGATGGCTTCAGCTTTATCATATATTAGGGGCTGGTCACATGGAAGAAATTGTCGGGACACGGGACGTTTTAACGAGATCTCGTTATTGCATCCATTTCTTTTGTTTTATCTTTTGGGTTATATGATAAAATAACCATCTCGCTTAAACGGGATCTCGCTTGCAGAGAAATGGAATCTCGCCTAGTCGAGACGTTTGTTGCTCATATCACAACGAGACGGGAAGATTTTAGATTTTATCTGGCATCAGCTTTAAAGATTGCGGATAAAAAGCTCTGTTCCGCTTTGCCGGGATGTCTTTTTTTTTCATGTAACCTCGGGACAAAGAACACCCATAAGAAATTTATTCTAAGCGGAATAATTTCTTCCATATAACCAGCCCCTTAGATATTCACAAAATTGCGAAGAGAAAGTGATTCTTTATTAATTCTCTTAACAAATAATTATGCGAGTGTCAATATTTCTAATTTGACTTTTCTTTTTTTCTCCTAAGGGATGAATAATCCAATTTGATATAATTGGTTTCTAAGGAAATAAAGCTAAACTTTTTTTTCTATGCAGATGTTTTCTAATACGTTTTTAGTTGTTCTACAATTTAATGTATGTTGAAAAATTTGCCATGAAAACAAGAACTGGCGCTGGTTATCAAACTATATATTGAAATGGATGGTATGTTCCCAAATAGATGTTAAAAGTTTTGTTCTCCACCTCCACTTTATATATTCCACGGTTTTTTCCTCCCGATTTGAATATATTCATCACCATAACAATAATATTGAATAAATCATGCTTATTTACAAAACCTCAAATTTCAATGGATAATGGAAAGTCAATGGATAATTGATGGCGAATTTGTTATATAACAAACCAACATCGATATGGATGCAACGTAGAAACAAAATGAAGTCCAAGGAAGATACATTAACAGTAAGACCATTTGTTTATAAATTTCACTTGCCTCCCTGTTAAACAACGAAAATAGTTCACTCCTTTCTCCGATAAAAAATGGATAATGAACTTCATTTGTCTAATATGTAAATGTTCTCTTCGATTAAGAGTAAGAGAGATTTCTTATATTCTACGATGTTTAAGAAACACTCAAATCTTTCTGATGGATGTTTTGAAATGGCGTCAATGTTGGTAAAGTGAATTAATTATATTTATTGAGACTCTTGCACAAATTATTTGCCTCTTCCTAGATAAGCCACCCTCCCTGAAAAAGTGAAAAAAAAACAAATGTTAATGGAGGGTACAACATGAACTGTGTGTGTTTTGCAAGCATGAATGAACTGTTTTCAGCGATAATGTCCATGTGGAGAGAATTACTCTCTACGCTGTGATTGAATTCATTATCGTTCTCGGCGAAACGGTACGCCGGATGCGCAAAACAAACCAATGCAGCGGAAGTTGTACAGCGACTTTATCATTGATTGTCGCCAATAGGAGATTTCGTTTTATTGTATTGTTAAAGTTTATTGCCTTTGGACTTTATCGTTTATCATTTTTGAATGTTTGTGTTGATTAGGTTTCCTTTCTTGTACTCCGACTTCGGCTTTCTTTTTGGAGCTTGTTTCTGTCGATTAGCTGAAAACAAGTGCCTCGATATACACTGTAGTGATTTGTTCCTGTAGTGATTCTTTCGTCGTTTGTGGTGACAAAAAAAGGAAACGAAATAAAGTTGATTAGCGGCTAAGTTTTCGTATCACAGAGAATAAGTAAAGTGTTTGCTTTTATATAGCCCTCAATCGCAGCAAAAATGCACATGCACGTCGCTCTCCCATTCTTATTGCCGGAACCGAAAAGAAACCTCCTTTCTGACTATTTTTCGAACTGTTAGAAAGGTCGCACACAAGTAAAAAAAATTAATTATTTCCAAAGTGAGATATTTTTTCCTCTTTGTTTTACCGTTTTGTTTGGTTATACTTATACACAAAAATTGTGATGGAGTGCAATATCATGATAATTTCAGTCTCAAAAGTTGATTAAGTTAACTCTACTTTTATCTGTTTTACTTCAAATGGCCTCTCTCCTTCCTAAGTGTTACTGAGCTCTAGCTATATCACTGTTTTTTATGAATGTTATTGCGATCCTAATCAAGCCTTTAGTTAGGTGGTAACCCTCTAATTTTTGGCCAAAAATAAAAAAAAAATCAATTTTTTTGAAATTCTGTGATAGGACGTCTTAATCTATCTATTTACATTTGGTACAGTCCAAATTTTCATATCTAACCCAAAATATGTCTGAAGTGACTTCTTTTTCAATGCACATTTGGTCACATATGGTCATTCAGGTTCTTAGCAACGCTCTTAGCAAGCCTCTTCTTCCTCTAATTTTTGATTGGGTGGTTGAAATTTCATCAAATTCCACCCAGGTGGAGGTCGATGCTTTGGCTAACGGTATTTAGCCATTTTTGCTACAAATCATTATTTAAAGCCCCAGTTTGCTGTTTTCTTGTTGGACTCCTTACAAGGTCTTCGCTAGCTCATCCAAGTTTATCTTACATTCAATAAATATTGGTATTTTGATTTAAAATGGGATCAAATAAACGATAATCAAATCTAGAAAGCTCAAGAGACAGTGGTTTGGTCACAAGAAAGTAAATGATCACGAAGAAAGTCATTTAAATCGGAGTGAATGTATGGAGAGTACTTTGAACAATTCTGCTTCAGCTAGTAAATTAAATGTTGATTCTGATGATGAAAATGATTATGACTTTTAACTTCATGATAAACTCTAGTCAATTCTTGCAGTTAGTATCAATCTTTGGACATTACCCAGCATGCTTAGAGAAGATTGGTATTGATCACAATAATATCAAGAACCGTGGTTTTGCTGTATTTTTTCCGATTTACTGCAGTAATTGTGCCTGGGATTTCCAATCCTGTTCCTCTCCTAAAGTATATTCTGGTAAACCTGGTAGAAAAGCTTTTACTTTCAATATGCGTACTCTGATTGCTTTTCGTGAAAATGGACTACGTGCAGACTGGAAGAGAATCTATGAAGAAAGCAGCTGAGGTGGTTAGAAGAAAGGAATTAAAAGACCAATTCCAAACCGATGCAGTTGCAGATTCTAAGGTCAGCTTTGATGGTTCTTGGAAACGCCTAAACTATATTTTCAAATAAGGATCTTACAAGTGATGAACTCTTACATGGCGAAACCCAAAATGTTATTGAGGCATTGAACGGTTTGATTCCGGCACGTTGTCCAAAACGTGTATATGTGGGTAGGAATGTTGTTGAAATGTGAGTATCATCAGCTGTAATTCATTTCAATAATGGGAATCAGGGTTTGAAAGATGTCTTTTCTAAAGTGAACCTTGATTACGGATTACAAACAGCCGTGAGTTGTAAAGAAAAAGACAAACTGTATGTTAAACGGATGAACTTCGACTCTGCTAAGTCAAAGCAACGCAGAAAGACTTTGAGGGCTGTTAAGAAAGGTTTTCTGGACAGAAACCATGAAAAAGAAAGGACAACTTATTCAACTGGAGCTTTTTAGTTTACAATTTTCATAGCATTTTTATAGAAAAAACTTTAACTTCAGTTTTCTCGGTTTTGATATTTTGAGACTTTTTCAATCTTATAACAACAATAACTTTTGATTGGTTGATTCAATTTGCTTGAAATGTTCAACAGAGTTTCTCTAACCTATGTAGAATGTGCAGAAATTAAGATATTTTGATTAATAAAAAATACTACTTAAATTTTTCATCAATTAAGTATACGCGACTTTGGGGAAATTCCCCAAAATCGATCGAGTATTCTGGAGTACTAATGTTTTTTAGTTTCAATAATTTCAACACATACATTTACATGTTATTTAACATCTGTGTAATTTGCATCTAGTTTGAATGATTACTTTCATAGATATCTTTGTTAAAAAAAAGACACAAAATTTGGTTAAAAAGTGGCTGATAATGGCCATTTTTAATGACGTCATCAACTTTTTTTTGTATAGTTAAACTCGTGATAAACTGAATTTTCAAAAAAAAATTTTCGGATTGGAAGGTTACCACCTTCTGCTATATCCCTTTTCTCAAATCGGATTGACATGATTAAAAGCTATGTTTCTCGTTTGCAAGGACACAGAATCCATTGAATTAAGGCATGGTGTGGCGGAATTTTTCTGGCAACTGTTACCACAAATGTTGTTTCAAGTTTTTGGAATACTTTCGTCCTGGAAACGATCAACAAGTGCAATCTGGCGTTATTAAAACATAATTTGAGCTTTTGAACCAACATACAGTAACGTGATCATATAAATTGATGCAAATAGCTGGCCACACTTAACAAGTGAAAAATAGCTACCTATCTAGGGACGCTGTTATTTCAGAGGTACAAAACAACGCAAAGATACACTCCTACTACGAAAAAGAGGGTAGTTGTATATTCTTAGCATACACATTTTGAAACATGTCTTTGTTGGTTTTAGAGCTAGCCCCATTGTGTAAAATAATGGATCAAATATTGGGTTTCTGAAATATTTTTGAAGTATTTCTGAAGTATATTTCATAATTTGATCTGAAAACATTAAAGATCGTGTTATACGTAGAAATGAACGAAGATATAAGTAAAATGTTTTGTCACTTGTTTCACTTCTACATGCAACAATTTTATAAGCAACACTAGCAAAAGTTCTCAAAATGTACAACAAGATTTTCAAGACGGGACATATACATACTTTCAATTAATGCTTAACAAAAAATTAAGCAACATTATCACTAAAAAATGGTCATTTTTTAAACAACATTTCTGGAAAAATTACTTGGCGAAGACTTAAATGTTCTTTTCCTAATTATGGCTCATTTAGCTCATATTAGCGTCCCTTTTACTGCACATGCGCGATTTTGGGTTTATTATATGGCCACCTGTCAGCCCTTCAAAAGTTACCTTGTGAAGACATTCATGTGTTTTGCCTAATTATGGCTCATTTTAATCTTCAAGGCGTTTACTACATTTGTCGGAGTTACTACATTTTTCATAGACAATTTACTACATTTGTCGGGGTTACTACATTTGTCGGTGTAACATTCGTTAATCTTTCAAAAGTGCTGCTACTTCGTCTTTTTAAAAATTTTGAATGACAGTTGAAGTGAATTTTAGTGAGGTATGTGACATCCGATGCATACAGGCTTTACGAAAATGGCGGAAGATGCGTGACTGACACCTAAAATGTATTGGAAAAAAGTATCTTTTCATTTTATTCTGAAAGCGTCACTGTAAATAGTCACAAAATTTAAAAGTCACACCAAATAAGCAGAGAACCTTAAACCACGCCTTTTTATCGGTATTCATAGAAGTTTCGTAATTAACAAAGAACTGTAGGCGTGATGTGGTTGAATATATTTATAAAAATTGTAGCTAAATGTTTTTCTTTCTATACATCCATCCTAAAAACAAGTTACTCCTTAAAATTACTTTGTCATGAATTAAAAAAAAATTTTTTTTGCAATTTCGTTTGAAAAATTGCGGATTTTTGAACTTTGTCATTCACTAAGCAAAAATAAACACTTTTTAAGTCGTTGAAGCTTTCTAAGATATACAAATATGGCGTTATTTAGATTGAATGAGATAGGAGCACCTTGCATTGCATTGAGCTTACACCTGAAATGTTCCTTCAAAAATGGAGTTTAAGTCATGAACAGTACATGTAAAAAAACACATATCATCCAGTTTATCAGATATACTTAACTACTACTAGAAATATAAGCATAGTGAAAGAATCCAGTGGAGGAATATAAAAAACACTTTTCTTAATGTCTTTCGGAGTTAAAATGAACGATATATGAGGCAGTTTCTATCATAAAAAATACTTCCACGACAAAAAGGTGCCAAAGATCATATATAATTTATAGGGTTCTTTTATGCAAAAAATTTACAGAAAAACAAAAGGTAATTTGGGAGAGCTTTTCAAATACGATGATTTGATAAAACAAAAAGAAGCAAAGATGTATAGAGATAAATAAGAAGATAAAATTAAAGACAGAAAAAAGAAATTGGAAAAGAAAAATTCTTTTGATTAGGATTATAGTTTTGGCTTTTGAGTTAAATATTCATGCTCATTTTTTTATTTTGTCTTTTTCGTTATTTGTTGACGATGAAACCTCTGAATTGTTTTTCTTTTTGTTTTTACTTCTGCTGTTCTTGTTTACAAACTACTTTTTTTCTTTCAAGTTAATTGTTCTGGTCTTAAGTCCCTGATCAACCAACTTGTGGCGTTTACACAAATAATAAGCAGAAATTTTTATTTTTCATAAGTCGGTTATCCTTAACAATCCTGCAGCTGCTGTAATTTAATGCAGAAAATTCTTAAAAAAACTTTTTCAATGCTTTTACGAATAAAAGCGATATCTCTCAGCTTTTAGAATAGTGGCTTAAACCAATCTCAAAGCATTTGATTATGGCATTGGATTGTGGTACCTGCATAAATGTATGGAAACAGATGAACAAATGAACTTCAGCGTAGGATTTTGCTGTTTCATTGTATTTACACAATAAAAAAAAGAAAAGGAAAAACAACAAGATCCTGAAGGAAGACATCTGCTCTTAATTTAAAAAATGGAGTTAGTTTTCTGTACATGGCTTTATTAACACTTATGTAAATATTCTACTTACCCAGTAAGTAAAAAACGACTTCAAGACCTCTTTCAAGATACCAAAAGGACGTTTTAATACGTCTCTATGTGGTTAAAAAATGTAACGCTTTTAGACGAGTTTGTTTCGCAGACATCTTAAAGCTGTATTAAAGATGTCTTTTTTGCATTTTCAAAGACATCCTAAGACGACTTACAGACATTTTAAAGACGGCTTTTGCACTGTTCTTGAAGACGTCTTTGAAACTCCTCTCAAAGCGTTACAGACTTCAACCAAATAGAGACGTATTAACGACGTCCTTTTGGTATCTTGAAAGACGTCTTGAAGGCGTTTTTGTGTTTACTGGGTAGTCACACCGTTTTCAAAACAGAGTATTGATGTTTTCGTCTTTGGACAAGACGAACGAGTTTGTTAACGTGGCATAAATACAGTTTGAGTATTGATAATTTGGAAACCAGATGTGTTATGTTTCAGTAAATGGATTAGAAAAATATCTCCGACTTCATATACAAATGTGCTGCAAACAGTTTGGCAGCATTCCCTCCGGATGTCTTCATATTTTTAAACTTCTCTCAAGGACATATTCCATCCATTTGCTTCAAAACATTCAAGATTCTTCCCCTTTCATGTAAGAAAAATAATCTGCTCCTTAAATGGGATGCTTTCGAAACAGTCCTAGTTGTCTAATTTAGTCTATTCTACTTTAAAACAAATATTTTCAAGTCGTGAAGGTGAAAATATGAATTCAAGTATGTTAGGCACTATAGCCACCTCTAAAATTCTTGTTGACCGACGAAGACGAGGAAAAAGCCTGAAAATAGCGGTAAGTTTGCATAAATTTGGTCTTTCACAACAAGAAAAATGGTTTAGTAGTTTTGTTGTTAAAGCCTGTTATTTTGTTAAAGCCTATTATGCATTGTAAAGTAACATACTGTAGGTAACGAAATTAATAAAGACGTTTCTTGATTGTTATCAATTAGTCTTTAACTGAAAGATAAAGAAATGTTCAAATAAAGTGATTGCACTAGTCTTTATCTGTTATTTAAAGTTGTGGATAAGGTTTGATGATAAATGTCTAGCAGTAGGATGCCTATAAGCTGACGAGCAGAACTGTTTATATATCGTTCTAATTACTCAGTGGAATAGTCAAAACTTATGTGGACTGAAATTAAGGTTTTATATATAGCTGATGATGACATAAGAATGTCGAAACATGTCCTTAAAAAAATGTGTTTTTATTTTAAAAATTATTATACACTTTGTGCTTCTACGTAGTTTTACGTGTTAAAAGAAACATGTAAACATATGCTGTAAAGCTCGAAAATTGTATTTATTAGACAAACCAAAAATTTCCATTTCGGTCCTCTCAATCCATACAAATACAATTCTGTGTCATGAAAACCGTAAGCCTGAAAACGGTATTTAAAAGGATATTCGAGGGCGGTTGATTTGTAAGATGTCGGCAAATGATAAAAGAACATAACTAGAAAGACAACGCGTACAAACGTTTCTTGAAATTCGACTTGAATTGAACATCAATGTTTCCATAAGTTAAATAATTAATTGCCTTTAAGTAACTCATGTTTAGTAAAAACGTGTTTGACATTCTGATTGAGATTGTAATGATATTGTATTTGAGTTTGAATGCATATGATTGTGGATTCGCTTTCCTTAGCATTTCTTGAAGTTGACATCGGTTATGCGCTTGAAAACTAAACGTGATATTTAAGGTTATAATGGTAGACATTTGATATTTAATGGCAGATATAAAGAACGAGGAAATGATGAGGAATGCTCGGATATTAGTGAGTAGCATTTAACTGGACAGTTAATATTGATTATTGCCCATTTTGGTTGGTTTTTCTTGAAAGTGCCAGGTTTCTTTTAATGATAAAATATTTCGTATTTGTTTCTTCAGTTTCTTATCTACATTGAATAGAATTATGATAATAACTAAAGGAAACTTAGTAACTCAGACCCCTTAGTGTCATGAAGCTTTGTATTGTGTGTTCAAATCCTGTTCAGAGACGTTTCAATAAAGCTGTTTGGATTTTTAAAATTTTCTCTTCTCCCTGTCTTGATGAACTTCAGTTATCTGTCACACTTAACACATGATAAAACTGATGGAGGTTATAACTACGTTCTTGAATGAGGTTTTTCTGAAGCTCTGGGCTAGCCAAGGCTCTAGGCTTTAAAATTTTGTACTGGTTTCCATTTTCCAGAAGTAGAAAAGTTGCCTTTCAGTTTTCAAGCCCACACTAGAGCTAAAATGTACGACACATTTTTACTATTAGCTTGTCTGCGTAATCATGTTAAAGTAACCGGGACATTTCAGTTTTATGGCTTGTGCTTCAAATCGACGAATTATAACTAAATTGAAACCATAAATTTTTAGTACTGATGATGATCTAAGATCGAAAAGCTTTTACAAAAAAAGTTTGTTTTTTATCTTGTACTTTTTTACCAATAACTTGTTAGTCTTCAAAAATATTTGACAAATGAAGTGAAAGAATGATAAAAATAGATTTACAACAACTTGATTGTAAGTGCACTTTGTTTCAAAATTTAAATCATTATTTAGGATGTTTTGATTGAACCTGTCAATATCCAAAATGTATTTACCCTTAAAATTTATTTCCACGTCAATATACAACTTAGCATTTGAATACGAGCGATTCGGATAGGATCAAAGCGAAACTTGCGATACATGATGAAACTATGTAAGTTCGGATGTAAAGTGTCTTGTTTATTTGAAATTAAGATTTAAATCTTTGACCGGTCATTTCGGTGACGGCAGTGTTAGATCACTGTGACAGTAAATCGTTGTGTAGTCAATTAAATAAGGTCACATTCCATAAATGAAACTAAAGAACCTAGAATCACGTCTTCAATTGAAAAAAAATCCATCAAAAGCCTGGGGACGAGCTTGGTCTCTCATTTGTTATTTGTCTTCTGTCTTTGCCTTCCGCCAAAAAATCACATAAATTGCACTATAGATGGATGGTACATGCAACAGCAAGATTTTTCACAAAATCGTCTATGGTTTGTGCCATGTTTGTATCATAACGATATTTGTAACACAAGAACATACGTTGTTATCATCTTCATCATCTTTGTAATTTGCATTTTCTTTTTCAACTTTCAAAATGGAAGTCTCATTAGGAACTAATAATGCTGAACAAAATGAGTAACTTAAAAAACAAAATATTAGAATATATTAGAATTATAGAGCATAAAAACAAGTTACGACTTTCAACGACTAGCAAAAACCTGTTTGTCAATTTTCTCCAGTTTTAGATGCTAGATATTTCGTACATCCAATTATGAGAGTATTCTCAACACTAGCATATTACTTTTACTAAATCTTACATATTCGTGGACCAAGTACAGAATATGAAGGAGGCTATATGGGCGAATGTTGAGTCTTAAAGAAGTGTAAAGCCTGTCTCACGTATGTTTCTGCCATACGTTATAGGTTGCGGTTCGTATTCGACCAATCAGTGATACAGAAATCGCTCAAGGATGTACCGAGACGATCACCACTGTGGAAGAAAATGTAAGAAATGAAATTTTGTTTTCACCAAGCTGTAAAGGTAGGCATCATGGCGGCAAGACCGCATGGGGAAAGAACTAAGCAGAATGTTTTCTATTTTCTCTTCAGTCTTTTAAAAGTAGTCTCCTTTCTCCTTTCTGGATTTTTCGTAGATGTTTTGAGAACTCAATGCATTTCCTTTGATTGACACTCGTTGTCTTTCTTTGTCTTTTTATGTTGTAATTAAGCATGGAACCCCATAATATTATTGAAAACTACATCTTCATGATAGTGACTGGTTTGATCTCGTTCAAATTTCCTTCCTTGAGAATATCCAGCTCAGCACTGATGTCATACCTTAAAAGGTATACCTTAAAAGAATACTATTAGTATTCAAGGATGATCTTTTGCAACAACAAAAAAATAGTAAAGGCTAGTAATAAATAAATGAAAAAGTATTTTGAAATAGTCATTATGTTTTCCTCAGATGCAGTGTATCATCGCAAATTATAATATTTTTTGTATAAAGATAGAGCTTTTCAAAACGTTTTTCTTGAGCAAACGTCTTAGATGTCTTGGCCGAAGAATCAAACCAAATCATCGCTTTTAATCATTCCTTAATTTCTTTCATTAACTATCCCTAACTATCTTTTTTAAGTAACTGGGACTTTATTACGGCATAATAAAACATTATTTTTTTTATTGTTTTAAGATGGTCTGTATGTTGGATCCATCAGATAATGATGACAATATTCTACGAGCTAACAGGTCACGTCAGAAAACATTCGTATTTGATCACGTGTTTGGACCTTTTTCATCACAGGTTAGTCATCACACACTTAAAGCTTGCCAAAACATTGAGACGTTTCACCATCCGTGTATTTTAATATCACCTGCTGTTATGATTTACTATATTTCAGAAACAAGTATATAACCAGACGACGAAAACACTGGTAGAATCCGTGTTAGAGGGATACAATGCTACAATTTTTGCTTACGGTCCAACTGGTATGTATCGTATTGAAATCGTATTTTTTGCGTGTTCAAGTACGACGTCTTGGTATATTATAAAGAGACTCAGAATCTGAGGATCTAGCAAAGTTATGCGTGATGTGTAGTTCTTAAATAAAAACCTATCAAAATCTATCCTATCTGAAACGTTTTATGCCGCAACTACATTTTTTGTGTCTCAAAGTGTCTTGTTCGTATTGCAAAAGTTTTATTACGACCCCATAGGTAATTGATAGCACATTTCACGTCCTTGTATTTGTATATGTTTTTATCGTTAAACTTTCTATGAAGGTGCTGGAAAGACATTTACGATGTTAGGTACGGATGTTGAGCCAGGCATAATGGTTCTGACTTTAAATTACCTGTATCAAGAAATGCATCGAACAAGACACGATCAACTGTACAAAGTTAAGATGTCATATTTAGAGGTGCGACAGTTTCTCTGAATAACTTTCAACTTTCAATTTAAGAATATTGTTCTTAATGACAACATAAGTATGTTTAGATATATAACGAAATGGTTCGTGACCTACTAAATCCTTCATCAGACTTTCTTGACATACGAGAAGATCAGAAGGGAGTACAGGTGGCTGGCTTAACTGAATACGAACCACTGACTACTGCAGAGATAATGGGTTTATTATCAAGGGGAAACAAAGAGCGTATGTGTGAGCCAACAGCTGTTAATCAGACCTCTTCTCGGTCACATGCAGTTTTGCAGGTGCATGATTGTCCTTCAACATTCTTTTGAGAATTTATGCAGCATCATAAATATCATTTATGTATATGTAGGTTACTGTAGAACAGAGGAGTCGCATACGTGATGTTTCTGATGAAGTGAAAATAGCAAAATTGTTCATGATTGACTTGGCTGGCTCAGAAAGAGCAGCTCAAACACAGGTAAATCTTAAATCTTAAATATCGACTCAAAGTTGTTTGATTTCAACTATTGGAAACAATTGCATCTCTTACGCGTAGTATTACATCGATAAATGAAGCCTAATACCTTATAATTGAAACAAATTTCTTCCATTCATTTCAGAATACTGGCAAAAGATTGATAGAGGGTGCACACATAAACCGATCGTTATTAGCACTTGGAAATTGCATCAATGCACTAAGTATGTACTTTTTCGTTGCAATACTTCTTTGGAAATTTCTTTCAACCAACAACAACAGTCCGGTATTTTCCCTGGATAGCATTGTTTCAACTAACATTTTGTTTAATTAGGTGAAAAAGGAGCGAAAGCTGGAACATACATCAATTACAGAGATAGCAAGTTAACAAGACTTTTAAAGGTATGTTCAAATCAAGATATGAATATTTTATTTAATCAAAAACTAAAAGTGTTTAAAGTAAAGTTTAATACTTTTCAGATTATTGCACGAGTTCCTTTAAATGAAATATTTATTATCTGTCCTACAAGGTCATTCATGCTTCTCCCCTATATGGAAGTTTAGTTACTTTTATCACAAGAATATTAATTCCCTTTTTACATTTTTGACCTCTATTATCATCCCTAACTTTTGTTTTTAACTTTGTTTTTATTTAAGTATACTAATTTTTTGATTTGATTTATTTCATGTAATTGGGTGATAGAAATAACATAGAAATGAAAAACCCAATGAAAAACAGAAACTTTATGTAAATTCTATTGTATAACTAATTTTTGATGGTACATCCCGTGTAAAATTTCTTCCTAATGATGAATATGGACTCGGTTATTCTTCCATTATTTTGCGTTGCTCGTAGGATTCATTAGGTGGAAATTGCAAGACAGTAATGATTGCTCACGTCAGTCCAGCTAGCTTCAGCTTTGAAGAATCTCGAAATACCCTTGCATATGCAGACAGAGCAAAAAGTATCAAAGTTAAACCAAAACGTAATCAATACAATGTCAATTACCATGTTGCACAGTACCAAAGTATCATCTCAGATTTACGACAGGAGATCATTAGGCTGAAAACACAACTAGTTGAAGCTGATACTGTCCACAAAAGTAGTGCAAGTAAGTATATTGACTACGCACTAACGGCTTAATTTAGATGAGGTATTGGTGTTTCCTTTTATAATTATGTTTCAATCACACACTTTTCAGAGTCATTCACTATACGAACCCAAAGCGCAAACGTAATGGAAAAATTGAAAGAAGAAATGAAAGCTGGCTTCCAAGAACAATTGGAAATAAGGTACATAGGGCGTAGTATGTAAACATAAGGACATGAATTGGGCGGTAAATCCTAAAACTTAAAAGAAGTAGAGTAAACACCATTGAAATTTGTGAGAGAATTATGATTGAAGGAAGTACGAAAAACTGGTTGAATTTGTCATTGATCAGTAGTTGTCTGTAGTACATATTAATTGTAATTATGTATATTGTTGTACTTCCTTTGGATTTATCATTTAGAAAAGAGTTGATTGACTTAGAAGACACTTCACTACATTATGCGGTAGAGTATCAACGCAATCAGCTCGTTATTGAAAAGTGAGAATTACAAATCTTCTTTTAAATCTTTTGGAGTTTATGTTTTAATCTGAATGATCAACTATTTACATATTTTTCTTTTGACAACACAGGTGGGAACAGAGTGAAGCGAAACGACAAGCTCTGGAGACTGGTGTAACTTATAGAAAACAAAAAAACATGATTGATACTGTTCGAGTTTTTCAACTTAAAAGACATGACACATATAGAATAGGTACAGGAACAAAATCAATGATTCTTTTGGATGATTCATTAGAAGAACCAGAAAATGTTAAAGCTGCGAGGGAAGAAATTCAAAGTATTATGCAAGATCTAACAGACATTGAAAACCAGAAGAAAGAATTGAATGAAAAACTAGAAGAATGTAAGAAAGAAAGTGAATACCTCGGGGAATCACTGCAAACAAAAATATCGAATGCAGAAAAACGAGAACTATTGGAATCGATGTGTAAAGTACACGAATTCCAGATCAAAAATATTGAATTGGAAACTGTTGCCTTAATGAGTGAATATTTGCTGAAACAGAAAGATATAGTCCTCCAAAGAAATCAAATGAGGAATGATTTAGTTGATGAAATCATATCAATGCAGCGGAAGCTAATTCAAGGTAAGTTAACACAGTTGTAAATTTGAAATCATTTTATGGTGATAGTTTCTATTACCTTCGAACTTCCAGTTCACAATCATTTAAAATGGAACATTGCCATTATATTTCTAAGTAATCCCAGTAAGGACCCGAAGTTTATCTTGCTTATCTTATCGGGTATAAGAAATCAGTTTTTAAAAACTAAATTATTTGAAATCTCGACATTTTAAAAATCCGTTTATTTCCCTGCTACAGATTCCTATGTA
The DNA here is from genome assembly GCA_027922465.2 of Turritopsis dohrnii. NCBI lineage: Eukaryota > Metazoa > Cnidaria > Hydrozoa > Anthoathecata > Oceaniidae > Turritopsis > Turritopsis dohrnii. The sequence goes on along the minus strand of BQMF02000097.1, from coordinate 913,530 downwards.
ACTATTATTGTGCACATATGCTTACTTGCACAGCCGTCCCAGCAGGCACTTGTGAAACTAATGGTAGGCTAACCTACTTCCCAAAACAAAGGTTATTGTCACGTTCTGGAACGTTTTAGCAACAGTTTGCGCCTAAAAGCAATTCTATTTTCGGCTTTATTTTTCCCCAAGCAAATGTTTACCCCCAAAGATTTTATTTCCCATGATAAAATAATTATATGCTTGTTAGAAAAATAACCATTTTAAAACAAATAGAACAAGACGACTTGTAAGTCGAAAATTTCGCTATATTGCATTCTCACAATTCTAACAAATAGATACTGTTCATAGAACTGTGAGATACAATAGTTGAAAACAGTACCAGAATTTCAACTCGCAATTATACAAAACAAATAGATCAAAACTTAATGGTCTAAAATTTGGCTTAAAGTCTTCAGGACGGTGTCACAATTACACAAATCTACTCTCACCAATTATAAAACAATATAGCATTGCCAAATTACCAAATTTTGGGCAAATTTGAAAAAATGACTGTCAAATTCGAAATCAGCACACCATTCAATTGTGCTTTTTGCAAATTTTTATGAAAATTGGAGAACTTTCATAATTCGGTTCAAATTTGGCCCGAATTGCCCAATTTTGGCAAAATTTGACAAAATGACTGTCAAATACGAAATCAGCACCATTCAATTGTGCTTTGTGCAAATTTTTATGAAAATTGGAGAACTTTTATAATTTGGTCCAAATTTGGCCCGAATTGCCCAATTTTGGCCAAATTTGACAAAATGACTGTCAAATTCGAAATCAGCACTTTCAATTGTGCTTTGTGCAAATTTTTATGAAAATTGGAGAACTTTCATAATTTGGTCCAAATTTGGCCCGAATTACCCAATTTTGGCCAAATTTTACAAAATGACTGTCAAATTCGAAATCAGCACCTTTCAATTGTGCTTTGTGCAAATTTTTATGAAAATTGGAGAACTTTCATAATTTGGTCCAAATTTGGCCCGAATTACCCAATTTTGGCCAAATTTGACAAAATGACTGTCAAATTCGAAATCAGCACCTTTCAATTGTGATTTATGCAAATTTTTATGAAAATTGGAGAACTTTCATAGTTTGGTCCAAACTTGGCCCGAATTACCCAATTTTGGCCAAATTTTACAAAATGACTGTCAAATTCGAAATCAGCACCTTTCAATTGTGATTTGTGCAAATTTTTATGAAAATTGGAGAACTTTCATAATTTGGTCCAAATTTAGCCCGTTAGTCAGCCTGCAAAAGATTTTATTGCTTAGGTTTATGCGGACATGGCTTTTTATATGCAATTATTTACTTTAGTAAGATCGTCCAAAATGTCACGGAGATACATAGAACGACGATACCAATACTTTGCTATACTAGCGAAATTAAAAACATGTTGCCTAACCTGTCATTTGCTCAAATTTAAATTTATATATCCATCCGCTTCATACTTTTAATCCATGGAGTTAACGCGTCCGTATTTACGCAAAACTTAATCTTTTGATGGTAACCGAAAGTAAAAAATGCACAGCCAGATACATAAATTAATGAAACAGAAAAATGGCCGTACGTGTCAATGATCGATTTCATGAATTTGTTATAATTCACCACCATTCGTATTGATCAAAAATAATTATATTATCAAAACATGAATATTTCAGAAAATCAAATACATTAATTCTATTAATTGTTAAAATGTCGGTAAATAGTTAAGAGTTTGGAGACACGTTTATTAAAAGTCATAAGTTTTATCACAGTTGTTGCTGTTTCAATGTTCTAAATATGGTTCCTTGAATCCACGTTCTTGTATGCTAGGTTTCATAATTTATTTTATAATCAATCGTTCGAAAAAAATTCAAGAAGGCATAAAAACATTTTTCTGTCAATTCAAGAAGGTTTCCTATTTTCTGAAGAAGAAAAAAAGTTTTAAAAGGTATATATTTTATATCTTAAAGGTATTTTAGTTTTAATGATCACTTAAGGATATGGTTGGTAGGAGTATTTTGTGGGTTAAATCTGCATTATTGCACAACAATTCCCACAAAAATGTGTTGCAATATTCCTATCGTTGTCAGCCATGAGTTCATTGCATCCTTTTAAAAAAATAACAATTCCTGGAAACAAATCCACCTTAAATTAGGACAACTCGCGCTGAAATGGAGGTCCTTTTAATTATTTTGAATATCCAACCTGCGTTACTTATATATAATCATAAAATTGATTTCAAAAGTCCGCACTAAGTTAGGGGTTGCGTTAAATTAAAAGATTAACGATAGAAATGTGTCTTCATATTATTCAAAAAAAAAAATTTGGTTGGTTAGGTTCTTAATTCGATAAGCCAAATATTACCTTTTACCTTTTAAATTTTACCTTTAAACATCGACGATTAATTCCTCATGAAGTTTAACTCATGCGCAAGTTATGAACAAAGACAAACTGCTTTTGCAATAATGACTCTCCAAGAACCAAAAAATATATTCAAAATCATTGCATTTTTAAGATTAAAAGAAGCCTTAATGCACAAAGGAGGCGTAATAAGCAAGCGAGTAAGAGGCAGTTTGAACTGCGAAGCTTTTCTAGCAATAAAAAAGGTACCTCTAATTCCAAATATTAAAGTATTTTCACTTTGTATAGGTAACTAAAAGCCCCATTTTTATCTGTAAAACTATCAAATAATTTCAAAGCTGATTTCCTTTGTTGGATTGTATGAAAAGTGGACAAAAAAACTGCCATTTAGACCGGAAGCGTAGAAGTCCAATATAGCATTCTCTTTCGCTGCTACCATAAACAAGACACAAAAATGAGTAGATCAGGAATACAAAATCAAAGTAAAAAAAAAAAATACAATAACAAATTTTAAAAAATCCAAGCGCAATTAAAGTTTTATTCTTTCCAGCGTGTATTGTAAAAAGTTGTATAAAACAGTAGTTATATCATTTTTAGAAAACCAGTTAAGCTATCCTCTTGATTTGGATAGACTCTACCATATTTACAAAGAACGAACGGCTCGTGATAGCGTAACAATGACTGAGCTTACCATTGTGAGTAATGATTAATTATAAGATCCTGTCTGTGTTTACTTTCAGATATGCTCAATTTCATTCAGTAACGAAGCAAAATTTACCAACTAGACATTCATTATTGAAAAGAGTATCCAGTCGGCTTACTTTAGATTAAATTTATATTTTTTAGGATGTCAAAAAAATTGGCTCAAAAGGTAATCCTTTATTCACTTTTCCCCTACTCCAGTCGAAAGTTTTGAAAGAAAAACATGTCTCTTACAACAATTTCAGCACTACTAACAGAAGGTTTTCAATCCCATCTGATAGCATACAGTTCATGTGACAAGTTGAATTCATTAAAAATTCATGGTGAAAACCTTATTAAATTTGTTTGGGTCACTGAGCATAAAATTACGTCGTGCCTCGTTCTTTCAAACATTTTTATAAGACTTTCCTGTGAAAAGTTTGATGAACTCAAATTGTCGCATGAAACCTCTCAAAGATACCGCCCACGTTTTCATTTCCGAACTAAGAAAATCTCCTTTCATTTCGTTTGATAGCGCTTACTCTTCCATCAATAACAAATGGCAACAGTTTAAATAATTCTACTACATCACTTCGTTCTCAAGCCACAGATGTATTCCAACCGTCGAAGAAAATAAAAGACAGAGTTCAAGATTCAAATAACTCCGATCAAGACAGCATGTAAAGTCACTTCCATGTTTTTGTCAAATTTCCATAAAATATATTTCTAAATGGTGAGAAAAACTACCGTAAATGACCGATTAAGAGCTCAGGTTTGTATAGGAAAATTGTATAATAAGCGCCCAGTTTCCGATTAAGCGCCCAGGTCCAAAACTGAAACTGGGCGCTTATTCAGCAAATCCAAAAAATATTGAGAAAAACATGGTTTTTAGTTGAACATATATTTCAGCATAATGAAAGAAACTTTAAAATGGGAATGAATTATTTTCATCTCAAAGTGAGAGTATTTATCGAGCTTTATTTGAAGTTGCTCGAGTAGGACACAAAAAGTTCTTTTGTCAGCATTCAGTGATAAGATAATCTGTATTGGTGATTTTAATGATTTTTTTATTAACCGCCCAGGACTCAATTAAGGGCTCGTCTGTATAAGCGCCTACCGTAAAAGTTTAAAAAAATTTATCATCGGTCTTTTACGGTATGTATAATTCAACAAGGTAATCCAGTTTCCCTTTTTAACTACCCTTTCTCTCAAATTCAATATCTTACCCGTATGTGAAAAAAGGAACAACCTCCACCTATATCCTTGTTCACAGGAAAATAAAATTCTCATCAATTTGCACCAACTTTAGATCGAAGTTCCCCTTAACTCGCAATCCATTTCCTGCTACGGTATACGAAGACCGCGATCAACAAGTTAACAGCAATAAAGGAACTAAAAATTACCCAAAACGGTATAACGCATTGAATCAGAAAACATATAGAGCTTCTGAAACAAAACGAATCGAAAGAAAGGGATCAGAAAGAACTGACACCATCCAATCCTTGTCAGAAGCTGAACTACAGTTAAAGCGAAATGCCTTAACATTGAAAAACTTACGAAGACTAAACGGTGAAACCGATGATGACAGCACCTTTTCGTTGAGAACGATCGGCAGACGGATGGATGAAAGGCCAGAAGATGAACTTAAGGAAAGGAAGAGATCAGCTTCGGCAGGATTAGTTCGAGAAAAACAGAAGTCAAAAGCTCAAGCGAACAACAATGGTAAGAAGAAGACCAAAACAAACCAGAAACAATTAAACAAAGAGCGAACATCATGGAACAAAGAACGACCATCATGGAACAATAATTTTAACAGTAGAGGTTCGTGCAGAATTTCCAATTGTCTGATTTCTTTAACTTCTTCATACATTATGAGTGACGAAATGTATACAAAAGTAGCTACATTCAATATTCTTTTGGTTTAAATGATATTCTAAATTAAGTTTAAGTATGATGTAGACATTTACAGAAATATTACTAGTATAAGTATTATCACGAAAGGTCCACGGTTAAACCATCATGCACACTTTGTGGCATTTTCGGACCTCATCACCAAGGATGTTTCCTATTCAAACTGAACATTCAAATAAGGCCTAATAACTGAACACAATAACGGTGACGGAAGATTTTCTAATAAATATTTTAGTTAAATCGAATGAAATGAAAGATATTGTCACAACAAGACCTCTGATCTACCCAAATCAGATAACGAAGCAACACAATCAGCAAAGCGAGGTGAATGAGGCCAAAATAAGGTCAAGAAAGGTAAGTGATGATGTAAGCCCGTCAACATATAGAACGTATCGCAACAACTATTACGACATAATGAAGTATGGACGTTCAACGAATGATGTTTTATCGATTAACGGTACCTCCTTCGTTCCAAGACCTTCTCAACCTGGATTTGGAAGGATGTGACGAACAGTGTTATAATGAAATACTTGTAGATGAGTTATAGTTTTTTATAATATTTAAATGAAATGTATAAAGATTTTATCCTGGCAAATTATTGAATTAACTGCCGCTTTGAAGTTTCGACACGTCTGATTCTTCGTGATTTTGGTTTCACAGCATTCTTTAATTAAATGCAATACTTAAAGTCCCTTGAATTAAATCATAAACGTTGCGGCACTTAATACAATAACTACGAAAAAGCTCATTTCAGCAAGTGGGTGCGGCAGTATTATGAGAAAGATAACACGCAAATACACATGACAGAAAATAAAATTATAAATTCCATGGTGCTATAAACTACTCCATTTCCCTGTATTAACGTATCCTGTTTTGTTTTGTTTTATTTTGTTTTATTTTTTTTTTTTTTTTTAAATATTAAATATTAGGGTAATATGGGGTAAGATGGGTCGGCGGGGTAAGTCGGGTCATAAAGTTATAAAGTGTAGATAGAGTGTAGATAGAGCCTTAGAAATCGATATTGTTAACATAACAACCGTCACTACTCGCCCCGCCAACCCATCGTGCCCCTTATTACCCTACGTTTTGAAAAAAAGCTTCTTTTTAAACGACCACAGATTGGGATCAACAAGATAAGTAAGTCGACAAAATCCTAATGAATAAAGCTAATAGACCTTTCCCGAATTTGTGTTTAAACATTATGGCTGAGCTAACAAGTATCGCCTCGTTTTCAAGATTTTAATTATCCCACTGCGAAATGGAAATAAAAAGTAAATATTACTAAGTATTAAGAAATGAAGCGATGTAACAATATAATGTATAGAAACGAGGCGAAACTTGATAGCAAGCCATTAGCACGATATTTAAATGGAAGTTTGGGAAAGGTCTATTGTTGTTCATTCTCCGAAGGAAATTTTGAACTGACTGATAATGTGAACAACAAAAAAAGCAACAACTATTTTGAAATAAATTTCTATGGACTTTGGTTGGTTGAAACTTATTTTAAGTGTTGTCATAGTGATTAATATATTAATATGCAATAAAACTTGCAATAAATCTTTCTTGTCCTCATATAAAATGAATCTGGCAAAAACATTCACATGTTTGGCTACATACGCTACATAAGTCAGAAAGTGATTTTTTCAAGTAGTTGAATGTAATGTCTCTAGTAAAAACTACAGCGGCCCTGAGTGGAAACTTTACCACCGAAAAATTTGATGATCTAAACATAGACTTATGGTTCCTATTTCTTTGATCTTAAAAACACGAACATACATGTAACTCGTTAGAGTTGTGCTAAAGCTATTTTTACACTTTGCCGAATAACTCGTTTATAGCAAAGAGACTATTGTTTCTAAACACAATTGCACTTTTAAAGTGATCGCATAGATGCCAATCAATTAAGTCACTTAAGTTAAGATTCCGCGGTAGGAGCAATAGCTGCGATATAATACGCTTATAGAAAACCGGCAAGTTTCGGTTTATCGGATTATTCCGATAATGACTCTTGCTTTAAACAAATAACTTTGTTAACATAGAGCAAGTCATTGCATTTTCTGTTCTTTTTAATTCTTTGTTTTTGAAAACTCGATAGTTCATTCTCGTGTAACATTTATCGGTGCCGTCGTTTTTTGTTTAAACTCTCGAATGACATTTATCCTGAAAACTGTTAAAGAAATGAATGTGGTTAAATCTTTTTATAATTAGACAATTGTTTGTATATTGAATAAAATTTGTATGTTTCTTAATCTTTCCCGTCCGTATATAAAATGAATCTGGCGATGATATTCACTTTTATGGCTAAATAAAGTTTCAAATTATTAATTCATTTTAATGTCTCTATGAAAACATTTATTCGGTTTAGACACAAAAAAAACGTTATGGATTTGTGTACCATAAACACCTTTACTAAAAATAAGGTCATTACAACTCTTGAATTTTACCCACTGAAGTGCAATGAAAATAGTTTGTAATCGGTTGATATTTCCACTTATTGTATGCTTCAAGTCAAAAAATAATACTAAGCGTTAAATAGAAGGACCTATTTGACGTCAAATTAAAAAAAGGACGAACATAGTCTGTGGCAACACTAACGCAGAGCAGCAACATCAATACAAAGACATGGCTAGAAGACCTACGAATCGCCTTTTTCAAAACAACGAATACAGACTATATTCTCCAGATGACAGTCCCGATATATCAGCTACCCATGTTCCCTTCTTCATCAAAAGGCATTCAAACCGAGAAATGGGTAATCGAATTTCATTTGGGAAAGATAAAATACAATTAATACGGAAAGCAGCTGCAACAATACATTTGGAGCTAATGGAAATATCAAACAAGGATGCGAATGTGGTGACAAAAGACAGGAGACAAAATGGGACCATTTTAGAAATTTTACCGAAAGAGGTTCTACTGAGAATATTATCTCGGTTAGATGTGAGCGACTTGTCAAGTTTTATCAAAACCTGTCATTGCGCAAAATGGACAGGTTATGACAATTTCTTATGGAAGGAAATTTGTTATTGCACATGGAATGACCCAACATTTATGCAGGTGGACTTGTTGCGAAATGGAGACATGTTGCGACTCTGGTATAACTGGAACGCAGGTAAACGACACAACAAAACACAAGTAATCGCGTTGTTTCAAAACAATCTATGGCGCTTAATCTATGCGGCATTAACTTCGTTAGATTTGATACCAAGTATTGTAGATTCCATGAGAATCTTTTTTGTGCATCGGACAATTGAATGTTATGGCACAGCGCGTCAAGTCAAATACGATAGTACCGAAGGTAATTTTCGATTAGAAGGCGTGACACATGTCAGCCGAGTGGAGTACACGGTGTTCAACGTTCTTCAACCGTGGCATCGCAAGCAGTACATCGATGTTAGACCTTTGCCGATATTCGAGTTAAAGAATTACGGACTGAAGATAACAAGAAGCGTCCGCGGTCAGAATTTAGCCGGGTTTTTCCGCAGACGAGGCTACTATCTCAAATCGGATAAAAACCGTAAAGTCCACCTTGCTTATCGGTACTTTCCAACTATACGTTTTCGGTTGTATCGCCAGAAAAGCAAAGTGTTTTTACTTTGTCAAGATTTATTTATGAATGGAGGAGAAACCATTGACTGTTATACGATGTATGAAATCGTCAAGGTGGAAGAAGAAGACGAACAAACAGAGAATGTAGCGAGGGACAGCGAGAGAAATGAAGCGGATCAAGAGATAAATCCTTTGAATGATCTTTCGCAGCATTTAAATCCGTATGATGATAATGAGGCGGTAGGCTCAAGAAGTCTATCCTTTCTGACTTAGATCTGGAAATTGATAGTTCACTAAAATACACACATCAAAGAAAATCTAGTCTGTATTTTTCTCACAACCTTCCCATTAAGTTGATTAAGTCATCCCGTTTGCGCAAGTAATCGTTGCCATCGAAACAAATTCATTTTGATCGTGTTTACGTCATATATTTCCCTTAAACAATACCCGTTTTATCCTGTACACAGATCAAACATTTTTTTGCAATTTTTCTATTTATTTCAGTTATCTCCATTTCCTGCTATTAACGAATTGGAAACAAACACAGGAACTGCAAACGGAAGTTCCTCTTTTTCCGCATAGAATTTGCAAATCCTTTATAACATTAGATTAATTAATTTTGTAAATAACATATAATGGTTCTCTTCATATAACTGGTACAGACCAAAGCCGTGATGGAATGTTAGTTTTTACTGTGAGGTACAAAACTTGATTTCCATTTGAGCCAAAACCGATTACAAAGCCTTATTTTGTATACAGATTACTCCAAATATGAAATTATTTTCGAAGTATCCATAACTCTTATAACAGCGTAAGAAAAAAAATGGGACGTCACGTGACCAAACGCTCATTTTTCTAAACAAATTTTACAATTTTGATTGTAAAAATTCGATCTAAATTGTGAATATATTACTTTCTGGCTATAGTGAAACATTGAATGTCTTTTTGTAAATTCTCAGTAAAATTCTACGAGTCTTTAACATCTGGGAAGAGTCCTTCAATCTTGGTTGAACATCTGGGAGGAGTCCTTCAATCCTGGTTGACAAGAAGTTACGAAGTCATATTATTCAGGAGTCGCAATAACGGCCGACTACCGGCAAAAGCCGGACAATTTCTAGGTTTAACCGACGGTGTAGGATTTCTCTGTTAGCCGGCAATGAACTTCATATTTTTTCATATGTTTTTTATTGAAAGATTTAGTTTGACACTAAATTTATCCACAGCCGGCACATTTATTGAAACATATCTGCGAAATAGTGCATTCCTATAGAAATCTACACACAATTTCACTGAAAAAAGGTTTCAATTCTCATTTCAAAAAAGTGAGGCTATTTACTTTGTTTCAAACTGTTATCAATAAGATCAGCCGCCATCAATGCCGCCATCAATAAGATCAGCCGCCATCAATGCCACCATCAATAAGATCAGCCGCCATCAATGCAAATTAAATAAAACACTTAGAATAATCTTGTCTATTTATTATCTTACGAAGCTTTCCGTAACCAAGCAGAGGCGTAGTTAGGGCCAGACACAAAAAGTGGAGGAGTTCAACATTATGATTTTTTTTTTCAGTCTTAAGTGGCGATTAGGTTATTTGCACGCTTTCCTCTTCTAACTTAAATGACTTAACTCTCCTCCACAAATTTTGACTGACCTCTGGCTACGCCTCTGCCGAGTTACATTCCCAAGTAGAATTCAAATTGATATACCGCATTTTCTCAAACAGAGTACGTCGTTTTTTATAATAAATTTTACTTTTTTGTTTAAAGACCGCGGTTTTTTTCTTTCTTTCCCATCATTTGATTTTTTTTCGGTATTACACTCTCGGATAAGAGCAACACAATATTTCATCTAAAACTTTCACTTTGCATCTAACATGCGAGTCCTATTTTGAGGGCGTCCCTAGTTTATTGTTTTCTCATCGAAACACTAGATTATGTTGGAGGCTTGTATTCGAGGGCGGTTTCTATTCGTGAAAAATATCGTATTCAATTTCTACTCGCTGTGTTTAAGCAAATGGCGGAAAACAGATATAGCTAAATCTGTATCGTGTGTAGAAAAGAAAAAAAGAAAACTTTTGCAAATGAAAAAACAATAGTAAACAATGGTCAATTAATTTCTTATTTAAAAACACTACATTCTTGAAATGACAAGTTGTGAGAAATTTTGACTTTCAATTTTCAAAAAAACAGCATGGCATTTAACACATCAATATTGCTATTCATAACTTCACTGCCATCCTTTTATACTTATCTAAACTAATTTCATGTGAAGCTGCTTTACGCTACAGGTCATTGTCGAAACTTAATCTAACACATGGACACTTCTGGGCTTTTTTTTAAATATCTGACCTTACATTATTTTACATTATACATGTTATTATACATATTACATTATATGTAAATGAAATTGCGCCAGCAGTAGATGCTGCTTCTTTATTTGAAGGTGGCATTCCCAGGTGGCATTTAATTTCCTTAGCGTAGAAGACAACAAAATTGTTCTTACCAGAGTCCATTTTATCTCATCCTGAGTGTAAAAGCATTTACGTAAATGAGGAATAATTTATTAGAAAGTATGTTTCCAGCTATGGTTTCATTAATAGCTCTCTATCGCGTTAAGGTTACAGCGGGCAGAACTACAACACCACACTTATACTAAAGTACTGTAAACTTTTGCATAGTAAAGTTTAGCTTAACTATTGTCGCTTTATTTCTAGATCTTTCCAAAAAGCAAGTCACATGCACTTCTAATATTCGAGACGTAAAACAATCAATTTAATTACCATTAGCTTTAATCGTGTAAGCAACAGAATTTGTGGCTATGTAGTATCGGCTATGTAAATGAATGTAGTATCGGCTATGTAGTATCGTCAAGAGATTGATTTTAGAATATTCATATTTTTATTTCTGAAATTCTTGTAAAGGATCTTCTCCACTTGATTAGTAAAATGGCTTTTTCTCTTGAGCGTGATTTCTAATGCGATTACCAAATACAATCCCTGAACAGTTTGCTTCATTTTGAAAACCGAAACTTTAAGAAAGTAAAAGGACTGGACACTAGTTCCTCACGGTCATCTTATTCAACTTAGAATTTATTGAATTTTAAAAATTAAATACAATGAGAAAAGTTAATCTGTTATATGGAGCAGATTGTCATGGTATCATTAAGCTTCCTGCTGTACGTTGCATACTGTTTTTATAACTAGTGGAGTAATGAGATAATATCATAGAACCATTCTTTATATATTTAAAAGAACAGTTATGTGTTTTGGCCAAAATCTTTCCCATTTAAACTAATTTCGATGCTCTCAACAGAGAGAGCGTTTTGTAACTTAACTAGTCAGTTCTGTGAAATTTGAATTTTTTTATGCGCTTTTTTTTTGAAGAAGAAATTCATGGCATTTGGTGCTTAGTGTTCTGGATATGAAATCAAATTGAGACAAAAACGGATTGTCTTTGAAAAGATTAAGGACGCATAAAAGAAGTATTAATTATTTGATTGAAAGCTTAAAAAGCGTTATAGAGATGAGGAATTATCGACTTAAAGCAAGAGATTATTTTGAAGTAACTATTATCGAAACGTAGGATTAACTCAACCGTCAAGTGATCTAGTGTAATATGTATGCCTAATCTTTTATTCAGTATTCAATATTCAATCTTTAATTCAGTTCATATTTACGCTACATCGTTTCTTTACCAAAATGTTCAATCTTAGGCCCTGACTAAATGTGCAATAATCGAACTTCCACTAGATGTTCTGATCCTTTTCTTTATATTGGTCCAGAAGTTCATAGAAAGTTTACTTGGATGACCTTGTGCTTCAGTTATAGCAACTGAAATGTTTTGCTTCTCGAAGATTTTCATTATTTTCTATATCATATTTAAGTACATCCAGTAAATCGTTTCAACATAGTAAAAGTTGGATAAGTTATGTAAAACGTCTATTCTATAAGTAGCAAACTCATATATGACGTCTATTCTGTAGGGTTTTTGATCATAAGTAGCAAACTCATATCCTCTGGTTAGGTAAATACAAACTAGCCAGATCTTTAGATGACAATTTTATACATATGTCATCTTAACAGCTCTTGCTATGTAATTTAGATAACGATCTGCATAATGTTTTTGTTGGTGTTGATAATCATCAATGGGAATTCATTCTTGGGAACATTCGGCGCTGATCTATTTCATTTCCCAAAATTAACGGAGGACAAACACAGCATGACTAAAATAAACATTACTGTATTTCGTTATTTCATTAAAAGCGTGAAACCAGGACCCAGTGCAGACGACCTTGACAATACCAAACTGATTGACATTATGGGGGAGCTGCACAACCCTCGATATCACTCCATCACCAAACCAGTAGATCTAATCAATACTTACACTGAAGTAATCACTCCACAAAAACTGAAAAGCAGCATGCCAGACAGCCTGGAAGAAGAGCAGTTTAAACTTGACGAAATGTACACCAGCGATCGAATGCACACAAGAGCACGAAAATATTTTCGTTTGTATCTTCAACAGAAAGCATATTGTCCAATAACGTATACGTGGCAGGACTTAGGAGTTTCAGTATGGCCAAGGTACTTTAAAATGACATCATGCTTAAAAAAGTCATGTTCCTATCCACCTGGGATGATGTGCGGTCCCAGTTTAGAAGACATGGAAAAAGTGGCGTTACTCTATTGGAACTGCCACGCTCGTGTCAAGAAAAGTGGAGCCAGGCGATGCGGTTGGAGTGTAATTAAAGTGCAGGTGATTTCTAAATGCAGATGCTTGTGTTCTTGATGAAATAGAGTCTGCCTTTGTTGTATAAACAAATAAACAAATGAACACTGTACTTTTCAATGACTTATTTACATCAGGACTTCAACAAAATAGTGAGTTCTTTCATGGTGGCATAACCAAATTACGTTGTCAGGAGATTTAATAGTATTCATCCTTCTTTTCTTTCTTATTTCCTTTAGTAGAGATATCTTAAGTTTTCAAAATTATTGACATGATACCAAAACTGAATTTGACTGACCATTTTACCTGATTAATAAATTAACAACTTTATTTGCAATCAAGCAAAGGGTCTATGCATATCTGCAAAAACATTACCAAAAAACAAGATGATGTGTTTTTATCATTTCTTCTAAAATTCCATTTGGTCAAACTTATATCTCTGGCAAGTATCACATGTTGAAGAATTTTAAAGTCCTTTTGTGTTTGTAAATAAGAAATATTGTAATTTTTATTTAAAAATTGTTTATATTGAAAAACTTTGAATTCATATCGATAATTTTTAAAGAATCATTAAGGTGAAACATTTCCCATTCGTCAAGCCAAAGAATTTGACACGTTGGGGAGATTTGTTTTTACAAATAATGTCATAAAGGCTTTAAATTGTCGGGACCGTCATTTTCTGGGTGGGGTTATATGCGGAGAAGACCTTATAAAGTTCAACGATGTAACAACATACCCTGATTCAAGCGATAAAATTATCCCATGTATTGATATTGAAATCTGGGAAGGTGATGTTATATGGGAGGTGATGTTATATGGGGTTTTGAGAATGATGAACTGTCGTTAGTATAACTGATGGTCAGCGGTGAGAATCCCCCATTAAAATAGTAGGGAACGAGTCTAGAAATGACTAGTCGGGTAATATCAAAATTAAAACCAAACATATAATTACGGCTGTATCTCTTGTGGATATTCCCTGTGAAAATTCTCTTGTGAAAATTGCAAACTTTAGTTTTCTTACGAGCTTTAGAATAGTTAGTAATTTTGAATATTAAAAGCGCTAATAAACAGGCCACGTGATTTTTTATTGAAATTTTCTCGTCCACTGGTTTTTGCATTTCTAAATTTGTGCAGTTCGCCTCCGTACTCTGAACATTCGAATGAAGTTGATGAATGAGGAGAACAAACATTAATTAAATAAATGATTAAGTATAATTAAATATATGAGTTAATGTATAAACACTACAAAAATTTCAATGATGGCCAGAAAGATCTGACTAATAGCTCATCTGGTCCGGGAAATTACCTCCGTCATTGATAAGAGATTGTGATGAGGAGGAAGTATATTGTTTTGATTGTTTCTACGGAAAGATGGAAATACATTTTATTAGCTGAAATAAACACTGCTTTCTATTTTTGACAAGCGTGATTATGAGGTACAGTATTACAGTTGACTCTTGTTATCTTGAACATGCGTTATCTTGAAATTTGTCCCTGTCAGCATTTACAGCCCACTTTAAATCTCGTCATCTGGAAGTCGAGCTATCTCCAACGTCCATTGAGAGTTGCAGAGAGGCGACTGTATTTACAACAGGTAAGCATTTCAATGCACAAGAACGTGAAAAGAAGAACAGCGGTGGATGATCCAGAGGTTAGTCGCAACTTGTGGAGAGGTGCATTAACATAAATTGTGAATTCAATTTATATTTCCCAAGGGATTATATGAGCGTTTTTCTTTTATTGTTAAATTGCTAACACTCTCCTGCACAATTTGCGACTACCCTCTAGATCCGCCGCTGAAGAAGGTATAATAACATATATTCGTCCACCAAGATAATAGATAGATCTGAGTTTCAGCTGAAACATTAAACTACGATATGGGTCACCTTGATTTTTCGACTTTTGGGGCTTTTGTGGCAAGGAAGAATAATAAAGAAAAGAAAGGTCCAACACAACAACTATATTCACCATACACAATTTCAAAAACAAACAAACAGCTTACATTCTTTTCTTTATTATTCTTATTATTCTTAAACACTGAATCTAACCTCGTTTTCATGCAATTCATTGTTTCATTGATTTCACTATTATGACTTAATGATAGTCTCTGTTATTTCCAATTCCCATTACCATGATTAAAAGCGGTTTGAATATTAAAGGAGACGTTAGACACGACAACTCATCCACAATGCAGCGTTAAAAAAGAATTTAAAAAGGTCTATTCTTTATTAAATTTATCAGAGGTACGATGTTGGAGGTACAAGCGCAGAAACGTATGGTATGCTTTACCATATGAATAGCCCTAAACCTAACCCTCATCCTGACAATAATTGTCCAGGGGATAATTATCCGGGGGTTAATGCTCCGGGACAATTTACTAAATATCATAGTTGAGTTTCCATCTTCATTATAACAAATTGTTGTCTTTTTTCACCTTTTCACCTTACCTTGGGAGCTGCTATACGAAAATGTTATATCCAGGAGACATCACAAAATTGCTTTATGAAACCTCTTATCTCATCTTGCCTTCTAGTAGAAAGAAACAATTAAAAATAAGCCGTGTTAACTGTTCTTTTAGTTGACAAATTTCAAATTAGAAGAAATAAAAAGACAAGAAAGGGAAATGTTTAGACATTGACAGACATTAATTTTAACTTTAATCCTTCAGGAGAATTTCCAATAAAATTTGCATTAGCCTGGAAATTCAAACTAAAAATACATTCAATGCATTACTGTACTTCATTTTAGTAACATGACTAATAACAGTAATATTAATATTATGTCATCAATAATAACATTAATTATTCACAACCAACTGCGTATTTTCACCCATCATTCAACAGCGTAAAAGGTAAACTAGTCACCAGTCCCTATTTGTAACATCCAATACACAGAACACCTGGAAATTTTTGTTTGATTGTTTATTGGATTACGGTGTTTTCAAACAACAATAGAAAGCTTTCTCTCCAGTCACTGCCGACTGAATTGAATTGAAGATTATTCGACTAAATGTGGTTTATATTGTTGTTTATGTTTTCTCGCATATAGTGTTAGATAAAATATTATCCAGACTATAATTTTTTATTGAAAACTTTTTTTGCGATTTTCTGTTTAAAGCACCATTTTAATGTCATTCTATTGTTAATCAAAGTTCTTTTTACTTAGCAGCTGAGATTCAATTTTATTTGATTCCATTCTTCATTAGAATAGGTAAAAGCGATTTTAAACTCTTCGCAACGGGGCCACATGCGTTGGCCTAACCATGGACGTTTTTATACGTCCAACACGGGATTTTAAACAGAAATTCAGGGGATAGGTTTATGACACTATTTTTAATATCTTAGCATATGATGTTGTTGCATGCCAGCAGTTATTTTTAGTTGCTAACTTCGGTCTAAAGTCTTCGGAATAAAACTTATAAAACTGGTGTTACATTTAAAAAAGTAGAATCTCTATAAAGCGGACACCATTGGGACCTGAAAAAAGTGTCCGCTTTAAGGAGATGTCCATAAGAAAATTAATATTTAGCAAAAAATAAATCGAGAATGGGCCTCTAAAATGGTTAGTAGAGTTAACAAGTTTGATAGGGCAAAGAAGGACACGTTAAATGCAATGAAAAACGTTATTATTCTAAAGATAAAAAGTCAAATGCTACTATACTTGAAACCAAAAAAATCATGGCGCTGACTACGGACTCGAGATTCCGGTGAATTTCAAATTTCTTGGACCTGCCAAAGCCATTCAGTGGGCAAAAAAAAAGCTGTTCAAAGTATCAACAAGAGAGTAAAACATTGTAAAAACTAAATATTACAAGAAGATATAAGTTATTTTACTTGAAAAATTGCTTTTGTATCTGTGTCCGCTTTAGAGAGATTTTTTATAGGCAAAAAGTTCATTTGGGACCTGAAAAAAGTGTCTGCTTTATGGAGTGTCCGCTTTATAATTGTCCGCTTTACAGAGAATTCTTCATAAGAGTTTGACTGTAAATCCATCCGTTCCTAGATAAACTGTCCGTCTTAAAAATGTGTCCGCTTTATATAGTGTTCGCTTTATAGAGATTCCACCGTACTAAAACATAAAATCAAATCAACAACTTGAAACGTGAATAACATCAAACGTTCAGTGATTGGAAATCGTTGCCTGTGATTCCCATTGAGATGTGAATATAATTATCTATTCATGAAGCATTTTCACGAAATTACTTTTCTTCTTGTTCTTCTTTTTGTTTTCGGAAAAATTGATTATATGTGTTGATCTAAGAAACGCAATATATGAGCGCAGTAGCAAGGGGCGCATGGCGAGAAATACAATTTTACTGCTCATGAAGGGCTACAAAAACAAGATATTTTTAGCAACAAAAACTGTATTGAACATGATTTATACACAAAATCTGATTATTATGACCCAGAGCAACCAAAATCAACCTCCCACACATAATAGGGATCTAGGCACCATTTACGTAGCTTGAATCAATGGTTCACAATAAATGAATAATTTCAATTTGATGATGGTAAAGTGATGGTTGTTTTGAATAATTCATATGTAGTTGATTCAAATGAAATTTTCTAGCTAAATGAACTGTTCAAGTTAGATTAGATTAGTATTTGAATGCTGTAGAAGTATGAACGAATACAATGTCAACATTTAATTACTGAAGCGTGTGTATGAATTGTTGCAATTTTCATTTTTTTACTGTTTTGATGTAACGCCGCTGTGAAGAACAGTTTCTTTTATATGGCAGGAAAGGGTTGGAAGAACGAATGCCAGATGCTAAACATAGAGTAGATAGATTAACTGTATAAGTAATTGCATAGTACATTTCTTATTTTATAACTTTTGATTTTCTGAAAATCAAAATATCACATGGAAACGAGGTGCAGTATGATACTTTAGGAAAATATTGACGTTTCAAAAATTTTAGAAAAAAGGATCTACTGTTTGTTTGTTTGTGAACTTACAAAAGTTAGGACTTTGTTGGATTATCTAATTTCTACTTCATTAATACGATTGGTTAAGATATTTGCACTAAGGTATTGAAGGCGTCTTTGTGGGTACATAGACAGATAATATCGCTAAAGTTTTGCAAACGTATACGTTTTGAGTAGAGGCCATATATGAAAAATGAAGCTCAGTTCAAATGTTTCCTTCAATTTCATTATAACCACTGCGTATATTGTAAAAGTTCTTTAAAAGCTTTTCAGAACTCAAACAGATTTTCAGTAAGAAATACCTAGAATTAATGTTGATGCGAATTCAACAAGTTAAATTGTAGTAGTTGGGACGAGATAATTAATTGCGAGAAATTGCGAATTAGGCTGTCTCCCTGGTCGGAAACTTTTGGTTACTCTGACGTAATCTTCTCGTACTTCTCATACACTCAGATTCAGATAAAAATGAAACAAGACGAAAATGTGACATATGAGAAGATCAACCAAATGAAAAGTTCAAGAACGCATTGATATGCGTGGAAAATATAATAATGATGCAGATTTTGAGCCTGTAAGCATGTTTAATGTTTTTGTTTTGCCTTGTTTTTTTGTACACCTCTTTCACCCTAGCAATATAATAAAGTTCTGCAACTAGAATCAAAAGCCTCTCGACGGGAATTATCTCACTTCATACGACTCTAACAATATGTTCGCCGTTACCATCACACTATACGGTGCAAACCTTGGGAAATATGTCTGGATTAGTGTGTGTGTGTGTTTACCCATAAATAATGGTAACTATTTGTCAAATGAACAAACTCCTGAAATGTCTTGGATAAGAAATTGATCAGTTCTGCCTAACGATGAGTGCCAAAAATCGGGAAAGCGTGAATAATGTAGAATAATGGTCAAACTTCTTATTTGTTAAAGGTGTTGGATTCCAAACATCCTTATAATGTAATGAAATATGAGCGCTTTATCAGTCCCTTAATTATGCTTACAGAAAGAAGGATGTACGTATATATAAAACATTTTCGTGTTGTTGTATTTTCTCCTTAGGATTCCTTAGTCTGGTTTGATGACGGTTCCGGAGTTGATTACCATAAGCCAGGAACCATTGGAGAGATCAGAGAGGATGCAGCGATTGTTTATGCAGACGGAAGGGTAAGAACAACAATAATTTATAAAAAACATTGAAACTTCAATAATTGATTGGAACATATGCTGATGCCACCTATAAAATAGGCAAGGAACCCTGGATTCGAGGCTGATAGTTTTAAGATTTTATTTTATGAACCCGTACATCGACGCCCATAGATCTTATACAGTGTGCATGCGCCCACCACGGGTGTAGGGCACCGAAAGGAGGTGAAATCGAAATCGAAATTGAAAGCGATTGTTATCATTTTTGTTTTCCAAAATGGTTAACGCACTGCGAAACAAAATTTCATACACTTGATTGAAGCTGTAATTTAACAGTTCTTTGATATATCACAAACGTATAAAATGAGAAGGACTTATAATTGTTATAGATCTATTCAAACAAAGCTCGCTTCGTTTTTCACAAATTCATTTGTGAAACTCCCTTAAATTCAGATACCATTAAAAACGGTATGCTATGCTGCTGTGTTGACTTTCGTGCATTGCATGATCACAGTGATGTAAATAAAGGAATCTTGTTTGGTCGGACATATGTACAACCCTTGAGAGCATCAGTGAAGGTGAGGGTCTGAGGTGCTCTCTGAGCCCCCTGTCATGATTAAGTTAAAATTTTGGAGGCCTTAAATGGCTCTAGATTGGCTTAAAATCGGAAGTTCTCTATTTTTCATCATAAAAGATTTTAATTTTTTTTGAATTGGGCATTTTGCTGGTTGGACATTTCCATTATTTTAGCTTTATCTGTCAGAACAATGTGTAAAAATGACCGGACATGTCCGATGACCGACTGCTATTTACATCACTGTGATCATATAGTAACCAACCAGAGATGAATTTAAAGGTTTTACGTTAATTTTTGCAGCCAATTTTTAAACTGTTTCTCCTTATGGTCCTTATAAGCAGCGTAAATTCTGCATCAGAATCATGAATAATAATTAAAATTTGTACACATTAGGTCATAACAACCAATTTTAATATTCACTATGTATAATATACAAATTGATTCAAATTATAAGATGGAAACCTGGAACTTGACTTGCCGCAAAGTTGTTTTTAAAAAGATTTTTCTTACTGGAAGTTACACAATTGCGTTCTTAAAGCTAAGAACAAATTAAGAATAGGCTGAAAAAGGCTTAAAAAATAACAGCAATCAGCCTTAGGTCAGATTTTACTGGTTCTTACAAAAAAAAGTATGTAGCTATGAACTTGTCTTATCATTTAGACCCATGAAGTTCCTTTAATATCATTACGACCAAGAGATGATACTGGTGTTGAAGGATGTGAAGACATGGTTAAATTGAGGTAATGACATTTGAACACACTTTGGCGAATTTTTTTGATTTAAAGGATATCATTCTTAAATGTTTCTAAAACATGATAAAGTTCTAAAAGTCCACTTTCAGTATATTACATTCTTTGTTTTGCTCCTAACATTTCGTAAAACTAAAATTACAAAATATTCATTACGAAATGAATAATATTATCATCATTCTTTAGTAAATAATAGAATGTTACCCTAAGTTAATTGATAAGATAATGAAGTCATAATACATGTATATTTACCTGTTCAAAAGTTATGCACTTGAAATGATATATAATTACTTAATGTATATTTAATTATTAATACATTGTGTGTTACATAATTTGACATAAGTAGTAACTTCTGAAATGGAATGAATTAGAATAGTGTATTATATAGTTATTTTGAATCGACATTATGAATTCTATCGTTCAAAATATCATTATTGATGAAAGAACTCTTTAAATTACAAGACTTACATTATTGCATTGACTGAAATACTGCCAACATTGCTCTCATTTGAACTGATCTTGAGTGCTGATAATCAATTTTTACTTTTATAAAAAAGCTTGTTTGCTTATGTTTTAGAGATTTACATGAAGGAGCCATTTTGTATAATTTGAAAAAAAGATTTCATAGGACATCAATATATGTAAGTTATAGAATTTGAAATTCCAATTAAAGAAAAAAGTGAGCTTATGTTTATGGGAATTAATAGTTGAAAAATGTGTGTTGATGAAATGATTGGAAATTTTAGTTGAACTATTACGATTTTGCATCATTTTGTTTCCAAATAATATACCTAGTAAAATTTATACTTGTAAATGAAATTTTAAATAATATGCATGAACACAATTTATACAGTTGTGTAATGAACATGAAACTTGTACATTAGACTTATATTGGGGACATCTTGGTATCAGTAAATCCGTATCAGATGTACAATATCTATGGACTGGATATGGTTCACCAGTATCAAAATCAGCTCATTGGAAAACTCCCTCCGTAAGTAACATTGCTTAATCAAAGTAAATTGATGCAATGAAAACTAAGATTATGTATATAAACAAAAAATAATACCCTATAAATTAAAAATAGTTGAGTCAGTTTAGAAAGTACTTTGTTTTAATCATTTGGATCTTATTATTTCAGACATATATTTGCAATTGGAAATGGGTGTCATTATAATATGATGAAAAACAGACAAAATCAAGTAATTGTCATTAGGTAAATAATGGTTACTTTACATTACGTTAAAGTTTAAGTCAATAAGTCAATGTTTAGGCCAAATGCAGTGATCACATAATCAAGGTAGCGTAAACTGCTACAGACAAGGCCACCCAAGTATACGCCCATGGACTTAAAGTGGAAAAAGAAGGAAGACATATATTTTTATCTTTCATTTATTTTGTATTTTCCTATTGTCTTTTATACACTTTCTGACTTCTTTCTCTCTTAACTTTGGTCCATATAAAAAGTAGTGACATGGAAGCTCTATTCACCTGCCTAGAGCCCATGTGCCTTCAGGCGATTTTTTTTATGGTTCTGTAATGGTATACGCAATTTTGTAAAATTTCCAGGACTTCATTTAACAGGTACAGAAATTTAAAGGTTTTTAATTATTTTGCCATCAATTTCCACTTTTAAGCCCACCTTTTTTCTCAAACGTTGGCATCAGACAATGCATAAGCCCACCCAAGTATAAGCCCATCCTCGTATAAACTAATCAAATCAGTTTTATGGTATTAATATTAATAAAATAGAGTCAGAAAAAGATTTTATTAGAGTTTATTAAAAATGACTATTCAAGGGATTATTATAAAAAGCAATAAAGTTTTATGTAAATTCTGTTAAATTTACTTGACGTTATACCATAAAAATTAAGTATAATATTTCAGCCAACTATACAAGGTTGAATTTCATTTAATTTAATTTAATTTGTCAAGTATTTATGTGTTAGGTGTAACATTTTAATCCTATCTTGATTTTGTTAAACATTGGAAACTTCCATTTCTTTTTTTGTTTTTGTTGCACCTTCAAGTGGAGAATCAGGCTCTGGAAAGACTGAAGCTACAAAATTGTTAATGCAATATCTTGCTGCAGCAGATTCTACCAAAACAAATTTGATCACGGAGCAGGTAAGGAAATCCTTATAACACTTATAACACTTCAGTTATGCATGATACGCTTATCAATGACTTGATCACCTTGATATATTATTTCATAATTTTAAAGTCTAAGTAGTTTATTTCCATTAGATTTTGCATAGCTTCTTTCACAAGTCATGCTTATTTCTTCACCGAAAATGATACATCAAAATTGACAGTACCAGTAACCCTTTCAATATAGTTTGACATTGTGTTTCTCATTTACTAACCTCTGTTTCAAACATTTTATATAAATTTGTTGAACATTATCTTTATCAATTCCTTGATAGGATTGGCAAGGTTTGTTCTTATGATCTTATGAGCTTTTTACATCATGTGTAAAACTGAAACCGCCCCAAAATTTTCATTTGTGAGAAAATAATTTTCTTGGAACTTAAGCATAACTGTAACTGAATTATAATATCATACTTTTTCCTTTGTATTTGAAAAATGAGAATTATTATGTTATTTGTTTTATATGTTTTGCAGCAACCTGAAAAGGAAAGATTTTGTATAAGTATCCACAAAGAGATAACATTATTTGAGTTGTTTAAGGATACAGTATACGTTTTGAGCATAGTTTTTTAAAATTCAATTTTTTTGCCAACTATGAATAAATATTTGCTAATATCACTGAAAAGCATTTTTTATAAGTTATCGAATGATATTAATGTTATTTGAAAATTTTGTACTAGTAAAAAATGTAGAAAACGTTTTTTTTTTTATTTTTTGAAAAAGCCTCATTTTCAAGTTATTTCATTTTTCCTGAAAAGTTAATTTTTTCCGTCCAAACTTTAACTTTATTTACTAATAACTTGGGAATGGTTCATTTTTCGGAAAAAAAACAAAAACCGTTTTTAGAAAAATTTATATGCTTGAACATGGTGGCAGTCTCCTTAGCAAAGCTTTTTTAGTTTTGTAAATGGGACTCAAAATGTAGTAGGAACCGTGCTAAAAAATGAACACTGCGAAAAAGCGTTTTAAAAGTTTTGCAAAAGATCACACCTTCAACATGATCCTGACATAGATTAACACCTTGGCTGGTGATACTATTATTAACAATATTTTAAACAGATGTCCATTTAAATTATGATGTTCATTCAAACAAAAAATTAAAAAACACTTGTTTACAAAAAATGTGCGAAAGATCAATTGAAGAAAATCATTAATGAATAAAACGATTAATGAATGAGAAAAACTTTTATTTGGAAATAAACAACTTTTCTGTAAAAAAATCATAAAATCAACTTTACCACTGAAAAATTCAGACTTTTTCAGGTAGATTGCTGAAAAAAATTTTTTTTTGTTTTTTTTGATGTATGGAACGTATACTGTATCCTTAAGCGTCCAATGCTAACAGATTACCATTAAGGCTCAAATACATCACTTAATGGATCAGTTTTAATTGTTTTAATCTGTTCTATTTATGATGGTTTTGCCCATGGGGACTATATTTCTATTTAATTTGCTATATGTATCATGTTTTCTTTTATTTCAAACTATTAAAACTGATCCATTAAATGTATAATGTATTTCAGCCTTAAGATTTATTACGAATAAGCCCAAAAACAGTTGTGTCTATGATTTTTTAAAATTGACTTGTATGTTAAAGAAACTGATGATAATGTTTTATTACATTATATCACATGAAATATCCACAGGAATATTTTTTATTAATGTCATTCATTGGTGTTTTGTTAGGTTTTAGAAAGTGCACCTCTTCTTGAATCATTTGGAAATGCAAAGACGTACATAAACAATAACTCGAGCCGATTTGGAAAATATATTGAAATTCTGTTTGATAAGTATGCAATCAATCTGATGTATTTCTTTGATAAATTTTTATGCACTTCTAATTCAATCTGTACTTTTGTTTGAAGTGGGCGCATTG
Source organism: Turritopsis dohrnii (assembly GCA_027922465.2). Lineage (NCBI taxonomy): Eukaryota > Metazoa > Cnidaria > Hydrozoa > Anthoathecata > Oceaniidae > Turritopsis > Turritopsis dohrnii. The sequence continues at coordinate 888,865 of BQMF02000097.1, read as the reverse complement.
TTGGTGCTCAGTTATCGGAATATTTGTTGGAGAAGTCACGAATTGTTCATCAGGTAATTTGTGTATTGGGTTAAAATCAACAAGAGCCTTAACAGGCATAAAGGTTTCTGCATTTTTCGTTCATACTTTGAACTTAAAGAACCCACTTGATATAATTCAAAACATGAAGAAATAGTAACATAAAAACATTACTATACTGTATTTGTCGGTGTGTAGGTTGACTTTGTGTATAAGTCAAACAGTGAATATGAAAGTTCAAATAGATGCTAGATCGTTAAACCTGGTGTATAAGTCGAACCTAAACTTGATCATCTTTCATCTGATCAAACATGGAAAGTGCATAATTTTTTATAAACTTGTTACGCATCCATTTTATCAATAATTTGCAGACGTGAAAATGCAAGAGTGAAAATGTGCATTGAGTTATTTCGTGTGATTTGTTGTGTTCTTTGTATGATTTTGTTTATCAGTTTCACACTTTCTACAACTAAATACATTTCAAAGCATAATAATTATATTGACAACGTTATACACAAAACTACGTTAGTTTCCTTGTCTTTTACTAATTAATTACAATAACCATATTTGGTTGACCATATTTGTTCATTTTTTGCTGAGACATTATTATTTTTGCTTTTTCTTTTACCTGCACACCGGAGCAGGTGCACAATAGTTCATTCATTGTTCGCTTAATTGCTTAAGATCAGAGCACAGAGGGTGAGTGTAAAGCAATTGCAACAATGATTTTTTTAACGATTTTAAGTTTAACGATAACGATACAAATAACGATGATGAAATTGACCTGATGTATAAGTCGACATCTGACTTTAAGCACTAAATTAACGTAAAAAATATCGACTTATACACCAGCAAATTCGGTAACATTTTCAAATGTTTCTGGAAATTTTGATAATTCATCTCACAACGATTTAAAATATATGAGATATGGACACCATTTTGAATTATGAATGGATGTATGCCATTTTCTTTCGCGGGAATTGACATTTTGACGAGGTGTCATATTAGACATAGACAAGCGCCGCAGATGCACAGTAATCATGCTAGGTTTGGAAAATAAAATGAACCAAGAATACAGACGGTTTTTATAGATTTCTTGCTTATGCAGAAATCTAATGAAAGCCTTTCGTTACGGAATTTTGATGACATTTTGCCTGAAATAGTTTTATAAAGATTGATTGTTAAGATTGAAAGATTGTTTAAAAGCATCTATTTGAAAATAATAACATGTTGATAATGATGTTCTTAACGTAAACATTTTATGTTTTAGACACAAGGAGACCGAAATTTTCATATTTTTTATGAGATGTTAGCTGGTTTATCAGTTAAAGATTTGAAGGAAATGGGTTTAACACATCCCGAAAATTTTTTTTATTTGAATCAGGTTTGTTTCTGAAACTAGCTATAATATAGCTTCATACAGGTCCTTGCATTAATAAAATTCTTTCATATTTAGGGAACATTCAAAATTTCTCTGAAAAATGATGCGCATGATTTTCAACAAGTTATATCAGCATTAGAAGTTCTTGGCATCAATGTAAATGAAATTCCTTTTTGTGGATACAACTTTTTGTGAATTGTATTCGACAGTTGCTTTCTTTTCACATGGGTTTAAGTTCACTGTCGAGTGTTATACAAAAACTTAAATGCAGATTTTATCTTACTGTTCTGGGACTTTTCATTTTTTTCTTCCTTTAAGATATCTTTGGTTCATACAGAAAATTAAAGGAGTTGCAACCATAATAATGCAGCAAATTCTAATAATACACTTATTTCTTCTGTTAAGTGTACAAGTGAGTTAGGCTGAAGCTCAATGTTTGAAAATTTGAAATCTTTAGGCTGAAGAGAGAAATGGTATATTTTCAATCTTGGCTTCAATATTGCACCTTGGCAACATCTATTATGGAAGAACACAGGTATCATGTTTATGCGTTAATTTCTGTTTAATAATTCATTGTAGTTACAACTGTTACTTAATAATAATAATAAATAATAGTAATAATAATAAAGGTTTATTTGCCTCATCCATTTACAATTAAAATGGCTATTCGTGCTATTACAAAAATTAAATACCAATTTAAAGGTTAAAAAATATCATGTATAAAATAATTATGAAAAGAACTTATACCTAAAATATATGCAGTATATTGCCTATTATTATGCATGTGTGTTCATGTATGGACTCATCGTTTATTCTGTAAAATATATGTAGTTGTTGTAAAAGAAAAAAATGATAAAAAAAAATAAGTAATTTTAAAAACTAACTTTGCAGTATCTTTTGTACGAACACAGATTAGTTTAATGTTCTTGTGTTACATCTCACCACATATCTGGAACTTTTTTTATTAATGCCATTCTAGATGTATACATATCATAGCATAATGCTTGAGAATTATGTATAATTTTATTTTTCATGATTACTGCCTAGTTTTAAAATGGTCTCTCCAGAGTTTTTAAGATCTTTAAAAAAGTAAAATATTGAAAAATGTTTCTCCTATCTTTTCCAGAGAAATGGTCAGGAAGCAGCAGTGATAATGAATAATGTTGAAGTTGATTATATTGCAAAGCTCCTTCATGTTGAAAATGATGGAGTTGCTAAATCGTTAACACAAAAAGTCACAGTATGTTATATAGATATCTTCTTAGTTGTGTGAGGAACGTTTCGTTACTTATGGATTTAAAATGTTTCTGGTTCCATATAGAGTGCAGCTGGGGAAAGATTTCATAGTCCATTTAATGTTGAACAAGCATTAGATTCAAGGGATGGTTTGGCTCGTGCATTGTACTCTCGACTATTTACATGGCTTGTTTCGAAAATCAACCAAGTGTTCACACCACAAAGGGATGGAAATGAATATTCTAAAATAGCAATCCTGGATATATTCGGATTTGAGGTGGTTATTGCTGTCTTTTTCAGCAGTCAAAAATTTGAATTTCAACTTCCCAGAATTCTTACACACTGCTTCTTATTATTTTAGGATTTTCAGAGGAATGGGTTTGAGCAATTCTGCATTAATTATGCAAATGAGCACTTGCAGTCATTTCTTATTGATCACATCTTCAAAGAAGAAATGGTAGGATGAAGTTTTTAGATGTTAAGGGAGAGAAACAAGAAGGGATATAAAATTTGAGAAATATTCTTCTGATTTCCCTTTCACAAATCCATTTCTGATGCCTTTGACTTTATCTGATAGGAAATGTATGAAGATGAAAAGGTATTATTTGATCCAATCGAATATGAAGATAATCAGGAATGCTTGGATATGATTGCTAAACCGCCAATTGGCATTATCAGCATACTGAATGATGAAAGCTCATTCCCACAGGTAGAAAAATAATTACTAAAAAATAACTATCGTTTGTTCTGTTGGTATTGTATAATTCTGATCATATTCTCTAATGTGTGTTCATGAATTATTTAGGCAACTGATTTAAGTTTTCTTGAGAAATGTCACCAACAACATGGTCAAAATAAGCATTACGAAAAGCCGAAAGTAAATGGTGCTGTATTTGGTATTTATCATTACGCTGGAATTGTGAAATATCAAGTAAGTTTTTTCTTAAATCTTTTATTGATGTTGTGAACTTTGCTTAAATAAGCCTGATTTCTTTTGTTATGACTTGAACTCAATGCATAAATATACAGTCCATACACAATTTGTAGCCAACCACACGTTTTAGAAAGTATTTTAAAAAATTACTTATGTACAACCAGTTTTTTCAAATAGGCTGATATGTTTTTGGAAAAGAATCGTGACATTGTACGAGCTGAGTTGTTTGACTTACTGATATCAAGCAGATCTAATGTAGGTACCTTAGCTACCTGTAGCTACCATCCTATTAAGCAAAGGAATTATCTTATCTGCTTTTTCACTTTGTAATATTATAGAGAATATTATTTTCGACTTTGTTTAGTTCATTGCAAATCTTTTTCCTGAATATGTTGATAATCCAAGTGTGCACCTCAGTCAAGCGACATTTGCTGTCTTCAATGAAATTGAAAATGGAGAAAACACTTTGGCAAAACGTAACAAGTACAACATGGGCTACATATCAACTGTAATGGGATCATTCAATGAATCTTTAAATAATCTTATTGAGAAAATGAATGAGTCAGCTCCTCATTTTATACGCTGTATACGACCGAATGTGGAAAAATCTTCGGTGTTATTTCAAGAAGGTTTAGTTTTATCACAGCTAATTAGCACTGGCATGATGGAAACAATCAAAATGCGACAATCAGGTTATCCAATTCGAGTGCCCTTTCAGCCATTTGTCAAGAGGTATGACTGCAGCATGATAAGAATTGTGCTACTCATTTCAATAACAATTGATTGTTTTCTTTTTTGATAATGTTATAAAGACTACCATGCTTTTCTGAAATGCGAATCAAAAGTTACTTACATAAAAGCTGAAATGATTTTTTTGATGTTTGTAGATACTTCTGTTTGCATGGACCTCAAAAGCTGAGTTTAAGAAATCCTCCTTATGAAAATACCAAGAAGATCTGTGATTGCGTGTCAAAAGGAAACGATGTGTTAAAACAAGAATTTCAAGTTGGGAAAACCATGGTAAGAATATGTTATTATACACAAAGTTTTTCCCTGTTTCTTTGACAAAATTACTACATCTAAGGTAAAAGTTAAAAAAATACAAAACCATGAAAAATTTTTAAATGGAATGGAGATATGTAACACTGAAACAACGTTTTAATGTCCTCTTTGTTTGTATGAATGATCATTATTCGAATTTGACTTTAGGTGTTTATGCGAGAAACTTTTGAGAGATATATGGAGGAGGCTAGATATCAAAAGTTACGTGACAATGCCATCATGATTCAGAAAAATGTAAGCAAAAATTTATATTGACGATGCATTTCAATAAAGTTTCGAAAAAGTTATAAATCATAAAACTATTCAACACCATATGTTGGTTAGATTTATGGTTGAAACCATTGTCTTGGGTTATTATGTATTAATTCCTAAGATATAATTCCAAAGTTTTTTAATCTAAACATGTTAGCTATTCACTTGTCCATTGTTAGTTGCATAGGTGTTTAGTACAAGTTCCAACTGCTTGGTGTAATATTTATTAGAAGACAGTGGTTATAATTAGAAGAAACATCTCTTCCCTTCCTTCGTTTCTTTTTTCTCCTATTTAGAACTGACGCCTTTTTTAAATTTGCATTCATTTGCCACTTTATGTTCTTTTTGTACATATGCACCCTTTTATTTTCCTCCTGCAACTCAAATTTCTACTACCCTTAGAATTTCAACTAGTCAAAAGTATCACAAACGACTTTGAAATTAAACAAAAGTTAAGGGAAAGGTTCTTTAGAAAGGCTTTCGTCAGTGATGATCACTTTTCAGAGAAAAGTGTTTAGTTTGTTGGTTATTTTGCATTTCCAATACTCTTACTTAGGTGAAAAGATGAACTTTAGAGAAATAATCATCCTCATGACCTCTGTTTCTTATGATCATCTTTTGATTTACTATTTGCCATCCTGTTTTAGGTGAAAAGATGGATTGCTGAAAATGACTATCATTTAAAGAAAGAAAAAGTCGTGGTTCTACAAAGCTACACAAGAGGTTTTGTTGCTAGGTAAAGTGTCTTAAGTTTGTGTTCTAATGGTAGGAAATCACTTTGATAAAGTACTAAACTTTAAATGCAAATATTAAAATATCATAAACATAAATGCATACATATGATTGAAAATAAAAAATACTAAAGTAAAGTTAATGTAACTTCATAGGAAACAATTTCGTAGAGCATTAAATGGAATCATTAAATTCCAATCATTATACCGAATGTATAAAGACAGAAAAATGTTTTTACACAATCGCACAAACGAATTAACTCGTATTTCGAAGCGACAGAGAGAATACTTAAAACAAGTTCACTATTCTGATAAATTGGTAAGATTTAATTCATGATAACCCTTTTTCTATTATAATTAAATTGAATATCTGAACATCAAATCTTTCCAATCAACATGATACCATATGGTGCGGCCATGGAAACATGAAATCTAATTTCAGTCTTTGTGACCAGAACAACACTGGATGATTATGAATATTTGCTAACTACCACATGGAAAGAACATTCCCTAGAATTTATACATTACTTTTGGTTTTACAAACCTTCCTTGTAAATCATTTTAATTGAATCTGGTTTAGGAATTTGAAAAGATTGTTGATGTTACGAGGTTTGACATACCTCCAGATCTAGCCCTTGTATTTTCACGGATCCACGGTGAGAATATTCTACTCTGTAATCATTCAATTTCTTCTGTTTTTGTGGCTTATTGTTAAGGTTATTGATGTCATTTAGTTTGGGAGCCATTGCATGTTGACTATCATATATGTGGTGTAAACAATATCACACAATGGGATTATTCAGAGCAAACCATGCCAGGAGATATTGACATATGCCCCTTTTCAAAATTTGCAAAGTTATTTTTTCAGGTTTGTATTGTTTTTGTGCTAGTATTTCATGTATTCAATCCAAACTTTTTTATAAATGCTTTTATGTGAATATTTTTTGTCTTCTGTCTTAGGATAAGTCTCGTTTATCATACACAAGGGTCCCATTAAGAAGTTCTCTGTTGAAATTGAGATATGCCAGTATCTTAGAATCTTTAATGACGTTTAAACTGGTATGAAGATTTAAATTTGCATGTTGTTAAGTCAATTCAACAAAATCACAAAATGGAATAACTTAATATTATTACTAGATTATGCGTTTCATGGAAGATGAGTCAATGACTGGCTTAAGGCAACTCGTGCTTGGTAATTATATTGTTAATAAGGTAATAAATAATAAATCTCTTTCAATATTGTCCTGGAAAGTGAGATCGTTATTTAAAATGCTTTTGCTATATCTTGGTCTAGTGAACCAAATAATGTTGCCATTAAAGTGAATGAACACTGTTCCATTAAGAATAAAGAAGACCAGTTCATCACCGAAACCATGTATTAATTATATTTCACATTTCATCCAACATGACCTCGTGCTCTTTAAATAAGATAGTTCTTGACAGTGGAAGAACGTGGATTACTAACACATTCAACAGTCAATTCTAACTTTGGTTGCAATATCTACTGAAGACCTATTGCAAATGCAGATATTGCAACTAATATTTGCCTAAGTTTTATCTTGTTTATTTATATTGTATGGTTTTTCATTATTAGTGTTGGAATTTATTCGTCTTTTGTACTATTTTTAAACAATCCAACCTTAAATAAAGAATGAATGAAATCGAGTAACTAAATGTTACAGTGAAATGTTACAAAGTGTATTAATGTTTTGTTCATTCGTAAATTTTAGGGAATCAGACATCGTGATTTACGAGATGAAATTTATTCTCAACTTTGTATGCAAACATGGAAGAACCCTCATGAACAAAGTTTGAAAAGGGGCTGGTTACTGATTGGCTTGTGCTTGTGTTGTTTTCCGCCTACACAAAGGATGTACAAGTATTTATTAAAGTATGTTGTGACTGACATTATCATAAAATTTTCCTCTATTATATGTTTTCTTTTGTTAAAATTCTATTATTGTAGTTATGACAGAGGCCAAACAATACGTCTGATATCTACATAGTATTTTGTTAGCATTCATTAGCAAAGCAATTCTTGTCATAAATAATTTACAAAACTTTACCTTAAATATTTCCTTAAAGCCAACTGTCAAACTTTTTTTATGATGTAATAGCAAATCGTGATCAAATTTTATTTGATGATGACGATTAGATTTCTTTTTCTATATGAATTCATAAGGAGATGAGTTTCCAAGTTTTTCATATCATTTATTATTGTAGGTATGTCTCTGATCAGGCTGTTGGTGCTTACAAATCATACCTTCAAAGAAAGATTTTATGCTGGGAGCAAGGCTCGCCTGGAAGATTATTTCCACCAAGTCTGTTAGAGTGGAAGTCATTAAAAGAAACATCTAATCTTGCCTTAGAGTGTGAGATGTCTGATGGTAAGTTTCAGAATTAAATGACCTACAGAAAAATGTCTAACTAGTAACGAGTAAAGAAATTTTATGAAAAAGTGAAAATCAGTAATGCTCTTTTACATTCTCATTTCATGGTTTTCAGGGTACCAACGTATTATCGAGGTGGAATCAAGTGCCAAAAGTGAACATGTTGCAAAATCCTTTCTTAATATTAGGTAATAGATCATTATGTTTTGTTATTTTGAATTTATTATAATTTCTAAAATCATGTGATTACTGATATATCTTACATGCATATTTTGCTCATATAAATAACTGTCATAATTATTATATATTCTCTGTTCTATTTATAATGAGATTTGTTGTTTTAATATTAAAACTTCAGATAGCACGACATGATCATCAAGTACAGATACTTCAGTTAGCTTTCTTTTTAGGGATATTGCTGATCCCGCTATATCTGGCTGGTCATTCTACTTACAATATGAAAGATCTTGTCGCCTTGACATAGCTGGTTCTGACTGCTTGCTTGATTTAGTAGGAGTTTTGGAGCAGCCACCTGGTTTTCCTTGCAGCCTTGCTGGATCAGTGTTGTCAATAGATAGAAGTAACCCAATTCCATCTGATCGTCGTGAGATTGTTATTGAGTATGTAATGTATTCCTCGGTCTTCTATTCTGTATGTTTTACCTGAATTATTCTTTCAATAATCTATGTTAAATTCTTGTATTTACCTTAATGTTCTTAGGGGTTGTTTATATGGAGAACTTTCATCCCGGGTTGAAATTTCATCTCGGTACTGGGCTGGAATATAAGAGCATTTATATGGATCCGTTCAGCCTGGTGTTATGAAATAACAGTCAAAATATTATGACAAATTTTTTTAATTTTTCCAGAGCGCTAGTGCATACTTTTTTTATAAGATCTTTTTCAAATTTATGTATTTTTGAGTTGCATTTTCTTCATCAGATGGAAACTTAGGTGATCTAAAATATTTTATGTCATTCCAGCAGATACCAGCCATATGGCTTTCCTTCTGTCTATACTTGTCAACGTTATAATCCTTATTGTATTTTTGAATTTTGATTTACTCTTTTGCTCAAACAAAGCAGTAAAGTGTGAATTTTTTCAGGTGTGAAATTTCTTTCATGTAAATGCAACTTTTTGATTTCAATTAAACTATAGGATGGAACTACAGCCCGGATACACGTGGAAAATTTCATCCCGGGATGAAAATTCTCCATGTAAACAGCCCTTAAAATCATTTATTAATACTTCACATCATCTTTAGGGCTCATAAGTCACTAACAAACAGAACTCAAGTTGATCGTTTACGACAGATATATTCAGATGAACTGTCTTCTCAACCACTTGTGCTACATCAGCGACAACAACAGCCACCTCCTAATATTTCTTATGATTACGGTGAGCATGTTCCAACAAGTTCAGAGGAATATCCGATATATAGCACAATTCCTCCTAGGTCGATTCGAAATACTGATCTAAGTCCACGAAACATTTTATTCGATGATGATATTTATGAAAATGGAGAATTTCTAAAAAGAAACATGCACATGGTGAATTTCAATGAAGCACAGATTCGTCAGCAAAGGCAACAGTTTGAATTGGAGAAACAACGTCAAGAAGTAGCGGAACAAGAACAGTTAGCACTACTAAGGAGTGCACCTCCACCTCCAATTCCACCGCCGCCTCCGCCTATATTGAGTTCTGCATCTGCATCCGCTACATCTTCACGTGCAAACACGTTAAAAAAGAAAGAAAAAAAAAAAGTTCCTAAGACACCATGGTCTATGGAGGAGGTTCTTGAACGATCAAGTGAGCTTAAATTGAAAAGAGACGAGAGAGCTTCCATAAGCACATCAGCAGATTACATGTTAGACAATACTGCAAAGCGGGATCCAGTTTTTGAAAAAACACTGTATTCTAAGATTGTAGACTTAAAAAATTCCCCTTCAAAAAGAAGACCAGCAATACCTTCAAATGAATCTTACACTGTAGGAGAAATGCTTGCACAAAATCGAAAAATAAGTAAACATTCGTCAAAAGTTATCACTATGAATGATGATATTCGAGCAACTGGCAGTCAATATAAATCTCCTAGCAAAAACAATGATGTCAATAAGTCCCCCACTATTCTTGGCCATTCAGGTGGATCATTATCAAATAGATCAAAAAATCGCTTTGAAGATAAGTCCAGAAAATTTGAAGAATATAAAAGATCATTAAGATCTTTACACGATAAGCCAAATTTAGTCAGAAAATCATATGATGTTGCAGCGTATGTTGATAGGTTATTTGATCCTGTTTATGCAAGTGAAGGTGATTTGACAAATGGGAATGCATTGGTCGTAAGTACTTTATTTCATTTTTGATAGTTAAGCCGCCATATTTCAGTTCATCACAGTCGATGCATAATGTTTTTAGGACAAAAATGCTTCTTGTTGATGAAACTTTTAGTCTTGATTTTGTATAATTGTATAATTGCTTGAATCGTAAGTGTTAAATAAAGGGAGGAAATCAAAGAAGTGGTTATTAAATTATGAATTATCATTATATTAGTTAATTAATTTTGTTAACGTTTTTCAATGTGAGTTCATGTGAGTTTGGGCTTGCAATTTTGGTGTTCATCTATATCATTTGGAATATAATATACATAATTTTTAAAGTTTTTTTCTCTATCACTCAGAATAAGTTACGTGGTGGAAGAAAAAGAATGTTTTATCCAAATCGTTCATCTTTTGCATCAAATGGACCAATTTATTCATCAGTTACCTCAAACAGTTCACAAGTGCAGTTGATAGACCAATTACTTCAGCAGCAACAGCAACTGCAAGACACTCTTGACAAAATCAAATCGGAAGGTAATTACTGTTTTGTGTCCTTTAGGCCAAAGGATGCATTGATGCTTTGAAGGGATATTAATCAAGTGTTATAACATGAGATGATTGAGATTTTTGCATGGATTTGATTTCAAATCATTTTGGATATAATATATTTCCTTAAAGATTTTAATAATGTGTTAACATACAAAAGTAAGTCAAGGGTTCATTAAAAAGAATACTTTTCTATTTGAAATAATATTTAAATGGCGTTATTCAAATGTCTGTTGCAGGGAGAATGAGGTGGAATGGTGCAATGATTGCTACAACACCAGAACCAAAGAGAGTGTCTTTCCAAAATAGCGACAATCCTCCTATTTTTCTATCTGACATTCCGTCTACGGAAACTGTAATTGATTGGAAAATCCCTCCTCCCCCTAATTTTCCACCACCTCCACCACCTCCAGAACCTGCACACCCTGATTTAAATAAATCAATAAGAGCACCTCCAAATGGTATCAAGGACGTTATTAAAGGTAACTTTGAATATTTCTTTAATATCCTATTGTCCTTTACTGTATAACGGTGATTAGAAAATTAGGAAGCATGTTAGCGCATAAGTGAGGTCCACAAAATTCCTAATAGTATTATAATAGTTGATATAGCATCAGTGTTATTGGTCAGCGCCGCAAGGAAGCTGATCTTTCATTTCCCCGTGTCTGTCAGTCAGTCAGTCAGTCAGTCAGTCAGTCAGTCAGTCAGTCAGTCAGTCAGTCAGTCAGTCAGTCATGTCGCAGTTGTAGGCTGATACCATGCAGGCTGCCAGAATTCAGGCTATTTTGGTCCGTGGTTCAATTAAGAATTGTTTCGTGATGGAGTAGTTACATATTTTTTTTCATGGTAAGTGTGGCATAAAATTAAAAAATTGGAACATGCACTTCTTAGAAGAAAGATTCAGCGTCAGTTTGTTTGCAAAATTTTGAAATGAATCAGAGTGCATTCATACATATTATGCCCATGCTACCAAGAAGGCAAAAGAATTCTCATAACTGTGACCGTGTATTTTGAGTGACTTTAGATTATATATATACGGAATTTTGTGGAGTTATTTGTGGTGATGTGTAAAGTAAGGGTGGTAAATCTAAATGACCTAATGGATATGATTAGCTCTGCTGCTGCTTCCAAGGGTCCATATTCTCTTGGATATACATGTTTGCATTTTTTATCTTGTCTGTTTTTTTTATTATAATCATTCATTCGAGTTAATACTCTACCACCTGAACTAAAAAGCAAAGAAAAATTGATTGACAGTGTCAATAATGTGCATCATTATTTCATTGCTTTTTTTTGTTTAAAACCTTATGGTAAAAAATAATTGGATTCTATACAAACCAACAGTGCATATATTTATTTATTTGATAATTAATTTTGATTTTATTAAATCATCTTCAGCTCTAAAATACATTTAAAAAAATAGAAATAGTCGTTACGTAAATAAATACCTTTAAAGAACTACAAAGTAGTCCCACCGGATCGCTCTTAATTATCTTTTTAATTATTTTTTTCTGAAACCTTTTAACCGTGTAAATACGTTTCTAGCAGTTTTTATTTGTACATTTGAACAAGTGCGACAAGCACGAAACTCAGAGTTATGTACTTTGCTTTTAACTTTTAGTTTTGAAATATATTCATATTACGTAGCTCTATTCACCAATATTGAGCACTCTCGTCATCGTTGTTCATGAATTTTGATATTGATATTGATAAAAATAGAAATATCTAACAAAGTCAAGTACTATTTATATACATTGTTATACACTTGACTTTGACTTTATTGTTTCTAGAGAACCAATAAACAGATAAAACAGTTTGTAATGTATAATAAAGAATATTTTATTTCCTGGGAAGGTGTGTGCATGCTCACAGGAAAATGATATATAGTATTCTATAATGAAACATGTTACACAGAAATTATCAAATAATAAATGTTAATGTTTATAAACATTACGTCACTTGGTAAGTCATCTATATAAAAGTTGTTTTGTTGTACGTTGTTATTGCTAGCAACTAAACTAGTATAATAATCACATTTACATAAGTCAAAAAGGAAAAAGTATTTGTCATTCTATTTGCGTTCCTCTCTGCTAAGGAACCCTTTATAATTCTGATGATCACAATAACCTGTATTGTCAAGAAAATATATATACTTACTACTGTGGAGATAGTAATTTTATAGATGACTGCCAATTTATTGCTTTTGGGGAGAACAGTTACTTGAAGTTAGAAACAAAGATGGCATAATATGTACTATAATTTCTGCAGATTTGTTTATATAGAGATAACTGATTATCGTATGCAAGTTTGCTTTAAATGCTATGTATTTTTGGTTTTTATACCTATATACCATAATACATTAACTGTTTTTTAAGTAAACGTGATAAACATTAACCAGTGCCGAAGTGTATATATTTATTTTCTTTAGTGAAAAGAAAGAGGGAAACTAAGTTGTGATTTTCCATGATTCGAAAGGCAATGTCTCATAAATTTCATTTCAATCTACAGAAAGTACCCAATGCTTTGTTTATTTATTAGATACAGTATTAGTTAAAAATTCTAAAGATTCATTTTATGTAATCAAATTTATGAATTCACTCAAATCAACACAATGATTTTCCCTTCATTGTCTGTGTTACTAAGATCTGATCCTAGAGTTTTTGTAAACAATTTGTCAATGACTTCTGGTTATGTTAATTATAATGCATAGTAATTAGGACATTTACTCATTCTCAAATATGTGTATAACAAATCAGAGTTTGTGCATTTGTAATTATCAATATTATATTAACCTGCGTAATGTGTACCTGAAAATTTGATGCAATTTTTGGATTTGAACTCTCTGCTTTAATTGTACATCCTGTTTGGAAGGAGGTGTAGTGCTTATTTATCCTATTGGTTAGCGCCGCAAGAATTTCCCCGTGTCTGTGGGTTAGTGATTCAATCATTCTGTGTATAATTTTGCAGTTGTTTTTGTCGTTTCTTGTTATATATCTTTAAATTTTTCTGTTCAAAATCAGAAACTTTGATTCTTAGCAGTAATTCTTGAAAAATTAGCCTTAATAATTTAATAATCTAATTGAAGGAATATTGAAGTTTTTATGAAATCTTTAAAGTTTTCTTTGGTGCTGACCTTTAGGCCTAAGGGCCTCTTGTTTTTAATTTATTTCTATTCAAGTAAAACATTTATCGGAATACATCTTGTGACCCAATTAAATTAACTGATAGTATTCGTAGTCCATGCTATTGGCTATAGAATGGTGAAAAAGTGGGTCCAATATTTTTTGTATTCAATTTGAATGTGAGATTATTTCAATTTTTAATGAATATTATCTCATATCACATAATTGTAAGTCCTTGGCAAATGGTTTCATTTACTTTATAAGATGTTTAATCTCTAAAAGACATGAATACTTTCAGTCCATGATTCTTAGAATTTATTTTTTGACAAGTTCAGACATAAGTGTGTGGGGAAGATTTTGATACAATAAAAAGTAAGAAGCAGATAATGTTTAATGCTTGATGTACAGGAACATATAAGTAGATGATAAATATAATGTATTAGAAGTGTTAGCTGATATTATGCCATTGAAATCTTTTTAGATGTTACTTTATGATATAACTTATATTAAAATTATATTATATTTTTTTAACTTATGTTATAAATACACTGATAAACTAAATTAACTCATTATTGTGATAGGTTTCGAAGAGCAGGGTATTGCTCCCGAGCCTGTTCAAGACTTGTCTATTCCTCACAGAGTACCAAACATAGATAACCAGCATAATGGAATGATCTTTAGTGATCAATTTACTCGTTCTATTTTGTATTCACGAGGATCAGACTCATATTTGACTTATGGAAATACACGGTGGAAAGTGTTTTTGAAAAAAGAGGTAAGTAGTGTTATTGTTATTATAAACCAAGATTATTTTTGTCTTTATGGTTAATTCAATATGTTAATCATTTTGTTTATTTGTGTTGTGCAATGCATTGATGTCATCCTATTGTGACTTCTTCTAGTTTTCAGATTATGAAAATAAAAAATATTAACTTTTCATTTTCTTCATATGTTTCAGATTTTCTTTCCCAACGAAATAATGAATGCAACTCTGAAGAATCTTATTTACAGACAGGTATAACATTCGTCTAATATTATTTCATTCACTAATGTTTTGTGTTGTAATGATATATCCAATTGTGTTAAGTATGCCTGAATGTATAAAAAATATGATGCTATTAATAGTTTTTCGCGTATTGTTTTGATTGCCAGTTTTATTTTTTTATGACTTTATTGTGGATGTCATTCTCACAATATAACTGTGTTTGTAGATTTTAGAGGATCTTGGCAGTAGAACGTGCTGTCGTTTGTCTGGTGAAGATAGGTATCAAATGCAACGTCTTCTAGGTAAGTTCTAAAGTTAGTTATATATGTTATCGGAAATCGTTTCTTATGATTTTTGTCATTTTTAAACTTTTTGCTTAATCAATACTTCATTAAGTTCTAGTATTGTTGAACGATAGAGTAATTTGAAACATTAATTCATTTAGTCGTATTAGAAAACTCTTGTCAATGAAATCAAAATTACTGTTGTAATATTATAACAGTCCACGCAATATGTTATATAGGTATTGTTAACTTTAGTGTATAGTAGATTCGTATATATTCATTCTTATTTTTATCAATTTTCACCGTTTAGATTTACATAACACACACGCAGACATACATGCAGATACATTCACATACTCATCAGAACGATTAAAAAATTTAGTTTTGGATAAAGCCAAAGAATTACCATTGTATTTCTCTCAAATATTTCCTGTCAATGTAAGTGACAAAGTAGGAAAACAGTTTTATAATATTATGGACAAAAATGCAAGTCACAGGGGGGAATGTAATGCAAAGTTTTTGTAAAGGCCATTAGTACCTATTTCAGTCCCCTTTTTTCTTCTTTTTAATCAGATCATAACATTATATCCTGGTAGTTTCTGAACCTATTTTCTCACCATTCAACATTCACCATACACTTTTCATACACACAACATAACAGCGGATCGTTTTCCAAACTTTTGTTACTTGCACGATAGACACGTCTTTTCTAAAACTCTCTATTTTGTTATATTGGCTAGCGAAAACAATGACTCAAGAATCAATTATTTATGCTGCCAAAGATTTGCCTTTATATTTTTCAAGAATTTTCAGAATAAATGTATGTTGCCTGTTCCTTTTCATTGTTTTTGTCTTTTCTATTTTCACAATAGTAGGTATCATAAAATTTCACTTCTCTAACAATAAAAGTTCATATTGATAATATTTTATAGGGGTACGCAGAAAATCGACTTAGTAGCTATCTGGCTATATCACACTCTGGCATAAGGTTTGCTTCGAGATCTAACTTGGATGAAGAGCTTAAAACAACAGCTCATTTCAAGTAAGATTCTTCACGTTCTAATCGAGGAGTGGAAAGACTTGCATCTCTTGTTTTTTTGAGTTTCTCAGAATGTCATATGATTGTCTTTTCCAGATACAGTGACGTCATAGATGTTGT
Source organism: Turritopsis dohrnii (assembly GCA_027922465.2). NCBI lineage: Eukaryota > Metazoa > Cnidaria > Hydrozoa > Anthoathecata > Oceaniidae > Turritopsis > Turritopsis dohrnii. The sequence continues at coordinate 872,445 of BQMF02000097.1, read as the reverse complement.
TTCTGGTGATGAACGTATTACGTTAGATACTGTTGCTAAGAAATTTGTTCTCTATACCAGCAGGGTAGGTACACCTAATAAAGCTAAGCTGTTGATGTATAGTGTTTTCACTATAATGTTATTTCGTTTTTTATATTTAGGCAGGAGCTATCAAGAAGCTAATCAACCTTTTTGTTAAAGCTTCTGATGGGGTATGCTCTGTAAGCTTTGACATTGTTACGACATAGTATGAACTGCTCTTCTTTATGGCATGTTTTTATTTTTATAGTCTGAAAAGTTTGTGCAGGCATTGGCAGATTTTTCAGCACCAAGTAGAGACTATTTGTCGTTCAAACGAGGTGCAGTCATACGTGTATTTGACAAGAAAGATTTGGAACCTGGTTGTTTGTGGGGAGTGTTAGGTGATTATCGGGGAAAATTTCCAGCGCAAATAGTGGAAAATCACGATGTAAGATTTTAAATATCAATTTTTTTTCCTGGGCGAGTATTTGTTTTGTAGTTTGTGTTTTTGAAAAAAAGATAGCAACATATATCAGATTTAGACCTTGTTTTCCAAGTCAGTAACGTTTTAAGAAACTTTGTTAATCGCATAATGCAGACTTTGGTAATGTATTCTAACAAACAAATTGGCCTGAAGCTTCGTTGTGGAAGTGTTCGAAAACTTGCACGTTTAAAACAACTATATATTCGACTTTGAAAGCTCATCATCACTTTATCAAACTGTATGCCTGACTTTATATTTTATAACATTACAGCTAACATATTTTAATTTTTAATTTTTACGATTATTTACCAAGGATAGTTTCTTCAGATATTGATATCAATGAGGATTCTGCGAAGGGGGTACTAGAGTAATTAAAGGCTTCAAACTCTCTCTCTTTCCCCTCTTTTCGAGACCTTCCGAACAAGAAGAACTGTACCACAAGGGTACTGGTCACTTCTCAATGAATGTTCGCATAACAAAACAAAACATCTCCTTTATTTCAGAATTCCAATTCCCCCGCAGCTGTTGTTGGCTGGGGTCCTTCTGTTTTACCAAGTAGACGAGTAAACGAAAATGTAGAGGATGACGAACAATATTCCATGATTGAGTTTGCTAAACGATTCTTTCGCCAATACGAGTAAGTTGAATTGGTGTAAATATTAAATATAATAGCTGCGTTTTGTAATAACTTAGCTTGATAATGGGCGTTTAGCTTGATAATGGGCGTTTAGCTTGATAATGGGCGTTTAGCACTCGAAACGTTGTTAACATTAAAAAGGACGTGTAAATCTTTTTGTTTTTAACCGCATATGGTTTCAATATTGTTTGAATATTTTTCAACTTCGTCATAATACCGGCTACAACTATCACCATACCACGTGGTATATAAGTAACTGGAGATTAGTTCTTTCTTGCCATCTTGCAACTAGCAGCCAGGTACGGTAGTGCTCTAACTTCCTTGAGATCTAATGTACAGTCATTCGAGGGCTCCTGATGAGCTAATACACTGATTTTAATGCACGTGTGTGTGAGCGGAGTTTCGAGATGTTACTCGAACACGGGTCGCAGCAGTCGCACTCCAAAGTAATAACCACTACACTATCGCTGTATCATTATTTGCATTGGAATTACTTTAAATGATGCTTTATTATATAATAATTCTCAAGGGAAGACGGTCTAATGGTTCACTATGCAACATAAGCAATGGTTATTTGTTTTGTCAATTTCTTTATAAATAATTTTTGTTTCTAGAACCCTAGATAATTCAACGCCTCGCCAAGGGGATGCGGAACCAAGTAAAGGCCTTGTCACACTTGCCGAATATTCAAAGGTAATGATTGTTTAACTTTCATCATGGTGAACAAGAGCGTAGGTTCTTCTGGTTTCATAGATTGTCTCATAAAGTCACCCATGTCCTTTCTGATTTTATTGCTTAGCATTTTATTGTTTGATCTAGGAACCGATTACTTCTTCTCTTATCAACTTCAATAATAAAAGCTTGAGTCGACAGGCAACTGACATTTTTAAAGGTAAGTTAAAACAAAAACTGCTCCTTTTACAATCCCCGTAATGACAAAAGAATTTCAAATAAAAGTTTCATATTGCTTCCCTTCTTCAGCCATTATGAAGTTTATGGGGGACTGGAAAAGAGACAGACAGGAATCCAACGGAGAACTGGTGGCGTTCGTATTAAAGGTGGGTTTGCAAGTCAGCGTATTGTTTCATGAGATAATCCGACTTGGTTGTTGATATATGTCTTAGGGATTATGCAGAGATCAAGCATTTCATTAGGGAATTTATAGTCTTCTAGGGTGTTGTTTATCTCAATATTCGCATTTAAGCAAATAAGTAATTCGACATTCTTAGCTTTTCTATTCCATTGTTTCATTTATCAAAAGATGCCTGCGCCGGAGTGCATTTCTATAGAAATCTACACACAATTTCACTTAAATTGCTCTCCGTCACAGTGACTTTTAGAATATTTTGCCCAGTGGGAATGAACACGAACGCTAGTATCCAATCGTGTATACCAATATCGTTTCTCCAGATGGTCATTTTGATCAAATGAAATTAAAACTCATTGATGTGGATTTTCTTATAACTTATTATATAGGCAAAGTACTCGATGAAAACAACAGATTATGATAAACATTATGAATAAAGAACTAGTTATAAAGTCATAGGAACGTATAAAGTAACAATGAACAGTTAACGATGCAGCTTAAAAATCTCTGCGGATTGGTACTTTTCTGTAGAAAGGCGCACAAATATTCGCACAACTTCAATGAAAATCCACTTCATCGCAGTGACTTTTTGCGGACGCATCATAATATATAGGTTTTCTTATAACACCAAACTAACAAACTTTGTATGGATTTTCGCGTCAAGTGATGACATATATATTGATGTTGATTGTAAAATGAATTGTTTTTTATATTAATCTATAGATGGGACGAGAGGTTCTGGACATGAGAGATGAGATATTTTGCCAGTTGGCCAAACAAACTACAAACAACAGAAGTGATAACAGGTTCAGTTTATCAAAAATTTGTAATGTTAGTGAAATTCAAAATGGAAAGTACAAATCATTGGTATTTTTTTTTCATCATTTACATAGGGAGAGTTGCAGCCGTGGATGGAAATTATTAATGCTCTGTTCTGCGTATTTTGACTGTTCCCAATTACTCCGACCATACCTTAATAAATACTTTCAAAGTGCTGGTGATCCTAAGAGGGAATTTTCAGGTATGTTTTTTTCCCTGTTCAAATCAACCTTCTACTATGTAGTCACAAGTGTGTAAGCGAAACATCAGGATTGTCAATGAAATTAAAGGGTTAGTTGTAGCGGGGAAAGGGTTTTCATGATCGACTGCTGGGTTTCCTTGCTTCTTTATCGTTGTTCCTGTTTCAGACCTGACGATTACGAAAATAACGGCGATTAAAATTAAGTGTAATCGTCGTAATCGTCTAATGTGAACACTGTTGTGGTCGTCACAATCGTCGTAAACGCCAAATAATTATAATTTTTAATGAAATACTTGAGAGTGTTCATATCTGGCGATTATCGCTTGCGACGATTAATTTTTACTTTAATCGTCGTAATCGTCGTAACTTCCAGGTCTGAATCTGGCTTTGTAAGAATAATTACGTAGTTTTTTGCAAAGTATTTCTAAAAATATCTGCTAACTTTTATCAACTAAACTGATTGTGAAGATGCTTTAATGAAGGACGTGATAATCTGTTTGGTAAAAACATTATGAAGATAACCAATCATATGTGATATATTCCAGTGTGCAAATTTGTTAAAAATCTCTGCAGAGGAGTGCAATGCTATATAAATACACGCATTATTTCAATAAAAATGCTCTTCGTCACAGTGACTTTTTGGCGATTTTGCCCACTGGGATTAATTTGTGATGATCAGCCAGTAATTCCTTTTACTACATTTACAATTCATAAGGAGTTCGCCCAAAGTTCTATATCCATTGCCTTTGTTTTCTTTGCAGCTGCAGCAAACATTTGCGAATTGAATTTGACACGTTCCTTTAAATATGGTGGTAGGAGAAATATGCCAAGTGAAAATGAGCTGTTTATGTTAATGGTAATTACTTTTCATTAGAAGAAAAATTTGAACTTCAAAATTTAACGATCTTATCTTCTGAAATAAACCCGTTGTGATTGTTATGTAGTTAACAAGTTCAAGTGTTAATAGGAGGCAGACGCATATATTGATCTATGCAGTTAAGGAGTTCAAGTATTAATAAGAGGCAGACGTATATATTGATCTGTGCAGTTAAGGAGTTCAAGTATTTATAAGAAGCAGACATATATATTGATCTACGCAGTTAAGGAGTTCAAGTGTTAATAAGAGGCAGACGTATATATTGCTCAATAAGGGGTTCAAATATACGGAAAACTGCAAGGTGGATTTGAAATAAAGAGAAGTTAGAATGTATACGAAAAACTGAAAGTGTCATTCGAACTGTAATTTTTTTTTCACCATTTCAGCAAGGTAAACACGCAAAGCATCAGTTGGTCACATTGCCAGGCAACATTCAAAGATTATGCAAGATTCAAACGAGCACGGTATGGAAAAATCAAAATCTTTTTTTCTTCTTGGTAATATATCGACATATGTGTGAAAGTCGTTTTGCTGTGTAAAATCTATCATCGGCGAGATTTCCTCTATAAGTTACAGAACAGGACTATCGTTTTGATAGTAATGAAGTTTATGCCGTTCATAAAAAGTCATAACCATCACGATAAATTACGTAATAATCAGTAAGATTAGAACCGAGATAAAGGTCGCAATGTATTAAGTGGTACTTTATCGGTAAAAAGATTGTCGGCCCAAGACGACAAATTTTTGGCGGGGTGACGAAAATTTATACCGACAAAGTTTTACCGTAAAGTAGATTTAAAAAGATCACAGAATTCACAATCGATGGATGGAACGGTTATTAATTTTTTACTCCAAAATTGGTCTGCTTTAAATGTATTTTTTCACATAACGTAAATATCCTTTAGACTGCGTTCGACGTTATCAAAGATACATGCAACGAAATGGGCTTGTATACTCAACACGAACAAGAGGAATACGGGCTATATACCTTCCTAGAAGATCGTAAGTTTGTTTACAGTCATGCCTTCACTTAACTACCATTCAACAATACCCAGCAACCATAGCAGAGTACCTGCTTGTATCTTTCTTTGTAAACCTTCGTAATAAAAATATGGCATTCCTTTTGTTTTACTTGTTCCACTTGTTACCCAGAATTTTGAAATATTTCAAGGGGACTTTGTTATATTGACTATGTTTCTATTTGCCTTTTTAGAAAATTTGCTGCTATCTATACAAAATCAAGATTACATTTTTGACGTTTTTGCCAGTTTGGCACGCCAGGATAAGTCCAAGAACTTAAAGTATGGTTTGGCGTTCCGTAAAACCATCTGGTTTCATACAATGAGATTTGGCAACAACCTATTCACGGAGGTTATATTCAACCAGGTATATTTGAAACACATTTGTGTACGGATTATACATGTAAGATATCTATAACGTTATTTATGTTGACTGCTTGTTTGCCTTTGTAAGGGAATCAAAGTTGCTATGTGTGGCGCACATAAGAGTGATGTATCAGGATGGCTAGGCAAGGATCCCTGTGTTGAAGGCAAATCGGAAATGCTTCAAATTTGATTTTTACTTTATGATGTCATTTTGATTTTCCCTTTCCGCCTTCCAAAAGGACACAAAAATGCTGATTAAGGCACAGCAACAAAACCATGATTTTATAAGACACCAATTTTACAATAATGATCACCATGATCAAATTTTCTTGTCAAGAAAACAACCCAATGGTAGTTTAGTTCTTTGCTTTTTCTTATGATCAAGGGTATATGATCTTAATAACGTGTCTGTTTCAGATACTGCCTAATGTATCGAACGGGTATATTCTTCACTATCGCGGAAATCGTAACAGTCATATTCGGGATCAACAGGTATGTCGAGTTTGCTTTTATTGCTAGATGTTAAGTTTAATCCAATTGGATGGCGTAATGCGATTAATATCCACCTTCAAAGTTTGTGTTATAAAACCAACGTTTTCTTGTTTCAATAAATGTTTCTTGTGATTCACATTTACTATTTTAGACTCAAAATGAGATTTCATTGTTAGCAGCTCTGCGTCACCGGGCTAGCGATGAGCACAACCCACCAAATGTGTAAGTCAATGCATCGCTCTTGTCATTTTGTATTGTTTTCAACATTGTTAGACTAAGAGAATAAGTTTATAAAATACACAAAGTTAGTCAAGGTAAAAGTGACCAGGGATAGTAATTTCTATCATTATTTGACTGTTTTCTTTAGGAACGAAGTGTCGCAACTGATCCCAGATATAGTGTCATCCTTGCTATCGCCAGATCAATGGGTGCACGCTGTGCATAGTCATTTCCTTCTGATTCGACACTTCACAGTAACCAATGCTCGAACGAAATTTCTAGGTACGATAGATAATTTCACAAATCGCTCAGCAACTACTTATCTTCTCCTATCTATGATTTTCCTTGTTGACTTGATTTTAAACTTCAATTATCCCTAGTCACGTACTTAATTGTCTGTTATTTCCTAGAGCTGATTTCGGCATGGTATTACTTTGGTTCTTCATTCTTCTACATAAAGGTTTGTATCTCGTTCTTTTTAAGTTGCACTTCCTCAAAAACATTTAGAACTTCAAGCATTCCAACCAATACCTTTTGAGGAGTGTGAGTATGTCTTAGTAGTTTTTAACCAAGGAAATAACATACTCAAAGTACTCAGAATACTCAGTTTGGTTTTGTTTAGCATAGCATTGATTTCTATGAACTCAATGAATTCAATTTATACCGTCTTTTCCTTCTTATCAGCATTGTACGCATGCGTCAATAAACGGAGAGTGCATATTGGCTATCAACAAAAATGGAGTGCACTTCCTTGCCTATAGATCTCGGGTAAGATGTAACTTTGAATTGGTTCGGTCATTTTGGAATTAGCAACAGGATTTTAGGTAATTACAATGAAAAATATAGCTTTCTGCAATGCTTTCAACTGCTTAGTGAAGTATATAAGATGTGATTGGCTTGTGTGGTCGTAGTTTACCTTGACTTTGTTAGGAAAGTTTACGGTTCAAATTTTGGTACTTCATTTAAAGGTATCAAAGCTATGATTAAAAAAAAGTTCTGTTACTGATTGGAATGTTAAAGGGTTGCTGAAACCAGCGGAAAACTGTAACCGTTTACTATTGTATTAACTTGTTTTGCATCTGACCTTTAAGGATACTTACTTGTCGTTGGCATACAGCGAAATCATATCCACTCGTCATTTACGCTCAGATTCTGGCCGAGTCTTTGTTGATTTGAAATGTGGCAATCTATTGGTGCAACGAGTGACCCGCATTGAGACCCCCAGGGTAAATTCCATCGTTTTTTTAATAGTATTAATAATTAAATTAATTTAATTTTTGTCGTTTTTATGTAGTTTTTATTTATGTAATTCTGAGAACATGTTTTTTTTTGAAGTATCACTGTGGAGGAGTGTTTTTCTATAGAAAAGCTCATACGTTTACACCCCATAAAATAAGCATGTTCATTTTGTTGTAACGCGTTGCAAGAAAATAATCAACCCCTCAAACGATTGCCACATTTTTGCAAAATATTGCATCGAATGTTGAATGAAATGTTGCGTTCCTTTGACCAGCGCTTTAACTGTGAACGGCTATGTAACAAAAAAATTGAAATTATGATATCAAAACGAGGTGTTGTAGGATAGAATTCAAGAAAGGTCAATTTCATCTGAGGAAAATGGAAAATTAACAAAAACAGTTTTCTGCTGATGATATCTTTCGTAACTCTTTCCGACTCTCTTCATGATTGTTTCAATGCAATGATCTTTATTCGCAGGGTAAAGAGATTTCAAGTCTGATTGGTAAATACATCCGATGTATTTCACTTGAAAAGCAGAAGAACGAAGACGCGATCAGTAATGTGTAGTCTGCTAACATGAACAAATCCGTTACAAGCTAGTGAAGCCTTATATTAGAGTGATCATCTCTACAAAATGTTGAACTAAAAGGACAAGGGTCAGAAAAAAATGAGATATATACTACAATTTGGACATTTATTTTATACGTTTAATGTTTATTTTATGTTAGTTTTTAAGTATGATGTAATTGAACCATTAAATGGGTTACGTAAATTCATTGAGAACAGGTATCAATATTAACGGGAACACAGCAATCTCAAACGAGATATGTAGGCAAACCAACCCCAACCCTCCGACTTCTTGTCTCTAAAAATGCCAATTTTGAGTTACGAAGTTTCACTCATTTCAAAAAGCAAGTCTCTCTTTACCCATTATTACTTCTTCATATGTTTACCTAGCGGATGATAAAATCTTCAATTCGGGAAAGATGTATGACACTGTATCCTGTGTAGAAAGTTTTGTAGCATCTGTGTGATCAATTGCTAGATAAAACATTTTCGATATACCCTTGTCTGGTCTTCCTTTTTTGTTGGCTAAATTAGTTAGAAACAGCCACATGTTCAAGAGTTATAAAAAGTTCGATGTATAGATATATATGGCAAAGAAAATCTGCAAAATATTCTAATATGAAAATAGAAAAAATTGGATTGGATTTGCCAATAGATTTTGTGATGGCGTGATCATGTCAGAAGATCTTATATCAAAAGCTTGTTGCTTATGTTTACAAAAAGATTATTCTCTCGAATGAGGACCTAACTAACATAATATTATGGAAAAGTAATCGAATGGCTGTTAGTGATGATCTTTTTATTATTTATAATACTTTGCAAGATACAACACCTGCAAAGATATGAGAATGAAAAGTTCAATATTAATGTACGTTTCAAATGAACTTGCACAGTTTTTATAAATGCTTGGCAAATTTGAAGGTTTCATGAAATCCTTACAAGTTTGTAAACACGAGAAACATGCGACCTAAGTGACTTTAAAGGATTATATTTTGCGATCTATTTCACTTTTTCGAAAAATCATTTCGGCTTTTGAACGATCAAAGATTGAAGTTTGTCTCTCAAAAAATTGAGCTGTTTTGCTCTTTTCTATAAAAAGCTCGTTTTTTTCATCTTCGTTTTTCTTCTTCCATTTTCATTATTCTTCCAAATTTCTTATATAATGAAAAAGTGCTTTTTAAGCTTGACACAGGGCAAAAAGAATTTTTGAAATATCTCATAACCTTCAAATTTGCCAAGCATTTGTAAAAACTGTGCAAGTTCATTTGAAACGTACTTTAGTTATGGCAAGGATTAAAGTAATATGAAAATACATGTAAAAAAAACAGCGTAGATCGCGATTGTTTAAAATGTAATGTTTTGAATGTTTCCAAGACATTTTGGATTGTAAAATGTCAAGGGCTGTCGACACGATGCTAAAGTTGGGCCCTATATAAGTAGTGAAGTAGGAGGGGCGTAGGTCTGACACGACAGAAAAATATTTGAAATTTTGTTCCTCGATTGGCTAAAACAACACCCTCTCGGACTAAAAACATAATGTTCTATTATTACTTATAAGATTTCAACACAATGCCTTTTTTACGGTAGCAGCGAAAGCGAATACCGTATTAAAACACCCGTGGACTACTACTACTACTACTACTACTCCTCCTCCTCCGGCCGAAATGGCAATTAGTCTGCGATTTAGAGTCTGCGGGACTCTATCAAAAACGCAATGTAAATTCTAATGAAGGAACGCAGCCTACCGTTTTGCGCCATCTGGCTCTTGTTACATTTAGAACAATTATTTTAAAAAATCTTTATCAAAAAACCGGGCAAATTGATTGTGAAATTTCTAACAAACTCAACCACAGTCATTGCATCATTAGAGGTCTGTTAATCCATGTACACACTTGTTTCTCTGTTTCTCGTTTATCGAAACCAGGGATATGTTATCCCTGTCGAAACTAATGTTTACCAGCTGCAATAAACTCAGGAGATAATTTTTTCTATGAAACATAAACGGCATAGTTTCAAAACGCAATTCCTGTTCTGTTGCCTGTCATGTGTTTTATAATAAACAGGAAACATTGATGTCGTTATAATAACGATAAAACGTCAAAACGTTAAAACGATAAAACGATACCGATAAAACGTTATAACGTTACTGATTAAAGAATATAACGTTACCATAACGTAACATTATTGTAAGAAACGTAAAAGTTTGAACAATATTGAATAAACAAGTTAGCTAATGCAAATACCATGACTGATAAGTTGCTTTTTGGTAGAAGGTCTTGGGACTGACGTTGATATCTGAGCATTAGTTAGTCAAGTGATAATTTTCGTCTATGTTTTAGATAATTTTTATTGGAAGCCAAATAAAAAATACCACAACCTCTATTTTATAAACCAAATAAAGGAATCATTTTTTTCTGACTTAAAAGAGAATATGGTAACTTAAATCTGCTTAGAAAGAAATCTTAATTCGACAGTCCAGTAAATGGCAGTCCAGCGAAAGATATCGTGAATGCCAATCAAATTGATTTATGGTGGAATCAGTTTTGTTTGAAATTGAAGAAAAGTAGCTGTACTTCAGTGGTTTTTGATGATTTCTTAAGTTACCAGCTAGCATTTTTTATCCAACATCCATCGAGCACCATGTTCAATGAAATCCATTTTCACGGAACTTTGGACTTTAACTAACATCTAGGTGTTTAGTTGCCAAATAGGGGTAAATAGCCTTGGTGTTAAACGGCTGAAGTGGGCACTCTTTTACTAGCTGCGAATGGTGGCAGTATCGGTGGAAGAAGTGGAGGAAAGATGTTTCGTAATTGCGTATTTGGGGATTTATATGTCTTTCTGAAAAAGCTCTGTGTTGGTTTCACAACTTTTGGTGGTTCTGGTACCCAAGATTTCGAGCATACCTCGGCAGAAAAACTAAAATAAATTTCAAAGGGCCTAATCTATCAAAATTCATCGACAAAGGATTTCAATTTTTCAAGTTATAAACCATATTGTACCTTTTCTCTAAGCCTATAAGATCAATACCCTGCTGTTTGGCAGCAACTGTTAATAGTTGATTTTCCTCACGAAGCCTTTCAATTTCTTTAGGAATATTTTCTTTTTGACTTTAGGACACCCGTGGTGGAGTAAAGTATTTAAAATACCCGTGGTTTCTCCTTCTCCTCCTAGTACTACTACTACTCCAAGTTATGAAAGTTTTCGAGCAGCGTTTACATGACATCGTTGCCGAATTCGCAAATTCGGTCAAATTAGGACTTCCAGTTGACCAATTTTCATGAAAATTTGCACAGAGCACAATTGAAAGGTGCTGATTTCAAATTTGACAATGATATTGCCAGGTTTGACTAAAATTGGCCAATTTAGGCCAAATTTGGACCAAATTTCGAAAGTTCTTCAATTTTCATTAAATTTTGCACGGATCACAATTGAAAGGTGCTGATTTCAAATGTGACAATGATTTTGTCAGGTTTGACTAAAATTCGGCAATTTAGGCCAAATTTGGACCAAATTTCGTAAATTCTTCAATTTTCACAAAAATTTGCACGGATCACATTTGAAAGGTTCTGATTTCGAATTTGACAATGATATTGCCAGGTTTGACTAAAATTGGCCAATTTTGGCCAAATTTGGACCAAATTTCAAAAATTCTTCAATTTTCATGAAATTTTGCACGGATCACAATTGAAAGGTGCTGATTTAAAATGTGACAATGATTTTGTCAGGTTTGACTAAAATTGGGCAATTTAGGCCAAATTTGGACCAAATTTCGTAAATTCTTCAATTTTCACAAAAATTTGCACGGATCACATTTGAAAGGTTCTGATTTCGAATTTGACAATGATATTGCCAGGTTTGACTAAAATTGGCCAATTTTGGCCAAATTTGGACCAAATTTCAAAAATTCTTCAATTTTCATGAAATTTTGCACGGATCACAATTGAAAGGTACTGATTTCAAATTTAACAATGATTTTGTCAGGTTTGACTAAAATTGGGCAATTTAGGCCAAATTTGGACCAAATTTCAAAAGTTCTTCAATTTTCAGGAAATTTTGCACGGATCACATTTGAAAGGTGCTGATTTGGAATTTGACAATGATATTGCCAGGTTTGACTAAAATTGGGCAATTTAGGCCAAAATTGGACCAAATTTCGAAAGTTCTTCAATTTTCAGGAAATTTTGCAAAGATCACAATTGAAAGGTGCTGATTTCAAATTTGACAATTATTTTGCCAGGTTTTACTAAAATTCGGCAATTTAGGTCAAATTTGAACTAAATTTAGAAAGTTCTTCAAATTTCAAAAAATTTTGCGCCGATCACTTTTGAAAGGTGCTGATTACGAATTTGTCAGTCATTTTGTCAGATTTGAACAGAAATGGGTAATTCGGGCCAAATTTGGATCAAACTTAGAAATTTCCGCAATATTCATAAAAATTTCTACAAATCACAATTAGAAGTTGCTGATTTTGAATTTGCCACTCATTTTATTAGATTTGAACATAATTTGGCAATTCGGCAACGTTGTATTTTGAGACTAAACATGCATCGTTGTGTTACGTCCTGAAGTCTTCAAGCCAAGCCGCTTCTTGTTCTCTTTCAGCTTGATGGTACTTGGTATTCATTTCCTTTTTTTCTGCTTCAAGCTTTCTCATTCCATCAACTAATTCTCCGACATGCGTTTGTTTGGCAAGCAGTTGGTTTTTGGCTTCGTGAAGATCTTTTGCCACCACATCAAGCTACACTTTTACCTATCAGCAAGAGGTCTTGTACAAAAGAAGACTGATTCAATCGGTTTATATGACATTAATTATTAGTTAGAAAACATGAAATCAAATTTCATTTGATCTACACGGGCTTTTTTATTTAAGCAACACGTTTATAAGCAACTCTAATAAATTTTCTCAAAAAGTTAAGCAACAGTACTACAAGGATTTTACATAAATTAGCAACATGAAATTTCGAAATAATGCAGCACTAGCATTGCTGCGGCACATTTCTTAAAATTGCCACACTAGGTGGTTGCACTAGGTTGCAGTACTGTGTCCTACACGTTATACTTAAATACTTAAGCTTACACAAAGGTATTCAAGACTGGAATTACATATTTTTTCAATTAGTTCTTAGCAACAAATTAAGCAACATTATTACTAAAAAATGGTCATTTTTTAAGCAACATTACTACTAATGTCTGATCTTGGTTGCTTATAATAAAAAAAACGTGTAAGACAATGTGCCCCGACGATTTCCGCGACGAAATTCAATTAACTTACTGTATGGGATGTAGCTTTTAGAATAGTAGTATTTAAGAGACAGTTAAGGTTGATCACTCACAGTTTAAAAAAGTTGAGTGTAATATTGAGTGTAATAGCTAAAAAATTTCTTTTTAACCTTAAGTATTCATTAAATCATTACCTTGTTTCACTTTCCTGTTCTAAATAGTTCAACCTTCCCCTATAAATTTTCGCCATCTTTCAGATCAACGGATGTGGCGCGTGGCGGTTAGGGGGCAGACGTCAGATAATGGCAGAATGACTGAGTGTTATCTCGTGGCGTATCATCAAAATAATCCACAAATTAAATAATGTTCAATTATTTTGGATTTGTAGAGAGTTCGAAACGGAATTTAAAAGCTAATCAAAATTATTTGTGCTCAAATCCCAAAACGTTTTTAGCGATGCATTATTGGTCAGCGCCGCAAGGTAGCTGATCTTTCATTTCCCCGTGTCTGTCAGTCAGTCCCGTTTGTTATGTTGCAGGTCTTACTTAGGCTGATACCTTGCAGGCTGCCAGAACTTAGGCTATATTGGTCCGTAGTTCAGTTATAAAACGCTCATGATTGAGTAGTTACATAATTTTTTTCATGGTAAGTGCGGCGTAAAAATTGCACCGCGAACTTGCCAGAAGAAAGATTCAGCGTGTAAGCCACTTTATTTGCCAAATTTTGATAATGAATTCATGAGTGCGTCCAGCCATACGTTTTATATATATGCTACCAAGATGGCAAAGTAATTCTCATAGTTTCGACTGTGTATTTTGAGTGACCCCCTAGGTTATATGCTGATTTTTTCGGAGTTTTTTGTGGTGTGTGTTTATTAATATTGGTTGCGAGGTTAAATGACCTAAATGGACATGATAGCTCGGCTGCTTCCAAGGGTCCATATTCTCTTGGATATACATGTTTTCATTTGTTATCTTGTCTCGTTTTTATTATTATTCATATTTTTTATGTTCTGCCTGAACTAAAAATCAAAGAAAAATTGATTGATAGGGTCAATGGTGCATTAAAAAATGGAGGTATAAAACAGAAGGAGAACGAACTCTTATTTTTCTATTATTCAGATAATGACTATTCTATTCATTGCGGTATCACTTTGATGTCATCCGTGATGCGCTTTCGGCTGGTTGTCGGTGAAACGAATACTTTTTTAAAAATTAACGACAATTTAAAAACCAAATATCATCCATTATAACAACGGATCAACTTGCTGCATAGTGACAAGCAGATTATTAAACCTAAAGCTTCCTTGAGAAACAAATGAAAATCTATGTTTTTATACAGAGTTGAAGATATCGCGTAATTCATGTATAAGTTCCAATCTACATGTCTTCTGACTTAAATGCGCCTCGATAGTGCCGCGGTACGTGCAAAAACTTAGGATTATTCTCTCTTCAAAAACTGAAGCTCGGCGAAACTGCTTGAGGGGATCACGAGATATATAGACCTAAAGTTGCAATGTTTTCGTTGCATATTTGTGACGTTTTTGCATAATTCTCCCAATTCCTACAGATTATGCATGCTAAGAACTTTACCCTAACGATCTTTAATCACATTGGAGAATTGATATGAACGAAATTTTCACGCAAGAACGCCAAAATTATAAAAATTATGCAAGATGATAGCAATTATATGTTATTACACACTGAGGACTTAAACAATGCAGCGCATCACGGATAGTACAATAGCAGATTTTGAGTTCGTTCTCCTTCTGTTTTATACCTCCATGATTAAAATGACTTTCATTTTATTGTTTTTTTGTTGAAAAGTTTGTGGTAAAAAATAATGGGATTCAACACAAACCAACTATGCATAATATTTGAGAATCAATTTCTATTCCAATTAAATCATCTTCAGCGGTTAAAACTGTTCAGAAATATCTAACAAAAAAGTCAAGTATATAATATTATATATTTATATACATTATGAATATTACCTTAAAGAAAGAAATTGTGCGTGTGTCCACAATTTTTATCACAATTATCATTCTAGCATACCGGTATTCGTTTCGTATACTTTTTTTTTCTGATTTAAAGGCCCTACTTTTTTTCTTTTTTTCTTTTTTTTTAATGCAGGACTCATATTGATAACAGCATTTATTTGTTGAAGTGACAAACCTGTAAATAAATATTCGTTTAATAAATAATAATAAAAAAAAGTTTACCGAGGAAGTATTTGCGGATTTAATTTTGCTTAAATTGGCTTAATTACGGAATTAATTGTTGCGGATGAGTGATTTTTTTATAATATGAATTTGCAGAATTTATTTTTGCGGATATCTGAAATTGGAGCAACAAAAAGGTTCAACAGGGTACAACAGGGTATCAGATTAAAAAAAATTAGTTTCATGATACAACCGTTGCTCTTCTAATACATACGAAAAAGCGTACTCTCATGCTCCTTTACCACTTTTTCCATGTCAATTCAAGACTTATATACAAACAAAATGATAAGAAAAATGACTTTTTATGCAAATTACTTTGCGGAATACATTTCTGTAGATATATATTTATATCGTTGAAACGTTGGAATATAATACCACGACAACGTTTGTAACCTGCAAATATTTTCGGCAGTTTGAATTGCCTCTTCAGGCGTTACAAAAAAATGTAAGAAGTGAATGTGTTACATGTGTTTATATATGTTGTGTTATATATTTATATCTATATACATTTTTCTTCCACAAACAAAGTATATACTCTACTTTGACTTTCTTGAGTTTTCATTGTCTTTATGGGTCCTCTAGAATACCAATGAACAGATAAAACAGTTTGAAATGTATAATAATGTTTTATTTCCTGCTAAAAGTACATGCACATGCTCACAGGAAAATGACTTGATCAACAGTATTCTATGATGAAACTTATTATATACATAACAATCTTCAAGTAAAGAATGCTTGCGTTTAAACATTACGTCACTTGGTAAGGCATCTATAAAAGAATAATTTGTCGTAATATAAAAGCAGAAAGAATATATCATTCTATTTATTTTCCCCTCTCTGCTGCTGAATAAAACTTTATATATATATTATAATTCTGATGATCACAATAACCTGTATATATATTGTCAAAAAAAAATATACTTTACTACTTTAGAGGTAGTAATTTTATAGATGATGGCATTTTATTGCTATTGGAGAGAACAATCATTTGAAGATAATTGATATAATACTGAAATTTCTGCAGATGACCTTAATAGAAAGTGTTTGAATTCAAACGTGTTTTAATAACATTTCCTGCTACTTAGGTGCCCTTTCACTAGTTTGTATGATTATCGTATAAAGTTTGTTTGTAATTTTTTTGAAAGTGTATTCCTTTTCTTTAGTGAGACGGTAGAGGGGAATCTAAGTAGTGATTTTCCATGATTCAAAAGGCAAGTTTTCCTAAATCGTGTTTCAATCAACAGGAAATTCATAGTTTTACCCAATTATTACTTTTTTTATGTTACTGTTTTGAATAACTGCCATTGTTACAATACCATGTAAGAGCATGTTACTATTAGAGCATTTTCTGTATAAAATTTTAAAAACACGTATTAGAGGCATGAGAATACAGTAGATTTTTTTATATAAACAAATTTATGAAAGCTATTTATGTCCTCAGTCTACCGAGATTTTCAAGGTGTTGAATACACTCACATCAACACAATGATTTTGCTTAGATTGTTTATATTACTAAGATCTGATCCTAACGGTTTTTGTAAACAATTTGTCAATGGTTTCTGATTATGTTATAATGCATGGTAATCAGGACATTTATACGTGCATTTCACGAGCATTAGCAAAGTTGATCTTCGAAATGTGTACCTGAAAATTTGTTACAACTTTTGGATTTGAACTTTATGATGACGAATATTAGACTGCTTGAAATTGTACATGTTTTGAATAGTGTTTATTTCTCCCTTTGGTTAACGTTACTGATTTTTCATTTCCTCTGTAGGTGTTAAGTGAGTCAGTCAGTGTGTGTAATTAGTTCGCAGTTATTTGCGCCCTCTTTAACGCCTTATTTTGTTATCTGTAACTTTTTCGGTTCAAAATCAGAAACTTTTATTCTTAGCACTAATTCTTGAAGGATAAGCATTCATAATATAATAATCTAAAGAATATTGCAATTGCTTTTAATTTCTTAGTCTTATTTTGCGCTGACCTTAAGGCCTAAGGGCCTCTTGTTAACATTCATTCGAATGTATTGAAGATCTAAGTGAGTAAGTAACTGGGAGTTTTCAGTCCTTATGCTTCCATCTGCAAATGCGTTGGTATACGAATCTTAGCCGTTTTGTGATATTGGATAATTTTGACCATAAAATAATGCAGTTTCCGATAAAATCAGACATGTTTTCAACAAATTGTATGACTGATTTTCCTTGTCAAAATGTTAATGGATTCAGCATAAATCAATGTATTCCTAAAAACATTGCAGTTGTATTTGGTGAATGTTTTGAATTTATATTTCAGTTTTTTGTTCACAAAGATTTTCCCACTGTTTACTTAGATGTCGTAAATCTTTTTGTCTACTGAAGAGTGAAAAAATTGTAAAAGCTAAATATAGTACTGCTGGGAATAACATCTTGCAAATCTTTCCAATGATTCATAATTCTGTTTACCCATTATTACTTCTTTATATGTTTACCTAGCAGATGATTCATGAAACTAATTTAACAGAATCATCGTTTTATTTCGAATAACTAAGAGAATACTTCTTTTTAAATAACAGACTCCCTCTTGAGTAGATTATTATTATAAGGAATTCTGTAGTCATGTTTTTCGTTGTATGGTTTTTCCCTTTAGTTGCCTTCATGACATCTTTTATTTTATAAATATCATGGTTCATCCAATGAAATGCATACACAGATTTGATTTGATATGTTAGTTCAATTTTCAATGAATTTCTTGATTCAATTGGAGATTTTACCAACGTAATGACGATCACTCAACAAAGAGCGTTAACATGCTGCGCCAAGTTTAGGATTTGGACAGTTTTCTTTATAGAAATAGGCTATACTATAGCATTAATTATTTCAACGGAGAATTTCGTTTGGAAAATATTGGCTCTGTTGTTGGGTTTTATTTTCCTAGCATTTGGATTGTGCTTGTCATACGGATTAGCAAAGTAAGTATGAATTTCTCATTAATTTTCTTAGAACAAGTTTAAAAAATTTTGTTCAAGAATATGTTTATGACCACAGGTAACTACAATCCTGGACATAAATTGTGCCAGTATTGATGTTTTTCATGAAGAATTCAAACACCTCCTCCCCCAGCATCAATGTTTTGAATTGTGTCAAGCTAGGGGCCCCAACAAACATTGATAACATTGATGGTGGGGGAAGGGAGGACTCATGATGTGAATTTCATGCTTACTGCCACAATATTTTGTCCGGGATTGTAGTTCCTCAATACAAACTTTTTAGATGCCAAACCTTTTACTTCAGTGAAACGGCTTGCCATGATTCTATATGGTTCAATGCGCAACTCTTCCTTTTCCTATTTTTTGTTACAGCACCTTATGGATTTGCGTTAAACCATGCAAATGACATTCAAAGGGTAAGTTCTATGGTATTCTTAATTTCCGTTTCTGTCTAGCAAGTTTCCCATGAAATGTCACTCGAATTCTTTGCCTTGATTCGTAGGGAAACGAAGTTGACAGAACACAATTTATTATTCTACAATGCTTGATGCCTGTTATAATTATTGGGATGATTTTGAACCCATTAACTAAAAGGCAAACATCAACTTCAAAAACTACAACCATGTTACTGGGCTCTTTAAACGCTTTCGACATAATGGAAATACTGGGTGATTTAAAATATTTCAAGCAAATGGAGATGTTCACCGAGGTATGGTTTTACGTAGCTATATGATATCTTTATTTCTGCTGGCATTTCCCATTGGTCTAGATGAAGAGGACGAAGATGATCCAGAGAAAGGAAGAATCTTCAAATCATTCTTATCTTTGATTTTCACTGACATATCATTTTTGGTCCTACGAGCACTGGTAATGCATAAAACCAACTCACTTGAAATTGGTTTGGTTTTTGCCTTCAAAAATTCCCTTTCTGCTTCAATTAACATTTATCTTTTATATCGAGCATGTTGTTGCAGAAAATCAAAGTCTAATGCAATTGTTTAAAAGACTCATTATTATCTAAAACGGAGTGTACTTTTTTACGATATCAATCATACGTTTTTCTCTTTGCGTTTTTCCATTTTTTTATTAGTCTGGGGCTTTAGCACGCTGAGTATTAAAATCGACGGGTTTTTTTCCCAAAATTTCGATGCTCACGGGCTACATAAAATAGCATATACCTGTCATAAGGCACAAAAGATTGTCCGTTGTTTAAGACTAGAATTGGATATAGGTAAATTGACTTTTAAGAATTTAATGAACCAAATCGTTGAGTTTTTCTTTCATATCTTTTCGAAAAACAAATATTTTGGCAAACATTTTATATTTATGGATAGAGCATGAAAAGCTCTTTCTTGTGATATAAAATTCACAATATTTTATCAGACATGTAATGAGATATACGCCTTGAAAGTTGGTGGATAAGACATTTTGATACACACTGTAGTTTGGAAACAATTAAGGATTTTACCATGAAAAAATCCAATTATCTTCTTAATGGTTAATTAAAACATCTTTCAATAACAGCTATGAAAGGTCATTATCAAAAACAATATCAAAGTCAAGTGACTGTAAACACAAGAGTCATTAAAAGCAAAACTTTAAGCTGTCTCAACATGTCCCCCGTTTCTCTTGACACAGCGATTTTCTGTTGCTGTCATAAAGAGTAGCGAATAAAATTTTGATTTTGTCTAAGATTATTTGCTGAGTCAACAATTCTACTTCTTAACACTGATAGACTCTGAATCTCAGTGGAGAAAAGTTTTTGTAGCAACTAAAGATTGCTCATATGATGTCAAAAACTTTTGTAGAAGCCCCCGTCTCACAATTTTTAACTTTGTGATGAGATTATAATTTTAGTGTGTTCAATAACACCACGACATGTTCTTAATAAACAAAAGAATAATCGCACGTGAAAACTTACTTTTATTAACCATTAAGGAGTTAATGACCGTGACAGTTTAAAGAAATCACATTTACCAGAAAGGTTTTGGACTAAATTATTTAAGATATAGGTTTTTAAAATCCTTGAAAAAAATGCCATCGAATGATGTGAAAATCTCTAAAATCTGATATATGTGTGAAAAGTTATAGCTTGTTAAAATCTCAGACCGAAATTCTCTGGGACACACTGTATAATACTCAGCACCGCTGTTGAGTAATAATGTGTTAATGGTTTTTTTCACATTGATTTATTTCAGAGTATTACCGTGTTTCATATTGTTTGAAACGGAAATCTTAAAGCTGTTTTTTTAAATGAATATACCGAATTTCAAAATAACTTTTTCATCAATAGAAAGCCATTACATTTTTTCAAGACATTTTCCTTAATTTTTCAAAAACCACTTTTTCATTTTTCACAACAATATCCTAGCCGAAAGAATTTGAAAGTGGATTTCTATCGATTTAAAAATTAATTTGAAATTCGGTATATTCGTTGAAAAAAACAACTTTAAAAATTCCATTTACAACATTATGAAACACTGTATTTCGGCCTTCCTAGTGGAGGCCATCATCATCATCAGACTGAAATAAAACAAAGTGTAACATTGGCGTCAATATCAATTTAATGACTTCCTTGTGTCAGTTAATAAATGTAAACCAGGCTTAAATTATGACGCGTGAAAATAAACAAATTCAAATAATTCAATGAGATCAGCGTCATGAACAATAGACCTTTCCCGAATTTCTGTTTAAACACTAAACTGTGACTGAGTTTCATATCTAACCTCATTTTCATGCGATTCATTGTTCCACTTCATTACTTTATAATTAATGATAGTCACTATTATTTCCAATTCCCATTCCGATAGTTGGAAGCAGTTTAAATATTAAAATCGAGGTTAGACACGACAACTCAGCCACAATGCGTCGTTTAAACAGAAATTTGAGAAAGGTCTATTGCTGTGGTGGAAAGAAGAATTTGTTGATTGATAACTTTCGTAAAATATGCCATAAATAAATATAATCATAAAATGTACAATAGCGATTAGAAGAGGACAAACGTTTATGTTTCTTAACAATGAGCGCTACGATGTCTAGATACTAACAAAAAGATGTTTCTGGTAGGTAATGTATTCTTTCATCCAAGTTGGTGCTGCAGCGTAGGTATTTTGTAGGCGTAAAATAATATGAAAACTTGTGGTTAAACACAATTTAATCCACAAATCTTTGTATAATGACCAATTTAAATTCTGCTAAACGATGATAGACGTCTGATTTTAAACACTATTATCTCAGAACTGAAAAAATTTACATCGTGTAATTGGTACATTATTCATTATTCATGGCTTTTTCTAACCATCAATATAAACACTGTTAGTTGTTATTCATTGGTGGTTTGTTCAAGAAATTTTGAATTGTTTTCAAGGAAACTAAGATAAGAAAATATTTTAAAAGAGAGTTTGCTTTTTTAGCTTGTTCGTTTACAAATAGTCTGAGTTTTCTCAAGTGTGTTTTTTACTAACTGTTAGTACGATATTATGAATTATTTTGTTGATTTCATCCCAAGCAAAACGACTGATTTTTATTCTTCCTAGTTTCTTTTTCATCGTTTTATTTTATTCAACGAATTAAAAATAAATAAATAAAATAAAATGACAAAAACGAAACTAGGAAGAATAAGAATACGATACTATTTGTCATGTTTTATGATTGAGGTAACATGTATCAATGACTGCAGATAAACATGAATGGAAATTACAAAGAGGGTGCTTTGTAAGAAATGGAAAGGAAGAAGAAGAGAAAATCGGGAAAAAAAGTGTTTGGAAAAACTCATTATTTTCGTAACAATCAATTAGGATGTTCCACAATAAGATCAAGTCTAAATTACTCTGGAAGAATACACAAAATTATAGTTGTGTTTAACTAAATCCAAGAGTTGCAATAAAAATGTTTGTTCATTCCTTTCAGTTTTTTTCCTTTTAGGGTAAATAATGATTGGAAAGTTTGCATCCTACTTTGGAATATTCTTCATCTCCCTAGGAGCTGCAGGGCTCATCGTGAGTTTAGTGACCAGCAAATGGGTATCGGTGACAATATCCGTGAGTGGAAAGAAAATTGCTACGGAAACAGTTTCGATTAATCCAGGCAACAAAGGCTCGTCTGGCAGTAACGATATTGGTACTTTGAGTCCAATGTTATATAGTCGAGAGTTTCTAAAAAAAATGTCTGTTGACACGGAAATGCATTTTGGGTTAAAGCAAATGTGCACTGGTCATACGAGAATCAACCCCGAGTTGCTTAAGATCGAAAAAATGAGGGAAGCAAAACGAAGGTCAATCCCTGGACTTTGCTTTGATATTGATATGTATGAGCAATATGAAGGTCTTATGGATGAAGCTACCAAAGATAGTCGTCCGTGGAAATTTTACAAGAAGATTGTGTCAGGTATTTTGTGTAACTAACTATATCTCAATCTTGTATTGATTGTTGAGCACGAGAAAAACACATATATTGGAAGGTTCTTGTGTGGTGCAACTGTACAACTACATGAATGATTCTTTGTTTTAGCACTTCATAACACGATGATATGTTTAGCGATTGCTTCTGCTCTGGGAATAATCGCCTTGATCCTATCGTTTGTAAAACTTCCAGCTTGTCACGTCAAAAGCAACACTGTTCTGGTGTGGGTCACAATGGTTGTGTGTGGTTTAGCTGGTATGTTAGTAGTTTTTGATAGTCATAGAAAAATAAATCTTCCGTACTAGTTCTCTTCGAAGAGAATAACTCGAAAGCTTGATATTTAAAAAGTAGTTTTTTTGTATTTTTATATTATATATATATCATAGATTTCTGATCATGATTTATCATGATTTATCTTGGAATAAGCTTTTAAAAATCTTTCTTCACCATTGCCAAGTTTCAAATAAGACGATATCCCATGTATTTTTGACAAGCTTTATCATCAGCTCTGTCATATGATGAATCTCGTGCCTTTTTAAGAATATCTGCTGGTTCAAGATGAAATCTCTCCAGCAGCCACCTTTTTATCATGCACACATTGTTTTATAAGCAACCAAGGTCATGCATTAGTAGTAATGTTGCTTAGAAATGGACCAGTTCTTGATGGTAATGTTGTTTAATTTGTTGCTAAGTATTGATCGACAATTCATATATGTCCTGTCTTAAAAACTTTTTTGTATGTTTTTGTTGTTTGATTAAGGTAACAAGTACAAACTCGGAACATTCAAATCATTTTACAAACAGACAAAGGAGAGCTGACAGGTGCCATCTTCATTGACCTCAGCAAGGCTTTTGATACGCTGGGACACTCACAAATTATTGAAAGCCTATGCAGCAATGGTATTGAAGGAATAGAAAAAGATCTGTTTGTTGATTACTTGTTTGGGAGAAAGCAATATGTTAGTTTCGCAAAAGATGCTTCCTCTGTCGAAAATGTCACATGTGGTGTCCCTCAAGGCTCCATTTTGGGGCCTCTTCTATTTTTGGTGACCTTTAATGACATCTCCGCCAACCTGAAACACTGTAAAATTATCACCTACGCTGATGATACCATCATTTACACTTCAGGCAAATGCAAGACAAGTATTGAAGGAAAGCTGCAAGAGGATTTCAAGTCTTTGTGTGAATGGCTTGAATTGAACGATCTTATAGTCAACATGAAGAAAGGAAAGACTGAATGTATTCTGTTTGGTACTGCTAAGCGAATTAAAAACCAAAACTTAAACATCACTTATCGTCACAACACTCTCAATTTTACAAGCACCTATACCTACCTTGGTGTGAAATTGGATCAAACATTGTCATTGAGCACTCATGTAGAATCTGTTTACAAGAAAGCCTCAGGTCGACTCTACCTTCTAAAGAGAATTCGTCCACAAATTACCACCTGTGCTGCTTTGATGATATACAAAACGATGCTTGTTCCACTATTCACGTATTGTTCAATTCTCACTGGTAATGCTACAAAAACTTTCCAAACTAAAGTCAACCGCTTGGAAGTCCGTGCTAAACAGGTAATTGGCAAAGTAGATTTGAATGCAAAGCTACCACCAATATCAGAACTTACAAAAAAGCGTATTTGTCTTCAAGTTTTTAAATGTATTCAAGGAAGCACCTGTCCTAACTTTAGGAACTACTTTGAAATCATGGAGAATGGTACTCGAAACAGTAACTGCATCATACGTGTCCCATCGATAAAGCTGGTAGCTACTAGAAAAGCTTTTTATTTCAATGGAGCCATTATATATAACAGCTTGCCAATAAATATACGATTGGCTGGCTCTACGAATGAATTTTTAACATTATATGAAAAAGCTTTTAATGTTTAGATTTTTACATTTTACACTATCCTTTACTTTGGACACAATTTCCTACACTTTACAGTTTGCTTGATACTGAAACGTGTTTTTAACTTTGATTATTTAACTTCCTTTCAGATTTCTAGTCTTTTTTCACCAGTCACTAATGTTTTTACTTTTAATTTTAACTGTTACCTTATTTTGTTTTCAAAGGCAGGACCCAATGAAAAACAGAAATTTTGTATATATTGTATATAACAAATTTTTGATTGGTTATCCTGTGTAAATATTCGTTTTAAATAAATAAAATAAATTACAAAGCCTATAACCTAGTAATGCAAAAATGAGTGTAACAACCTAGTGTAACAATTTTAAGAATTGTGCTGTAACTGAGCTAGTGCTCCATTATTTCAAAATGTTGCTAATTAATCTACGATCCTTGTAGTATTGGTGCTTATTTTTTGCGAACATTTACTAGTGTTACTTATAAAAGAAAACGTGTATTGACTCAATATGGTGTTTTTTCATAGTTCTTGCCTCTGTAATTGGAATTGTGTTGTTCCATAACAATGTCCAGATCAAGAATGAAGTCGATGATATGATCTACAATTATGCTGCACGTGCATCTACAGAAAAGCCATCTGTTCTCGACATTATGAAGAAAATGTTTGATTTGAAGGAGAAGTCTGGCTATTCCCGTTACATGGCTTATGCTGGACCTACCTGTTTCTTTTTGGCTGTGCTCATGAATGTTCTGGAGCTCGTTTTCAGGAAAAGCACGACTACAAACGACTATAAGATGGAACTCATCCAAAATGGAGAATATGCATAAACAAAACCATTTCAACATTAAATAAATCAAAAGAAACAAATCGAACTGATTTCCATGTTAAGTTTATGTACTAAGGGACTGTTCACAAATGACGTCAACTGGTGATGTGATACTAGTGTGATACTACTGTTGACGTCAACCCACACAATTTTCAGAACCTTGATTTTTCTAATTAAGTAAAATTAAGTAAAATCTTGAAAAAATGGTTGACGTCATTTGTGAACAATCCCTAAAAATAATAATTCGCACACACATCCGCACAACAACCTTGTAAAGTTAAAATAGAGCTTGTCACATTTACTACCTGCATCTATATTAATAAAATGCTTTTAAAAGTAAGAGTTGATTTCCTTTCTTGAAAACTAAACTGTAGCGGGCGCTCACCTATTTGAAATCAAGTCATCCTGTTGGATATCTCACACCTAATGATGATAGCGGGGACATCTTGTGAACATCTTGTTAACGACGTATGACAGACGACATAATAACAATGTTGTCATGTGATCACTTGTGACGTATGCCATACATTGTTGGAATTGTTGGCGACAATGACGTTGGAACGCTAGGAATTTCAGGAATTCAGTAACAACTATAGTTACAACAAAACAGAAGTATAATCAACACACATATGCGCACACTCATTGCGAAGGTGACGTGTTACAAGTTGCACCCTCCAACACGACCCTAGTACTACGACCGTTTGCAAGAGTCTGGACACTACACGCGTGCAGTGCAAAAAGGTACCATGCACGTAGTTCACAATGCAACACTGCTTGCATGTGGAGTGCTGCATAACTCCGATGGCAATTTGTGTCCCCGCCCCGCTATCACGATCTACGGAATTTGATGCACACAAGGAGGTTGCAACGACGTAAAAAGCCTTTTGGACAAAGTGACCAATTCAAGTAATTCTATTATGGGATTTAATCGATTTCCACGAACCTCTCCTTGTCAATTTCTCTGGGTTGCAGAATAGACTTCTCATAATGGATTTGCAGTAATCATTTTAAAGCTTTTTTAAAGTTCGTCAATTTATTTAAAGAGATTTTAAAATCTTATTATACTAATCATCAATTGAACATTAGATTCTCGCTAATTGATCATCAGAAATCCATCACAAAATTATGATTTCAATGTTGTTCTTGTTACATGCCATCCACATGACTGATTGGCTTGTGTGGAAGCCATATACAACATTGAATTCTGGGGGAAAGGGTGTCTTGACATATGATTTTCAATGTTTTCTTTTCCAATAGGAGTGTCTCAATAATTTATCTTAAGTACTAAGCACATAAACAGCAGGAGGATTACTATCTGAGGATCTGAGGATTACTATTACTTACTGATGTAAAGAAATTTTTGATTATTTTGGCAGTAAAATAATGACAAAATATACTATGAATGACATTGGAAGATCGCAGAATATCGACCGTTCAAAATCTGAGAAT
Organism: Turritopsis dohrnii; assembly: GCA_027922465.2. Classification (NCBI taxonomy): domain Eukaryota; kingdom Metazoa; phylum Cnidaria; class Hydrozoa; order Anthoathecata; family Oceaniidae; genus Turritopsis; species Turritopsis dohrnii. Next base: position 845,488 of record BQMF02000097.1, on the reverse strand, counting down.
GGAAAATGACTCTCACACAACACGACAAACACTTGTGGGATAAAGATCAAGTTCTTTCCATGGTTACATACATCAGTGTGCAAATTTCCTGTGATAGTTTCATTTTTTTCGACCAAAATCCGAAAAGTAATCTGTAAAGTGGTGGTGGTTATACATCAACCTTATTCACATATTGATATTAATTATGGACGGCAAAAAAGACAAAACCCCTTGGGTTCGAGGTTGGATCATATAACATTAGACAACGTGTTCAAACCATGGGAATCCGATTTTTTGTCAACGACTGTAAACAACTTTTCAGCCTTGATTCTTAGGAAACATTGAAGAATTACAAAGACCGAAGGCCCGTAATAGAATTCCCATTTTATGAATGAAATCGGAGTACAATTTAAGAGTAATCGAGTATAATTGCAATAATAACTTCATTCCTATTTTCTCTCTCTCTCTCTCTCTCTTTCTTATTCATTTTTTTATTGTTGTTATTTTCTCCATAGGTAAAAGGAGAGTAATGCTAAAAGTATATATTTTTCATTCTATAACCAACAAATTAGAAATAAGAGACTAATATTCTTCTTCATATTCTTGTTGTTGCCTGAAATGAAAAGATAGAAACAATACTTTTTCGTAATGTCAAGAGGGCCCGTGAAAGACAATCTTAAATTGTAGCTATTCTAAATTCGCTACCCTAATTGGAATTGCATTACGACGGCCTGAAGTCCTGTTGTAATTCTTAATTTTATTACATCATAGCAGTACATACAGACACTTTGATCACGATTTTCACATATTTGAAATATTGTGTATCTTCTGCCATACAAAAAAGACTGGCTTTGTCGAAATATGTAAAGTATGCCACTTATCAGGCCCCAAATCAACCAAAAATATTTTTATAAAAATCCTTAAATTACAAAGTGTTTGCAGAAAGTTGTCTTTTTTTAATGTGTAGCTTGCTATGTGTACAAATTAGAAAGCTTGCGCGTGGGGGAATTTTGGCTAAAGCTACATGCTAGTAAAATAATAATTAATTCACTATCGGGGGTACTGACGAAAAACGATTGTATAAACCAATTTGATAGAAATGGTACTTTTAGTGTGGTTGATATACGTCAAAAGCCACCAAGATACTTCAAATTGTGAAAGAAAGATGAAACTTGGTACAAACATTTATCATCATATTTTGAATGATTTTTTTAACAGAGACACACCCAAAAGTCACGTGATCGCTGACATCAGCCCTTTTTCCATGGGAAACAAAATGTCACCAAATTGTAAAATGTGATACACCGTTAGAAAGATAATTTCACACTGATTCTAAAACACATTATGGTCATGGTCATGGTATCAACTGTTCAGAAGATATGAGCGATCAAAGTGTCTTTGATGACGTCATCAAAGTTTGCTTGAAAATTATTTTTTCAAAATAGGTATTGTTATGTATCATTTGAAAGATAATTCTTCCCTGTTTTCAAAATAGAATTACACTGTTACTTGAAAATTGACTCAACAAAAGATATTATCAATTATGTCAAGGTATTCAGTTTACCATTAAACTTTTTATCCCAACTTTCTCCAATATTTATGTATCTTCTTTCGAACGAACGAACGAATCTTTCAATGAATCGAATTTTGCGCATGAAAATGGTATTTACGTAAATTATCTTGAGATATTCACAGTCTCTAGGGAAATCCATATTTAGTTGCAGTTTCAGAGATGCTGTTAAGGCCGGTTTTCAGTTCATTCGCTGTGGTCGCACAAATGAGCGATCTGATTTTTGATTGGCTGACGCAATGTCATTCGCCTGGTAGTTCAAATCATTTCAATACTGAGCGAATGAAAAAGCTGTTCGCTCAGTTGCACGACCGCAGCGATTGAACTGAAAACCGGCCTTTAGTCATGAACTTAAATGTTTTGTTATGGATTTGAATCTTATAAAGACGAAGTGAGGTCTCTTTTTTGTTTATTTTCAATCGATTTTTATTCTTTATTTGATAACTAAAATGAAATGATAAATGAGTGATTTTCATCTGGTTACTCCAGAGTTGTTTAGATCTGAAACTAACTGGACGATCTGTTTCCTTTGTCAATGAGTAACTGATGAAAGCCTTATCGATCCAGTCAGAAAGCCAGGTATTTGACTTGAATCTTTTAATAGCATTTAGTTTACCTTCAGTTAGTTTTTATCCTATAGATTTGCAGTATTTCTAGATGTATTAGATACTGATTTTTTAGATATTGTAGGCTTCGATAGGCAAAAACATTCATGTCAAACACTTTCAATTAATTTGAAACTATTTGAAAAAATCAATGCCAACCTTAAACAAGTTTGCAAGCAATTTGAAACCGAAAATGAAATTTTTCAAGAACTAATATTAAAGGAAGCTGTGGTCCATAAATCTTGCAACTCCTCATACAATAAACAAAAACTTGAGCACAAAAGAAAAAGTTTTTGTATTCCGCAAGATCGAGAAAGAGAACAAGATGAGCTTTAGATTAGATTCTCTCCAGCAAAGAGACCAGTTAGGGATCAGGAGCAGTCAAAAACAGTTTGTTTCTTTTGCGAGAAAGACGGTAAGAAGAACTCAATAGTTTTCACCAGTGCTTAACTTGACACTTGGTGAGAAGATCAAGCGCATTGCTTTAGAATTGGAGGATCATAAAGTCTTGTTGAGATATGGTATCCAACGAGTCGAAGTAACACATTAAATGTCTAACAGAATTTTATAACCGTCACCAATCAATCCCAGTGGGCACAGGTCGTCCATTGGACGTACTAATTTCGTCCTAACGTCCACGTACGCTCGACGTCCAACGGACGTCTATTTTAGTTCACGGTCATCAATAGACGTCCTTTCGACGTCTGAGTTTGTCTTCTATTTTCAATCTAAAACTTAAAATTAAAGTTTAAAACTGGATTGACAGTTGTACTCAAATCACTTGCTACAAACATCATCCTGTACAGTTGACTCTAATATCTCGACTACACTCCAACTTTTCCCTATCTCGAACGAAAATCTCAGTCATTTGTGTACTCTCTATTCTATTTTCATTTTTTTATCTCGAACTTTCTCTATCTCGAACAAATTTGCTGGTCTCTATGAGCCAAAAGAAAATTGATAATGATGAACAGGGCTTAATGAAAACTCTAACTTTTGTTATTGGTTCAAACCGGTTGAGCTTGAGTCACTCATTTTCTCTTTTATCAAAAGTTTGAGGAATGCCGATTTTAAATCATTTTTAAATTGTTTGAAATGCATCACACAATGGATGTTTGCAATGGACCATATCTATTATTCTCGGTGGCCAGTATTGATTTAGAGATCTTGAAGAATTTGATATTTTAACTCGTGAAGCTTTTGAGAAGGGTTACTTTACAATAAAAAAAAGTAATCACGTTTTCTCCAACATCGCCATCGACCAGGCCCACGAACAAAATAACAAAATTATCTAGATCCACTGTGGCGCTATTGGTATCTTGGATAACCCTGATTCTTTACTGATGTGGGCTGTAAGTGCATCAATAATATCTGAGCTCTGTCAGGTGGATCAACCGAGATCGTCAACTGATAAATTGTCCCATCATGAAGACACCAAATCCTTTGAAATTAGATTCTGAAAAGATTTTGATTCCCTGTTTCATGTTTTCAATGATTTAACAAATCCATTCAAAGAGCAAGAGAAGAACCTCGTTCAATTAGTCTGAAAGATGGTTGTAAATACAGAAACATCAAAGTCTGTCCATATCGCTCACAAAATTGGGAAGGCGCAGTTCACACATTTCTTGAATAATCGCATTTTTAGTCAAGAAGAATCGTTTTATGATTTTTGAAGAAAAACAAATTTTAGATTTTCAAGCAGCCAAGTTCTTCTGTACCAGCAAAATCAAAGCAGGAAATTCAAATTCTAACCCTTGATAGGAAACTTTATTCTCGTTTGTTCATCGCCTGTCAATCAAGAAAAGGTGATCTTGAGAACTTTTTGTATTTTTCATGTTTGAATAACTTATCCTAAATAGAAAAGGTCTATTTTTACAGAATCAGTACTAACAAGACTTATTTTATTAAAAACTAAAACTTTTGTGACAGTTTGCTGTTAATTCCTAGTTTTTATCATACCCACTTGAGTGTTTGTACATCTACATTAAAAGAGTTTTACATCCGAGCTTGATGTGTTTTTAACCTTAATTAGTTGTGAAATCGGCATTAAATTGCCTTTCTAACAACATACAACACTTTGGAATTTTCGAACATCAAAATTTTTCCTTATTTTGATGACGTCATCAAAGCAATTTGATCGCTCATATCTTCTGAACAGTTGATTTTTTATACCATGACCATAATGTGTTTTAGAATCAGTGTGAAATTATCTTTCTAACGGTGTATCACACTTTACAATTTGGTGACATTTTGTATCCCATGGAAAAAAGGCTGATGTCAGGGATCACGTGACTTTTGGGTGTGTCTCTGTTAAAAAAATCATTCAAAATATGATGATAGACTTTTGTACCAAGTTTCATGTTTCTTTCACAATTTGAAGTATTTTTCGTATATCCACCACCTCACTATTTGTCGAGAATTGGAGAGAAAGTGGCACGGTGGCACCCTTTCACAGTTTTTATGTAATACCTTATTCTAGGAAATTAACGAAGACAGAAATTAACAATGCATTAAATTAACACGAATCAAATTAACGCGGTTGCCCAAAGAGAACTTGAGAAAGGAATCAAATTAACGCGATTGGCTTCAGTGACCTTCATCAGAGCATTTTATTAACGCGGATGGACAAAAGAACTAAAAAATTTTTGAAACAGATCTTTTCTATATGTATAACTAGAAAACTACACATCTTTAACGTAGGTAGGTTGCAAAAGTTCCTTATTAACGAAATTCAGCACAGAAACTTAATTTGAGGGGACATTAGAAACATGCAGTTTCAAAGGCTCGTCTCGCGTAAAAACTGCGCGTTTTCATATAATTGTTCTGTGTTTCTTATTTAACTTTTGTAATTCTGTTAAATTACGCGTTTTCATAATATGAAATGTAAAACACGTCAAACTTTTCAGTGGGTAATAAAATTGCATAAAGGAGTCCAAATTCTAATCATACGTCTTTTATGTTGGTTCTCTTACGAATTGGGATACATACCTGTTAATAACTCAAAACCAGCAATATTGCAAAATCTTCTGCTTAGGTCGACCAGTGGCCTATCTACTGCTTAATGGTCGACTTAAGCTCTAATAATTTTTTTGTCCAAACATCAGAGAAAAAAAACTACAACTACAACGCTGGAGGATTCCTTTTAATGAATTTCATGGATGATGAGACTTCTTAATGAAGTCTACTATATGACATAGTAGATACATTTCAGTAAAAAGTTTACTTGTACACACTTTATTACGACAATTTCGTTTTAGAGTATTTACCAGCGAAAATGTCTGATTTAGGAGAAATTTTATTTCATAATCTCCGTACGAAGTAATGTTGGGTTCCAAACCTCTTAGCGCTAGCTAAGTACGGCCCTCCCGGGCCGTAAACCTCCTCTTTCAAATCTTTTCAGCGCTGATACGAACGTTAATTTGTCAACAAGATTATAAGGTAATTTGATCATTTTATATCGTGCTTAAAACATATTTGCTTAGTGAGCTACCATTCTCTAGTACAATAAGGTATAGAGGATACATTATATGATATTATTTCTGATTTATGGAATTTTGTATTACAAAAGCATTTGCTTTTAATTAGTGAAAAACCTTTCTCCCAAAATGGCCGACGAAGAGGTGACACTGCAAAAAACCTTTAATGGGGACATCATTAATGATGATACTGGGACTGAGAACACCGCCAGTACTTCTAACGATACGGGCAAGAGGAGATTAACCCTTGACCCTGAAGACTACAATGATAGCCAAGTACCACCATCAAAAAATAGACGTTTTGAACCACGCAAGTGGCAATTATCAACAAACATAAGAGAATATGTGATAAAGCAATTCTCACAGTACATTCCAGAGAGTGATTTAAGAACGAGCATTCTTACTGACAATCCAGTACCTACTAATATACCAGGGACCCCTCTGTTAGAGGATTTTCTAAGAAGATTTTGGAAGAACAAACCAAATACTCCAACTTACAACAAGATAAACTTTTGAGCAAGATTCAAGATAAAACTGTTGACATCATTGGGCCTTTGAGCAAACTATGGCTCACAGTGGAACAGGCAATTACATCACAAGAAGAAACAGTAAATTTCGATATGGGTGAATTTTCACAATTGATTGAACAATCCATTCTCTTGCTTGGGCAAACCTTTAACTGTGCCACTTACAATCGAAGATTGAATATCCTCTCTGCTTTGATGAAGGAAAACAAGGCAAAACAGACTCTAAAAGTTAAAAGCAATTTATTCAGTGGGGAAGAAAAGGCACTCTTTGATAAAGAATTTAAAGAGGACTGGTCATCCACCAGAAAACAAAACAGAAATACCAGGAACTGCTTAGGAAAGAAACTGGTTAATAAAGACGATATCAGCCCTTTCAAAGAGGCTCTCCCAGCCGAGGAAGAAGTCTGGGAGGGCGCACAACAGGAGTGTTTGTTCGAAGAGACTTTTCTCAACCCCAAGCTAACAGTGGTAAGGACAAATTCATTTCTTCCCTTAACCAACATTCCGGACATGATAGAGGTGGACATAACAAATGTACATCCACTAATAAAAAATTTGTTCTCAACAGAAAAACCAAGAGTTCCCCTAGCAGGAAGATTGAAATATTTCCTGAATTAGTGGCAAAAGTTGACGCAACACGAGGAAATTCTGTCAACAGTAAAAGGTTATGGAATTCCTTTTATTTCCCAACGAATCCAAAAAAATTACCCCACTCTCTAAAAATGAACAAGGAGGGGAAGGATCTAGTAAATGTAGAAGTGTCCGAAATGTTGAGGAGGGGTGCTATACACAAAGTACAAAGTGTGGAACAGGAATTTCTGAGCAATATTTTCCTGGTCGACAAGAAGGATGGGGGAAATCAGCCAGTGATAAATTTGAGGAACCTTAACAGGTTTATTCCATATCAGCACTTCAAAATGGAGGGTCTGCGTATGTTGAAGGATCTATTGAAAAAAGGTGATTATCTAATGAAAATAAATCTAAAAGATGCTAATTTCTGCGTCCCTATGCACAAAACCTCAAGAAAGTTCCTCAGATTTCTTTGGGAAGGCAACCTTTACGAGTTTCTGTGTCTATGCTTTGGACTAGGCCCGGCTCCACTGATTTTCACAAAGCTGATGAAAATCCCAATAGCAGTTTTACGCTGGATAAACATTCGAGTTCTGGTATACTTACGCCATATCGCGTAATGTTGTTAATGGCTCAAAACTTAAAAGAAATTTTTTCAGGCCAAGGACACATTGATTTTTCTATTTCAAAACCTAGGTTTTGTGATAAACAGAATGAAATCACAATTAGTGCCAACACAAGAGATAGAGTTTTTGGGGATAATAATAAACTCAAAAACTCACTGTAGCTGTTCCAGAGGACAAAATGAGGGTGATTCAAAGCAAGTGTGCATACAAAAAAATTTGCATACAAAAAAACTTGATATATTCTGTTTCAGTCAACTTCTAAGTTCTGCTTTTAAGTTCTAAATCTCTTTGCCTTCAAAACTTTCGAAATTACAATTCTCATTACTTTCTCCTCTGCTATTCCTCTCGTCCTCGATTTTTTGTAGGTTTTTAGCATTAATTTAATTTATAAATTTTACATATATAGTTTTTAATCATTCATTACTTAAATTTTTTAAGGAGATATTTAGCTACCCAGTTCATGCTCCCCTCTCTAAATTCAAACTATGCGAAATGTTTAGCTTCTCCTATTGTAAATCTTACTAACATCCTAATCCTATCCTATCCTATTTTACTTGGAGCGTTTTTACTTTTTTGTTTCCTTTTACACAGTAGGTCCACATCAGTGTTAGACACTGCCATATATTATTGTATATTTGTATATATGATTGTATATAGACTATGACCTGCTTTACCAAATAAATTAGTAATAATAGCAATAACAATAATAATAATAACCTTATTCAAAATCCACATACAGCCATAATGGAACTCACACAATTAATAGGAAAACTTTCCTTCTCTGCTCAACCAGTAATTCCTGGTCGCCTTCAGCAACGATATCTTCAGCAACAACAAATTTAAGCACTAAGAAAGACTTAATCATATCAGTCCTCAATTTGCCTGAACCAACAGTCTCTGCAAGAGCTGCAGTGGTGGAAGGAGAATTTAACTCTGTACAATGGAAAACCACTTCATGTGGGGCAACCACAAATGATAATTCAGACAGATGCTCCAGAAAAGGGTGGTGGGCATGGTGTCTCGACAGAGGGAAGTGGTCCTTAATAGAACAGAACAAACACATAAATTTTCTGGAACTGTTAGCTGTAAAACTAGCAATTTTGTCATTTTTCAAGGAAACTCAGGTCAATCTTATTCACTTTCAAATAGACAACATGACAGCTCTCAGTTATTTGTTAGAAATGGGAGGGACCAGGACTTACTGTACTTATTATAATTTGACACGGTATTGTAACTTATTTAAACTGAAACGTGTAAAAAAATTTATATAACAGTAGACGTGAGCATGGAGGGAGACTCCTCCGAAAGCTAGTCAATATATGGATTTGTCAAAGGATTGTCGTTTTTTTATCTACTAAACTTCCTGACTGGTGTCTGTTGTCATTTATGGACCAGGAGCAAGGACCTTTTAGATCTATCAAAGGAAACATGGGACATTATTATTTCAAAATGCATCATGGCTACTGCAGAATATCTGCCAAGCAACTTGAATGTAATTGCAAACTGGGAGTCTCGGAACCCCTTGCAGTCCAGCGAGTGGAAACTAGACCCGGGGATATTTGCTCAAATAGTACAGCTGAGGGGGTGCCCCAAGGTGGACTTATTTGCCACAAGGCTAAATCATCAATTACCAGTATACATGTCTTGGAAGACAGACCCCGGGTGCTGGAAGGTAGATGCCATGCAACAAAGTTGGAGGAATCTGTTCGGGTATGTCTTTCCCCCATTCTGCCTGATTGGGAAAGTATTGCTCTAAGTTCGTCAGGACGAGACCACCTTGCTACTGATAACACCAACATGGCACACTCAGCCATGGTATTCAACTCTATTAAAGATGTCCATCCAGAATCCAATTCTCCTACTTCGCAGCCACAGAGTGCTAAAAAAGTCTTACAATCAATGTAACCCATTAGTACAGAAAGGACAGCTACAGTTAGCGGTTTGGACGGTTTCAGGCAAGTCTTGGCAACAGAGGGATTATCAACAGAGGCCGCAAGACTTGTCTTAAATTGCAGAAGAACGGGCCCAATTTCTAATTACAAATCGGCCTGGGGAAAGTGGACTAGCTGGTGCTATCGGAAGCAAATTGATCCATTTCGGAGTCCTATAGTAGAAATCATAAATTATCTAGCTGAATTGTTTCAACAAGAATATGAATATCGATCCATTAATTTACACAGGTCTGCAATATCGGCATACCATGAACCTATTGATTCTATGTCTGCAGGGAAACACCCAAGAGTTTGTGAATTATTAACCGGAATCTTTAACAACAGTCCTCCTAAACCACGGTTTGTGTTTATCTGGGATGTGCGGAAGGTCTTGGATTATTTGAATAACCTACCTTCATGATGAATTAAATGTGAAACTTTTAACACAGAAACTTACAGCTTTGTTAGCATTGACCTCAGCATCTAAGGGTCATGAAATTTGTTTCTTAAATATTGAGTACATGGTTAAAACTGAACAGAGCTACAAATTTACTTTTGATAAGTTAACGAAGAGTTGGCGCTGGGGAAATCCCCCACTATCTATTGAGCTTACAGCTTATATTGAAAATCCTAAACATTGTATAGTTCGCACTTTGGATGACTACCTAAAGCGAACAGCGGAACGTAGAGTTAAAGGGCAGACGCAATTCCTTTATGTACACTTAGTCCTTATCAGGAAGTCAAAACGTCCACCGTAGCAGGTTGGATTAAGTCAGTCCTGTCTGCAGCAGGAATTGACACTAAGTTATTTACTGCACATTTAACAAGGTCAACATCTTCTTCTCAGGCTTCTGTTCTTGGCATGTCTATGCAGGATATTTTGAATCGTGGTAATTGGTCTCGAAATTATTATTATTATTATTATTAGTACTTTATTTTCAGTTGACAAATTTACAAATTTACTAAAAATATTATTAAAATCTAGCTGTTCTAAAAAAAGAGAACGCTAATTTAAGTCAACTGTACAACATGAAATGTGAAATAAATACATAAATATAAAATTAACAACAAGGAAATTTAAATGAAAATTATAAAAATATAAAAGACAGCTATAAGAATCCTAAGTTGTGAATATATTTTTTGCACAAGCGACAAGGGCAATCTTTAGGAATCCACTGTTTAATACTTCTTTTGAATTCCTGTAATGATTTAAGATCTTTAATTGTTTGAGGAACAGTTTCCCATAGTTTCGGACCAAGAAATCTTAAACTTTCAGACCCAAAGTTGGTTGTTCTTATTTTAGGTATTACGAACTAGGTAGTACTTCGTAAGTTATAAATTGGTGTCTGCTTAAGTTTAAACAACTCTTGCAAAAGCGTGGGTGCGGTTTTACTTCTAATTTTATATAATTCAATCATTAAAAATTGGAGGTTTCTGTGGTGTATAGTGACAGAGCTATCTTTTTTAATTAACTCGAGAGTTTACGTGGCAAAGGCATTACCATAATTTTGTACAAAGTGAGTCCCAGGTGTATCAAAAAGGTATAGGCCTGGGTAGAGCTTTAAACTGAGGAGGTTTGGAATCCAACATTACTTTGTACGGAGATTATGAAATAAAATTTCATCGGTCGTAGTGTAATTAGGATTTTATGAATAAAATCGAAGTAGTTGATTTCGCTTCGCTTCTATATATTTTCAGTTTATATGAAAGAAACTTCTATCGTTTAATACAATATCTGTCTTATCTATTATCCCTTATTTTCGACCCTCATGTCCGTACTTAGCTAGCGCTAAGAGGTTTGGAACACAACATTACTTTGTACTTCGATTTTATTCATAAAATCCTGATTTACATTACGGCCGCTGCGCGGCCTTGTGTAATTATGAAATTATGTAATGACGTCATTCAAAACTGTCAACCTCACCAAAAAACTAAAGTTGTTTTGGAAACTACTCATAGAGTGATAAGCAAATTATGTATGAATGCTAAAGTTAAGCCAATCCTGAGATCTTAATGCTAAACAGGTGGCCGAAAGGATTCATGCTAAATATGGTTACAGTATTGTTCTTAACTATTAAGAAATTCTAGAAATAAATGTAAATCAAGAAATCATTTGTTGATTATATCCACATAACATTGTCGATGCTGCATGCTGAAGGTACCTTCAGATTTCCCTTGCTGTGCTCTTCCAAGTACAGATTGTTGCATTAAAGACATGGGTTTATTTTAAGCAAATCAGTTATCCTGTGACTTCTTATCATCTTTCGTTTTTATTGCACGCCTTTTTTTTTGAAAGAAATCCCAGCCACACTATATGTATCATAATCGATGACTTGATGATTTGTTTTCCATTTCGAGAAATGAACCCATTTGTGTTTTTTTTGTTTTGTTTAGTTTTTTGACCTATGTGAACATTCGAATGTCAGAAACGTCCGAAAGGCACTCAATGTTTTATGTTCTCCACACAATGTTTTCGATAAAATATAAATTTTGACGAAATTTGATTCAAATGCGTATCAGATTCGATATAGAAAGATTTGTTTGTTGAACAGTTTGCTGGAGAATAAACTTCATCAATAAACGTCAAACAAGTCTTTTTTCTGAAACACTACATGAAACTTCATCATACACTTTATTAAATATCTTATTATACTAATTCGCTTTGTGCATCCCACTTTTATTTTAGAGAGTGATATATTTTTTTTTTTTTTCACGGTCAAATCCTTCTTATTTTTTCCCTTTTTGTCTTAAAACCACGTAGATGCGAGAACACTTTTTTTGATTTTCCGCGATTAGTATATGCTCCTCCGTTTTGTTATTTTTGGTTTGCGCAGTGGAAATCAGCCGAAAAACGTCTTTGGAGGAGTGCGAGCAATGCAATCTTCTTCGTTCGAAATTTGTCAACGATCATTTCGTGAGCAAGAAACTTCGCGAAGAAGACGTGTTTCTTTTTGTATACGAATATTTTAATTTAAATTTGATTGTTTTAGGCAGCAAATCGACGAAAGAACTGACGAAGAAACACAGGTTTGTATGCACGAAGGTATTGTTATTATTATAAAACGTTTTATTATCGGGTAGCACGTGTAAGTGAGTTAGTTGTTTGTTTACAATGAAAAATCATATTTAGATATACAGAAGAAGTGCAGCGAAGTTTTTAACAATTAGCTGCAGAAAGATCGAACGAACAAAAGGTATTATTATAAAACTTATTTTTGATTAATAAAAGAACAAGTTAGGTACATGTATTTGTATTTAAATGTATTTAAATGTTTGTTACGTTTTAGTTATCAAATATGATGTTTATTTACACAGTAAGGAATGGTTTTAATTTAGTTTTGAAAGATTAAATACTATAGTTTTGAATAGATATCTTATTATATGAGTTCTTTCGTTTAGTTTATATGCTACTGGATGAAAAACGAAGACGAGAGTAATTTGTTTTGGTAACGCGCGCTATTATTATTTTTATAGTTAGCAAAGAAGATTTGATTTGATTTATTTATTTACAGATCAATTAAAAATGGTCCCACAGCTATGACTGTTTTCCTTTCTCATGGCTGTGGAAGTAGGGAACGTGTTATGCTGTCAAATTGTATCTATTGACGATGTTTGATGCTTTGTCTGCATGCCTTTCTGCCAGCCATTTATGCCTTTTGTTTTGGTTTGCTTAAATATGGTTGCAGTAGTAGTAAGTATTGTAGCTGTTCTTTACTGAAATCTTTTTCTTTTAGGTCAGAAAAGAAAAAGTGTAGCTAGCTATTTATAAACAAAATTTATAAATGTAGCTATAAATGAAACACATGGTATGTTGAGAAGGTTATTTAAGAGAAGAATGGATTATGTATTTCATTGCGGTTGTACTACAAAAAAGAAGCATTGCTGGGGTATATTTTTATTCAGTTTACGGCATTCATTATTTTGTGTTATGTTAATTGCTACATACATACTTGCTAGGTATATAAGTTTAGCATTATGTTTTTATTTGTTGCTTTTTAATATCTTCTGGGTATTCAATTATGGTTTTGGTCAAAGTAGGGCATTTTGTTGTTTCAATTATTATTATTAATTTGATGTTTGGTTGTGTATGCCAGGTAAAAGTCTTTATTCTGTTCAGCTCCAGTGTTGAGTGAACCCGTATTGACTCACAGTATCGGTTGACTTTATAGACCAAATTTTGGTTTTTAATTGTTATCTTTAGGATAAATGCGTACTTGAATTTTCTTTTTTTTTTCTTTCTTTTCATTTTATTTTTTACTTCAATATTGTTATAGCATGAATAGGTTTTCGGTATTACAATTCAAGTATTAATTTTTTAGGTAATAATAAAAAAAGCATAAAGAAATGAAACTCATGGTTTTAATCATGACGTTGATGGTTTTGGGAAGAACAGACTATATATCATTTCAAAAATTCATTGATGGTTGCAGTCGAGTAGTAACTTTGGAACAAAAGAAAAAGTTGGAAGGTATCAATTTGTTTTGAATTAACATTTTGTAATGTTTGGTTTCGTATGTCTGGGTAAACAGTTCTGTGCTATATATTGCCATTTTTTTTACATTAAAGTTACTTCTCTTCTGCGTATAAATATATTATTCTGAGCCATGTTGCTATTTGTTTCTGTTTTTAATCTTCTGAATGTAATAACAAACAAGATTCGCAAAAATGCGACTATATATTTCCCCAAAGTTGCGAAACTTAATTATACATCATTATACATTATACATTGTTAAGAAAAATATACATCATCAAATAACTACAATGAATGGTATAACTACCATCAATGTCATACTCTCAGATAAAAATGTTGTCCTTACTAAACAGGGTAGAATTGAATTTAATACCACAAAAGAACTTATTTTGAATTTATTAAGAAATGAAGATGTGCATGGTCAAATGATAAGGTTTCTTTTATAAATTTTAAACAACTAAATATCAACAACCGCACCAATGTGTAAGGCGATTTTAGCATAATAAACATATATGATCTTTATTGTTGCAGAAGCTTGACATCCTTTATACCATAAAATCACAACAAAACAATGTAATGTAATGGAAGACACTTGCACTTGCTTTTTGTAACTCAGATAAAACTGTCTTTCAAAATTATACAATCAAATTTACAAAAGAAGAAAAGAAAATTGTCAAACTTAATTTTAGTACTACAGTATAAGTATTAAAAATACTATGAGGCAGATATATAAGCAAAAAGAGAATAACAAGAAGTTTCATTTTGATTTATAATTTAATTCAATATTTCGTCCTACATCCACAGAACATCATCATGCAGGACGAAATATTGAATTAAATTATAAATCAAAATGAAACTTCTCGTTATTCTCTTTTTACTAAAGCTTTACGCGCTGAAGAATATCTTCAATATTTTAAGCAAATAACTATCAAAAAGCAATCAAAAAATTTTGACAGAAGAGTTATTTTCCAAAAAGAGATGGGAAGTGACAATTTATAAAATTAAATTCAAGTGTTCAGAATAAACATCTCTGTTCAAAAAAATATGTGCACACAAATTATTTATTATTTGATAAAAATGACCATTGTAAATCCTAAATAATGAAAAAAAAAACAGATTTCTGTAGTGAAAATAGACTACATATCCATAACCAAATCACTAAAAAGCTGAAAGTAGACGTTTCGTGTTCTGGTTTGATTTAATTTACAGTATAGGTGATCATGGAATTAATCCATAAGTAAATTTATGTTTCTGTTGTCAGATTAAATGAATATCCAGGGAAGCACATTTTCCGAGCAGATATTTGTGTCTCAATCTTGTCTGTTATTATACGTAATTGGTTTTCTGACGTTCTTATTGCATATACGACATCGCATTTTTACTTGCTGTTTTTGTAATGTACTTTTTGAATTAACACTGGTTGAACTGGTTGTTCTCCACATAAAAAAGACTATATTATGTGCTTTCAGTTCACATTATATCAGGACGTAAAATGAAAATAAATCTTCTGCCTGTATTGATAATGAATTTTCGCCTTTGCACTAAAATCACAGCTTCAATGGTTTGCTGTTCCAAGCATTTAATTACCAATCAATCCAATCATCATCTCAACAACAAAAACAAAACAACATTTTTCTGTTTTTACACGTTTCTTCAAAAGTTTTTACGAAACCTTTTAAGACAATACTGAACTACAATGATTTATTTCCATCATTTAAAGTTGAATTCCCTTGAATCATTTTAAAAGCTAGTGGAAAAATCAAAAATCTTCTACAGTCCATCCGCACTGACTGAAAAAACATGGCGTACTACTTGACTGTAGACTAGCCTCTATTCTTATCTACTTTGGCGGCTAGGCGAAAATTGCATTCTGAACCGCGGCTATAAAAGTGAACGGAGAAGATGAAGGAGGAGAAGGAAACTGCCGGTTTTAACATATATTTCGCCCTATGGGGAAATATATAATTAATGCCTGAAAAGAAACTTTTACACGAGTTAAATTCTGTGACACAACGCATACTGAACATGGGTGGCGAGCGACGCGTACGTACCACGGAAATGGTGGATTTGACCTAATGTTTTCGAAGTTAAGTTCGGTAAAAAGTTTTTACCCGGGATACTAGTCTACTTATACTAATCCGCAATCGTGCATCCCACTTTTATTTTAGAGAGTGTTGTGTTTTTTTCAAATTCACGGTCAAAATCTTCTTAATCGTGGTCATTTTTTCGTTAGACCATTGATAATTGACGATTAGTATAACAGCACGCGGCGTGACGTCAGTTTTTTTTTATCTTATCACGGGGGAACCATTGCATTGCATCCCCAATCGAACGCGACGTTTTTGGGGAAATATCTCCAGAACCAATAGGGATAAATGACGTTTTTAAGAGTCGGCGATACGGGTGATGGGGTGACGCAACATTTGGGTCAAAATTTTATTTGGTACTGCGGATATGACGTCATCAAAATTTTTGATCGACGATATCTCTGCAACGGTTGGTCGTAGCGAAACGATCCCATACATTTTTTTGCTCAGTTTTTCGAGCTCTACAACATCAGTACACTTTCCAGTCCCGATTCCGTAATTGAAATTTGAAAGATGGGTGTGGTAAAAGATCAGCAATCAGTCCTCTCGTATCAGAGAAACAATTAGGTCAGAAAATGTTTTTCAGAATACAGGGTTACTACCAATCTACTTATACTAATTCGCAATCGTGCATCCCACTTTTATTTTAGAGAGTGTTTGTTTTTTTGTTTTTTAACGGTCACAATCTTCTTAATCGTGGTCATATAGCGGCGGTTAGACCACGCACGACACATTCACGATTAGAATAATAGCACGCGGCGTGGCGTCAGTTTCATTTTAGCATATCACGGGGAATCATTGCATTACATCCCCAATCGAACGCGACGTTTTTGGCGAAATATCTCGAGAACCAATAGCGATGACTGACTTTTTTTAGGGTCGGCGACACGGGTGATGGGGTGACGCAACATTTGGGCCTAAATTTTATTTGGTGCTGCGGCTATGACGTCATCAAAATCTTTGATCGACGATATCTCTCCAACGGTTGGTCGTAGCGAAACGATTCCATACATTTTTTTGATAAGTTTTTCAAGCTCTACAACATGGGTACATTTTCCAGTCCCGATTCCGTAATTGAAATTTTCGTCATGGGGTTCTCACACCGGAACGCAGGATTCTTGCACATCCGTTTCGAAATTAAAGCCGTAAAAAACTTTAACGCAAGATACTAGTCTTATTATACTAATCCGCGTGCGTGCATCCCACTTTTATTTTAGAGAGTGTTGTGTTTTTTTCAATTTTACGGTCAAAATCTTCTTAATCGTGGTCATTTTTTCGTTAGACCATTGATAATCGAGGATTAGTATAATAGCACGCGGCGTGACGTCAGTTATTTTTGTCGTATCACGGGGGAGCCATTGCATTGCATCCCCAATCGAACGCGGCGTTTTTGGGGAAATATCTGGAGAACCAATAGGGATAACTGAGGTTTTTTAGGGTCGGCAACACGGGTGATGGGGTGACGCAACATTTGGGCCTAAATTTTATTTGGTACTGCGGCTATGACGTCATTAAAATCTTTGACCGACAATATCTCTGCAACGGTTGGTCGTAGCGAAACGATCCCATACATTTTTTTGATCAGTTTTTCGAGCTCTACAACATGGGTATACTTTTAAGTCACGAATCTGTAATTAAAATTTTCGTCACAGGGTACACACACGGGAACGCGTCGTATTTCTGCAGATTCTTTTCGAAATTAAAGTCGTAAAAAACTTTTACGCGAGATACTAGTCTTATTATAATAATCCGCGTTGTGCATCCCACTTTTATTTTAGAGAGTGACATATTTAGTTTAAATTTACGGTCATCGTCCTCTTATGTGCGCGTAAAACCACGTAGATGCGAGAGACACTTTTTTCACGATCATTCCAAAAGCACGTGGCATCATTTGACGTCAGTTTTTTATGACCACGGGGAATCATTGCATTGCATCCCCAATCGAACGCGACGTTTTTGGGGAAATATCTCAAGACCCAATAGGGATAACTGACGTTTTTTGGGGTCAGCGATACGGGTGATGGGGTAACGCATCATTTGGGCCTAAATTTTATTTGGTACTGCGGATATGACGTCATCGAAATCTTTGATCAGCGATATCTTTCTAACGGTTGGTCGTAGCGAAACGATCCCATACATTTTTTTGATCAGTTTTTCGAGCTCTACAACATGAGTACATTTCCTGTTTCCAATTCCTAAATTGAAATTGTCGTCACGGGGATCGTTCACGGGAAAAGTGATTTTGACCCATCCTTTTCGAAGTTAAAGCCGTAAAAAACTTTTACACGAGATACTAGTGTGAGTATAATGGTATTTGATGAATTGTTAGCGCCAATCTGTAGACTTGAATTTCTACGGATTTAACTGAGATGGTAGGTCCTTCTGGCGTATCCCAGGGCAATATTTCCAAACGTATTGATATGACCATGTTTTCCTTTGTGACAATAGGCACGTGCTTTGTCTTCACGTTAACGTCTAGAGGGCAAGAACTCTTTTCATTGGAATGCCGAAGTTAGTGCAGTTAGTGAGAAACTACTTGCTACCTCCACAGCAATATAACATAGCAATTAAAATAAAATCGCAATTAGTTTGCATTATCCTTTTCAAAATAACTGTTATTGGATACGTTCTGTGTGAAAGTTGCAAATTTCTAATTTTGATTTCTAATCCCTACATAAATGACCGATTAAGCGCCCAGGACTCAATTACGTGCCCCGTCCGATTAAGACTCAGGTTTATAGGAACAATTTGTCATAAGCGCCCGGGGTTATGATTAAGCGCCCAGTGCCAATACTGAAACTGGACGTTTATGCAGCAAAAACATAAATTAGCATGTAGCTAGAATGCCCCCGCATTCAAGCATTCCAATTTGTACAGACAATGAGGCAAAGTCATATGCTTAAATATTTCGACAAAATCAGTCTTTTAGGGAGGCTGGCGGCATTTCAAAAGCAACTTGCAATATGCAAACCAAATAGATCTACACTTAAAAAGATGAAAATATGCTAATATACCTTTCAAAAAGTGTAAATAAGGCTTCACAAGTAATATCAGAAAGTATTTGCTGCAAACAAGAGAAATGTGTGAACTGAAACCATGGATACGTATCTTATAATTAAAATAAGATTTGTTACAAAAAAATGCCAAAAGAACAAAAAAAAAAAAGTGAAGCGGAAAACCAATTAGAAATCTGCGTTAGAAACTATGATTCAAAACAAAAAATAGCTAAAGTTTACATAAAAAAACAAGAAAAAAAATATAAAAGGTTTCATTGATCATGATCACACTAGGTTTGGAAGACAGTCAAAGAAGAGAAACACGAAGAACGACAATTTGTAATATGGCTTTCTTGTATACACAGAAATCCAATTAAAATCTTTTTAAGGCAAGATCCGCCAAAAATCAGTGCAATAAAATAAAATTATTTAATGAAATATTTAGAGCTAAGACATATACAAAAATAAAATGTATGGTTGTCAAAATTTCGGATTTCAAGCTGTGCTTCAAAATCCTTGTCGTTCACTTCACTAAAACAACACAAAAGTAACATGAAAAATGTCTAAGAAATTTTAGCATACGAACTACCTAAATAACATAGTATAATACAATAATAATAAATTAGGAAAGAAATACGAGAAAACATTCTGTCTCCCACTTACAGTACCATGCTTTGAACCGGGACAAAAAGCAAAGTCAGCTAATAATTGTACACCACCGTGTAACGTCAACAATTACGGAATCGGGACTGGAAAATGTGCCCATGTTGTAGAGTTTAAAAAACTGATCAAATGAATGTATGGGATCGTTTCGCTACGACCAACCGTTGCAGAGATATTGCCGATGAAAGATTTTAATGACGTCATAGCCGCAATACCAAAACAAATTAGGCCCAAATGTTGCGTCAGCCCATCACCCGTATCGCGGACCCTAAAAAACGTCAGTTATCATTATTGGTTCTCGAGATATTTCCCCAAAAACGTCGCGTTCGATTGGAAATGCAATGTAATGGTTCCCCCGTGAGAAGATAAAAAAAAACTGACGTCACGCCGCGTGCTATTATACTAATCGTCAATAATCAATGGTCTAACGAAAAAATGACCACGATTAAGAAGACTTTGACCGTAAATTTTAAGAAAACACAACACTCTCTAAAATAAATATGGTATGCACGATTGCGAATTAGTATAAGTAGACTAGTATCCCGGGTAAAACCTTTTTACCAAACTTAACTTCGAAAATATTAGGTCAAATCAACCATTCATTTAGCTTATAATCCAAGAAAAAAACAAGTGTTTTAATCTAAAAATTCTTAACGATCAATTAACACCCCGTTTAATGAGCAAAATATTCATTGTTGTTTATAATTATGGTATTGATTTTTTACAAACCGTTTGAGAATTCTCAAAAATTGTTACCAAAAATAAAAAAAATGTTAACATAACATTGAAAGGTAGTTTTACACGATAAGAAGCTTATAGCGTTTTGATAAGAAAAACAATAATAAAAAATGAACAGAAATTTATCAGTAGATCAGCGAACATTTCTTGTACAACATTATTTGGAAACCAAAGACTGCGAAGAAGTGTTAAGAAGGTTTCAACAAGTCTATCCTAATAGACCCGTTCCAAGTAAATCAACCATATACAGAAACGTTAGAAAATACTTAGCTACTGGCACAAGTCGAAATCTCCATAAAGAGAGGTGTGGAAGAAGAAGAACAGGAAGATCTAACCAAAATATCAATGATGTCAGACAAGTTTTACAACAGAATGGAGGTATTATCACCTGCCGAAGAAATAGTCTTGGCTTATCGAGGGCAACATTTAACAGGATTGCCAGATTAGATCTTAATTATCATCCATATAAAATTCATATGCGTCATCAACTGCTACCAGCAGACTTTCCAAGAAGAGTGCGGTTTTGTAACTGGTTTTTGAGAAACTGTAATAATCCAAGGTTTCTACACAATATAGTGATTGGAGATGAGGCTACATTTGGTATGGATGGAGAGGTTTCTACACAAAACGTTCGTATGTATGCTCCTAAAGGTAACCCTCCTTCTTTCAATTTTGATGTAAATCAGAGTCGTCAAAAAGTAACTGTTTGGGGCGGTATCTGTGGAAATGGTACTCTGGTCGGTCCCTTCTTTTTTCAAAATAATGTAAACGGAAATAGTTATCTTGATTTATTAAACAATTCAGTGTTTCCGGCATTGGCCCAAAATTATCCTGCATTGCCAGGCCAAAATATTTTTGACGATCTGTGGTGGTTCCAAGATGGGGCACCTGCTCATTATGCTTTTCCAGTAAGACGCAGATTAGCAGCAGTGTTCAATCAAAGGGTTGTTGCTCGGGGATTCGCTCCTGAATGGCCAGCACGATCTCCAGATTTGACACCTTGTGACTTTTTTTTGTGGGGCTACGCAAAACAAAAGGTGTTTACATCCCCACCACAAAGTTTAAATGAACTTAGAGGAAGAATTGTGATAAGATTCGATATTTTGAGGCAAAATCAACAATTTATTCGTAACTCACTTCGAGAAATGCAAAGAAAAGCTCAACTTTGCATTCAAAGAAATGGTGAACATGTAGAAGGACCTTAAAGTACAACTTTCTTATTGTTATTTTTTTAAACGTTTTTATTGTAATGATAATTTTTCACTTGTGTTATAACTTTTGTTGTTTAATATTGTTATTGTTAACTGAGTTTTAATTGATCGTTAAGAATTTTTAGATTAAAACACTTGTTTTTTTCTTGGATTATAAGCTAAATATAAAAAACCAGTTAATGGGTGTGGTACCCATCAATAGAAAGCCAAGAAACTCAGCTTTCTAATGGTATATATTTCATTATTATACCATTATTCATTTTTTAGAAAATTGAGAATAAAGTTACTGAAGCTAACATTTTGAGACACACTGTAGTTATATTCCCTAAAGCATCTTCAAAAAGTAATTAAGTAATGAAAACTTTGTCACATTAAGTTTTGAAGGGAAAATCTGTGGCGTAAATAGTAATAACTTCGAATTCATTTAATTACATTCCCGAGAGCATCATAAAAGTTAAGAGACTTTGAAAACTTTTGCCGGAGATCAAGCTTAAAAAGGAACACCGTCAGTTTAAAAATCCATTAGAGAACAGTCTTCCGTGGACGTTTCAAAATACTCCTTTTAAAACTATACAGTATGAAAATCTTTATGTTGTTTGTACCTGAACTTCATAATAAAAACTTTTACTTGGCCTTGCGAAATAATAAAAATATCCGCGTTTCTTTTTTATCGTCAGCTTGATAGTATACAAATTTTAGAATCACACAATATTTTAAATTCGACTAGTCAATTAAAAAAGTGGTCATCTATTGATTAATAAAATGGGTATAAACTGATGAGGAAGATGAGCTGTGCTTCAAGATTCCAGAGCTTTATAAAAACAGGATAGCTTACCTAGGAACATGAAATAGAAAATTGTATTGTATTTAGAAAAAGACTAATAGAAACCTTACGCATTTTTTTAAATCGATGTAAGCATACCGTTTTTGTAGTCGTTCATATCTGATTTGAAGCATCAAAAACTGCTTATTTATCACGAATAACTACTAAGAGTATTAGTTTCACGTAGATTATCAGTTTGGATCATAAATGTTCTTGATTCTTTTAAGTTTGACAGCCGTATAACCTCTTCTATATCCATATATTCAACCAAGAAATTTTCTCAGATCTGCGCGTGCTTCTTCGCTTCCATTTTTAAAACAACTATGGAAAACGTAAGAACGTTGCATAAGACGCACGTGAAACAACATTTCTACCTTGGCATCTGCTATTTAGCCATATGTCAACTATTCCTTTCAGTAGAGCTTATATTATACACATTTAGAGTCTTTTCAAGCAAAGTACTTGCACACAATGAATGTAGTGTGAGTTAAGATATTTAAAGCATAAAAAGAATGTAAGTTGGGAACATTAATGATTTGAGTGGCTATTTCCCATCGACAAAAATTGGTCTAGGTTTAGACAGTGAAAACAACAAAAAAAAAACCAAAAAAAACACGAACGGTTTCAAAGTATTCCTTGCTTACGCAGGAATACAAAAACAAACAAGATGCCCTACCGGGCAAAAGTATTTCTGCAGATGACTGGAAGACTTTCTGGAGGCTTTTCAGAAAGAAATGAATGTTAGTTCACGCTTTAAAACGATATGCATAATGCAGAATGATGTTTGCAGTATTTTACATTTTACCTTTTAACAACGATAACAATTAAACTTTGTTGTCTCATATAAAACTTCAGTATTGCTTCAATTTAGAGATTTTTTAAAAAAGATTTTAATTCAAAGTTGTATTCCCTAAAGAATCTTCAAGAAGTAGTTAAGGAATAAAAAGTTTGTCGCGTCAAGAAAAGTCTGTGCTTAAGAAGTAATAACTTCGAATTCATTTAATTACATTCCCGAGAGCATCATAAAAGTTAAAGAAAAAACACGAACGGTTTCAAAGTATTCCTTGCTTACGCAGGAATACAAAAAAACACGAACGGTTTCACAGTATTCCTTGCTTACGCAGGAATACAAAAACGTTCGATCTGATTAAAATAGATTAAATGAAATCTATTAAAAGAAATTAAGACAACTATTAAGACAAAAGCAAAAAAAAAAAAAAAAAAAAAAAATTTGTATCATGACACTCTTTTTTTTACCTATCGGTTTTTAAACATTTTGATTGCTCGAAAAAAAGTTCACCCGTCTCAGACAGTCAGGCAAGAGTTAGTGGCAAACCGAACATGCTGCCACGTTTTGCCACTGCCGCTTTTTGTCCAAAATATTTAATCAGTTAGTTTTTTTGTATTTATTTGATGTACTGTTTTCAAAGCCAAGTCAACGTGGAATATAAAACTAACAATAATGATAAAAACAAAAAGTTATTCCTATTAGTTCATCAGCCAAAAAAAGTCACGTTCGACTGGGATTGCATTGTATTTGCTTCGAACTCACGTCGCACAAAAGAAAAGAAATAATTTCGCTCACAATTCAATCTACCATTTTGCGTGACTTGCAGACAAACAAACAAACAGACAGACAGACAGAAAGACAGACAGAGAATCGGCTATTAATATATAGATAGCGCGCGTTACCAAAACAAATTTCTCTCGTCTTCCTTTTCATCCAGCAGCATATACACATACTAAACGAAAGAATAACTGAGACATCCACTCAAAGCTAAAGCAATTAATCTTTCAAAACTAAATTAAAACCAAAAACATGATTTTGTTCTGCATTTCTTCACTACCCTTTCTTCTGTATAACGATATTTGATTACTAAAACGTAAACAAACATTTAAATACATACGTAACTTACTTACCCGTACTTGTTCTTTTATTAATGATTAATCTAAAAAAAAGCAATAAAAGTTTTATAATAATACTTTCGTACAGACCTGTTCGTTCCTTCTGCACAGCCAATTTTTAAAAACTACACTGCACTTCTTCTGCATTCTCACTATGCTTTTACATTGTAAACAAACAACTAATCACTTACACATGTTCTTTTATTAATTTAAAATACAATAACAATAAAAGTTTAACAATAAACAGTTTAATAAGCAGCACGTATACAAACCTGTATTTCTTCGTGAAAACAACTGCGATAATGAAAATCGGTTATTAACGAAATAATTTTTTGGAAATTGGCGAAAAAAGAATTTCTTGCGTTTTGATTGGTTTAAAAAAAATTTAATCGTCACACTTAGATTACGTAACATTAAAAAAAGTGTCCGTCGCCTCTACGTGGGTTTACGACGAAAAGGGAAATAATAAGAAGGATTTGACCGTGAAAAAAAAGTAAATATGTCACTTTCTGAAATAAAAGTGGGATGCACAAAGTGAATTAGTATAATAAGATATATGGACTTGATAAAGACTCGTAATAGTCGAAATATTGTGCAAACGAATGTGTTTTTTGTCTTTTATTATACACAACACAACATACCCTGACTCAAATGTTTCATATATAATATGTGTGTATCTAATTTGACTATTATTTCATCATCAAAGCATGAATTTATATACATAAATTCATCAGGTTGTGACACAGTTAATACCGATTATTAAACAGTCTTTTAAAATGCTAGTTGTATGTCACTGGGTCGTTTTGCAATCATGTTCCTCCAAAATCAAGATGAACTATACCAGTATTGTCAATGAATTTCACTGTTTTATTATTTTCATTTAAATAAAAATGTGTGTAGATATGGTAAAGCTTTATAAAGCCTTATAATATAAGGTCTCAATTGGAAATTAGTAAATTTGTATCATCTCACAATCAACATCTTGTAGACATGGTTTGCTACGTAACCCATTCAATGGTATGCTTGACGCTTGACGTTCAAATCTATTAGTGTTTCGTGAAGTTCAAAAATGTGGATGGTGCTTCTACTATGAAATTGGGACGAGCCCAAGATAATGCAAGGTGATCTTGCTTTGCAAATGATAGTGTTTTTATATCAAGGGATCTGAAATTGTAAGTTTTGTTAGAATTGGAAAAAAAATCTTAACGTTTATAATGTACTTAATAATATTAACTGAATGTGACCTAATAATTGCTTTAAGTTTATCCCAGGGAATACTCAAATGATTTTTTCTCCTGGTGTTTTTCATAAGAGAGGGTGTTTGAGTGGCATGTGATTTCATCTCTATCCCTGAAATAACTTTAATGTTTTCTGTAAGGTTATGATTTCTTTTTTTAGTGGCTGAACTTCTTTCGAAATATGCTTTTGGTCTTGTTTGTCAAAAAAATTGGCCGGAAAAGAAAAAATTATATGTTTTTTTCTTAATTGTGTATAATACTTAATTTGTCTAGATTAACTTAGATCAACCAGATTTAAATGATATAACATTGGAATTAGTTCTTGAAATTTCCTGCTTGATGACGTGTAACACTATATTCTGAGGAATTGCCATTGAATTGTTAATTTTTGAAAATTTCTTTTTCTTCTTCGTACATTGAAATTCATTGTTAACTTTTTGCTGTGTTTTCAAGTAATTTTAGGTTTTTTCACATTCAATTTTGAATTTCACTCTAAAGCATTTAATCATTTGCTTAACATTACTATCAGTGACAACATAAGTAAAGTTTGCATTGCAGGATGGGAATTTTGTTTTTGTCTTTTCATATTTTTTGTCACACAGCAAAGGCACATTGTGAGTGTTAACATTTCACAGCTGAATAGGCTGCAAATTCAATGTAAAACGCAAAGGATGTTTGCACAGTTCTGTGTGGGTTTTCAGCAGATAGTTTGGGGTTCATGTTATTAGCCAAGTATTTTTATATATTGTATATGTATTTATAGCTGAAGAACCATCCTGTAATAAATATTCGTAATAATAATAACAATAATAATAAAAGGGGATGAGTGTTTTCATGTGTTCAGAAGAGTTAAGATTTTGACCAAACGTCTTTTTTTTGGTCTTCCCCTTTTGCGGATTTATTCTGAGGTCTGCCTTTCGCCTGTTTTCACAGAATTACAGATAACATATTTGGGAGTTTTCAGACCACTCAGTAAATGTAATAAAGTAAATGTATTATATAGAATGAAAATTCTAAGTGCGTTTTGCAATATTTATTTGCAGTACAGATGTAATATAATCGTAAAATTTCAAAAATCCGTTTTATAAAGACTAAGGTAAGTAAGTAAGTAACCTAAAGTTTTTAATCCTTGGGTTTTCATCCGTAAAGGTTGGTTCTTCTGCCCACCGACTTACCACTAGTAGTTGACTTACCACTTGAGATGCGTATAACATTACTCTAACTTGGCCGAAGGCCAGTGTGCAGAGCCCATACGGATTAACAGCGAACGGTAACACAAAGATTTCATTATTAGCAACCAATGCATAATTGGAAAATATACAGTGAAAGTTTTAAGGTGTGTAACGTTTCATCTATCGCCTCTATCATCTATCGCATCTCACATGGAATTCTGGATGTATTTGATAAATGTTAAAATGTTAGATTACTTTTTATATGTAAAACATCAAAACTTTTTACGCCATCAGACGCGAAATTTTATAAGCTTTCCAATGATATAAAAATTAAAATGTAAAAAAAATACCAGTGAAGAGGAAAAAGCGAATATCATGTGTTCATCAGAGCGATGATTCTTAATGGTCAGTTAGTACCTGGTTAATGACCATTAAGAAATCGCAGATTGCACGGTTTTATTGTTTTTTATTGAAGCAATCTATTAGAGAAGCGCCTTATGGAAAGAAAGCGCTACTGTCACAGGGGATTTATTTTAAAAAAATCCCTTTGCTTTTTGTTCAACTTTATGTTTATGTCAGAATATTTTATAACATTTAATAACTTTGTATTGTTTCTTATTGTGAAAACAGAAAGAACGATTTATTAATGGTTGTCAACAAGGTGCTAACTGACCATTATTTATTTATTTATTTATTTTTTAAAAATCATCACTCTGAGGAACACGAGAAATTTGCTTTTTCTTCTTTACAGGTACTTTTTTACGTTGCAACTTTTCTATCATTAAAAAGCTTATAAAATTTCGCGCCTGATGGCGTAAAAAGTTTTGAAAATTGTTTTACATATAAAAAGTAATCTAACCTTAAACTCGGAGTCCCGCTTTTTGTGAATCACACCGTAGTGATGAGAAATTTTAGCTACTTTCTAATTGCTCAACATGATTACTCATTGTATAAATCATATTAAAGATCATGAAATAGACATTTCCCGAATTTCTATTTAAACTCTAAACTTTGGCTGAGTTTCATATCTAACCTCGTTTTCATGCGATTTATTGTTCCACTTATTTCATTACTTTATAACTTAAAGTCTCTATTATTTCAAATTCCCATTCCAATAGTTAGAAGCAGTTTAAATACTAAAAGCGAGGTTAGCCACAATGTATCGTTTAAACAAAAATTCGAGAAAGGTCTATTGAATTATTTAAAAAAACTTTTAATTAGGCCTCTCAATCAACTAAACAAAACAGTATGACCGTTAAAACAAAAATATAGTCTTTCTTTTATTATGGAAATTATCACGTCCTAAGACGACTTATAATGGACATTTTCGACTTTTAGAAACCAAAAATAATGTAATTTTACTTTCAGATTTTTGGCAGGATGAGTTTTGATAGAGTATTCTGAGAGTTTGATCTTTGTGCTTCAAATTGGCGGAAGATCCAGCGCAAAAATGTGAATATAAAGTCGCACTTTGTCAAATATTCGGGTAAATTCGGTATTTATGACATTGGTCAAATAATGTAAAAGATATCCATAAAATCCATACCGATCGTTTCAATTTTTCATTTCAAGCGAAGTTATTATATATTTCCCCGTAGGGCGAAATATATGTTAAAATCGGCTTTTTCCTTCTTCTTCTTCTTCTCCTGAGTTCACTTTTATAGCCGCAGTTCAGTATCAAACTCTGGCCCAGCCAAGATAGATAAGAATAGAGGCTAGTCTTCAGTAAAGCAGTACGCCATCTTTTTTTAGTCAGTACAGTGGGGGAGTAGAAGATTTTTGCTTTCTGCTAGATTTTTTAAGATGATTCAATAGATAAAACGTTAAATGATGGAAATAAAATTGTTTTAGTGTTGTCCTAAAAGGTTTTGTAAAGAACTTTGAATGAACATGTAAAAAGCAAAAGAAAAAAAGTGATATCGATGTCACAGCACAGATGATGTTTTGTTATGTTTGATTTTGTTGATAACAATACACGATGCTTGGAGCAGAAAATCATTGAAGCTGTGGTTTCAGTGTAAAGTCAAAAGTTCATTATTAACAGCCAGGCTGAAGATTTGTTTTTATGAAAACATGCACACAGTGTCATGATGAAGGAAACTTTGGTGGAGACTAACCAAATGCAAACCAACCAGTTATGTTAGTTCAGAGAGTACATAACAAAAATTGCAAGTGGAAACGTGATGTCGTATATGCCAAAAGAAGTTCAGAAAACCGATTACGTATAATATTTTAATACACAAATGTGTTTCCTGGATAGTCGTTTAACTTAACAGAAACATAGTTTACTAATGGATGAATTTCATGACCACATATACTGTTTTGATACTATATAATTTAATTTTGTAAAAATTTATATACTGTAAATTTTCCTCACGAACAACAAACGTAAATCAAAACACGTTCTTACACAACAGTCTGCAAAATTAAATCAAGCCTGAGCACAAACTTCTACTTTTCATATGTAGTGATTTGGTTTATGGATTTATATTTTCACTACCAAAATCTGTTTATGTTTTTTGATTCACAAAAGTTATTTTTATTTAATATTATATAGTGTGTGTGAACTTAGTTTTTAAAAAAGAGATGTTTATTTTGATACTTGAATTTAATTTTATAAATTGTCATTTTAAGCCTTTCTTCTTTTTCGAAAATACTTTTCTTTCTTACACATAATATTTTGTCATTAGAGATTGGTTTTCGAGTTATTTGCTTTTGTCTACCCCAAAGTAGATACTATGTATATAATACTATTGTTAGTAGTATAAGCATTAAGTTTGACCGTTTTTTTCTTCTTTTGTAAACCTATAAACTGTATGTTGTAAGTTTTATCCAAATTATAAAAAGCAAATGTTATATTGAATTACATTGTTTCCCTTGATTTTATGGCATAAAGGACAGGAAACTTGTCAAGAGTCAGCAAGAATAATAATGATCATACATTTATTATGACAAAATTGACTACACATTGATGTGGTTGTTGATATTCAGTTATTGAAGGGGGAAATATTAGCCGCATTAGGGCATAATTTTTAGCTGTCCATAGTAACTTCATAGTCCTTATCGTTTGACCATGAACATCTGCATTTCATAACAAGTTCAAAATAATTTCTTTTTTGGTCAATTCCACACTGTTTATTATCTGAGTATCAGGTTGTTGAGTTATACCATATTTTTCTTATTGTTATCAATGCACACATAAATTGACAAAGTTTTCGCAACTTAGGGGAAATATATAGTCGCATTTTTGCGAATCTTGTTTTTGTAATAGTTTTGTATTTTAGTTGTTTTTTATGAAGTTCTAACAATGGTTACAATGGTGTCATCATCGTTAAAACAACATGAACAACACGTCGTGATAACATTGTCTTTTTGTAAGCCATAGGCAGATATCTTGGTCTGGTAACTTGGAATTCTATTTGTTTATCAGTTTTGTCATTTCCTTTATGAAGTCTTTACCAGATGAACATTTTGGTAAATTGAATAAGTTCTGACGCCAATAAACAGTTTTGTCGTAAGCATCATTTATGGATGTTTTAAAGTTGTTTGCTTCGCCATTATCAACAGAAATCTCATCGTTTGTATTTAAGTCTGCCGATGGTGTCTTGCAAGTTCGGGAGTGTTGTTTTAATCCTCTGCTGTTTTTGAAAACTCTTTGACATCTATTGCATTTAACGCTTGCAATGTTTGGACTTTCGATTTCAGATGACATTTTTTTTAAAACAGAATTTGAATGTAGACGTATTCACAAATCAACTGATGAACAATGTCTTGACGTCCAGTTTTCTAAGTGTACTTTTACTTTCATTTTCTTGTTTACAATTTGTGTCCGCCATCTTTACCCGTCATAAAAAAAGAGGACAACTATCAATACCAATTCACATCATCATGTAAGCAAACAACATCTTTTGCAGCCATTTTCCAGCACTTCTAAACTCTTTACTTTCTATATTTCATACCTGTAAACAAACTAATAACACTTTATTTACTTTCCAGCACACATTTCTACTGCAAACACATATTTAAAATGTCCTTTATCCTGCTCTCTCTAGTATTTCTTCGTTACTAAAATTTGTCTGCCATGCTTATACACGTAAAGACAGAAAACTGGTTTCTTGGTTTTCCAACACCGTTTTTATGATAAATGAGATATAGTACCTGAAAACTTTTTTTACTTTCCAGAAATTTTACTGCAAACCATGTACTAAACATACATTCTTCCACTCGTTAATTCTCCCACCTGTTTTTCCATAAAAATTTCGCTAATTTTTCACTGAAAAACATAAATCAGACTTCTTCATTTGACAACACTGTTTTAATGTTGAATCTTTAGTTAATGATAAGCCTTTTATGCATTTAAGTGCGTAAATAAAACCAAAACTTAGCATCACCAGTTCGTCGCGAATCAAAATGGTTTGTATAAAATCTAGTAACGGTTTCCGTTACTATCGATGTTTAACATTCGGCAACCAATCGAAGTGGCGAAAAACATTTTTGTGCTTTGATTGGATTTAAAAAAATCTGACGTCGCTATTATACTAGTCGTGAATGTGTCTTGCGTGGTCCAACTGCCGCTATAGGACGACGGTTGACCGTTTGAAAAAACAAAATGTATCACTATCGAAATTAACTGTGTTGCACACGATTGCGGATTAGTATAATAAGATGGGTTTCAGACATTCAAAGTAATACGATTTTTCCTGCTCTGCGCTCTAGTGTGAATTGAAAACCTGGAAAACTGTTTAATCTAGATGGTGTCTGTTTAAGTGGGATCTTTTAAATCAGGGGAACCATTGTATTGCCCCTTCAATTAGACGCGAAGCCATTTGCAAAATGTCTCTGGAACCTCAAACAAAATAACTGACATTTTTTATGGTCCGAGACATTGACGAAGTAAATATAGCAATACAGTTAGAACGTCCAAATTTGATTTCACTCCAATTCAAACCAATGTTATGGAACCTGTTCCTATTGTTTCTTTTTCTTAAGGTAAGGAACTAGGAAATGAGAGATAGTTTACAGTACTTACAACACCGATACACTTTCTGTTCGTCATTCTGTGATTTAATTTTTCAGAACAATTTTTAAGACGTCATTTTCAGAATTAAAACCAGTAAAACAAATTTTTAACCCGTGTTTTATCGGCGCGCTCTTTTAATCGTTAAGGGACGTTTATTAGAAAAACCATCTTTGGCGTACGCGGATATGTCTAATAATAAAATAT
Organism: Turritopsis dohrnii; assembly: GCA_027922465.2. Lineage (NCBI taxonomy): Eukaryota > Metazoa > Cnidaria > Hydrozoa > Anthoathecata > Oceaniidae > Turritopsis > Turritopsis dohrnii. The sequence continues at coordinate 813,676 of BQMF02000097.1, read as the reverse complement.
GGGTTAAGATATTAGTTGCCAAAAAAGATATCAATCTTGAAGATTCCTTTTTTGATTCATTTACTTAAATATTATAAATTATAAATACTTATGCCATTAATATGTAAGACTTCAGGCCATAGAACTTTCTCAAATTTCCGTTAAAACGATGCATTAAGGCTGCTTTATTGTGTCTAAAATCACTTCTAATATACAAACTGTTTTTAATGATTTGAATGGAAATTGGGGATAATAGAGACTGTTGTTGATTTATAAAGTAATGTTATTATCGAATCAATGAATCGCAAACTGTAAAAAATAAACAAAACTGTTTACAAATCTGTTTAAAATTATACACCTACACACGGAAGAGGAAGTCACTTATTGAAACAAATACACTGATCAGTTTCGTTTCTGATAATCTTATCAAATAAAAAGACGCAAGAACTTCAAAAGTTATAATTCAATTTGTTTTAATCCATCAATGTGTATTTAAAATAGAATTGGAAAATAGTTTTCTAGTATCGTACGTCTCTGTTGCAAGTGAAACTCCTCCAAAAGGAAAATTGAACGCCAGTTCTGTCATCATTATATCAACTGCTTTTGGAGTTTATCTTTTTCATTTTACCAATTTTACTAAGACATTCACGATGAATACGATTTTGATTTATCTTGTAATTCTTTCCATGAATTTGATGTTATGTGAAGGTAAACTTATTAAAACATGTTAGCAAGTAGATATTATAATATTTATATTGATATATTTACGATGTAAGTTGTGTCTTTTCTTTAGGTTGTCAACCTGATCCACCAGCAAGACCACCAAGACGCCCACTGCCATCAGTTCGCTGTAGGTTTAAATGAATCATTTATTTGCATTAATGTAGTTTGCGACGTTTTTCAACAAAAACACGCCGGAATTTTCGAATGATTAGCTGATCAATGTTTTGACTTGTTTGATACTAAAAACTTTCTTGTCTGTCAATCAAATTTTTGAACACAATAAGAAATGGTAAGTTCTTTTGAAATAATTATTTTAAGTTATAATCCTTATCGGGTTCAACACAAATAGGTTGGAGTAGGCGCTGTGGACATTTCATTTGTGCTCCTGGACAAGGCTGCGATTTGGTTAATTGTCGCTGTATCCCTCGAAGAGTAGCTCGTAATGGTAAGTGTTTAACATCACCGATACTCAAAAACATAAACGAATGATAATTACTTTCTGTCAAAGTTAGCTTACTCAAATTTCTTATCTTGATTATCATATTTGATAATCATAGTTACTAATGAATCTGATTTTATTTAATGTTTTCTGCGCAGATACAACACAGAACCCACCAACTGCATGAACATGTGAGTTGGTGCTCATGAAATCACTGATTTACATTTCTGAACACAAATTGTATTTTTATTTGTATTATTAATTATTATTTGTATTTACGCAGTCCTTTTTTTGTATAACGTATGTAATTTATATAGTATTTTGTTTTCATTTCATAAAGTACATAAGACTTCACTTAAGTTAATTGTTGAGTTCATCAAATATGCTTAAGATGTTGCAAGAGACTTCCCTCTCCAAGCACACGACCCTCGGATACTTTAAGTTATCACTTATGTTATCATGGGAGCTTTAAATTACGTTGGTAGAGGTGGAATCTTTGTGTTTACGTCTCTTCAATATTTTGGAAGATGTATGTGTGAGGGGAGGGAAACGTCATTTTTAAGGAGGAATACAGGGGAAATAAATTGAGAATTATATTTCTGATACCACTAACTCTAATTCTAGATTTTCTTTAATGGAATTTAATAGAATATCCTTTATATTTGAATTTAACCTTTTCTCACCCCGTAACAGAAAAATGACTCTGTGTAATTTGTGTAATCTGTGTAATAGTGACGTTTATTTTGTCGTCCGACAGCGTCGAATTTTTGACGAGGTTACGAAAATTTTTACCGAAGAAAAGTTTCTAGCGACGAAAATTTATACCGACCAATATTTTGAACCGACGAAACTTTTCGACCGTTTCAAAAATTTTATATTTTTTTTATGTCTTTTACCTATTAACGTAAAATCAGATGACAACTGCCTTAAAAACAGTTGAGCTTTTTCTTATCCAGTCTTACTCATTTTTGATGTAGAATTTTAACAGGGTTGGTGCTAGAAATCAAATAAGCTTTTTAACTTTCATTGTTGGTTTGGATGGATTAATTTGGGGGGAGCAAGCAGGACAATTTCATACTGGGGCATAACAGGTAGGGTACAGAGACAAATACTTGCAAATAACGGAATGGGAGATTTTCTGACAATAGTTTATAAATTTAATCAGGGCTACATTTACACGTACGTTCTTCCAAGTACCTGGAAACATCTCTGTCTATGTTCACACTCCGGTTCCACTATGTCCAAAATAACAGTGCCTTACAGACTTGCAAGAAAAGCCTTTTCTCATTTATTTTGTTAATAATGAAATTGAGTAAATAAACCAAAAGCAAGCAATAGCGAAATTTCGAATGGGTCGAACCTTTTCGTCGGCTTAAATTAGTGGTTGGACAAAAATGAAGAACTTTTGGCCAAGTGACGAAAATTTATACCGACGAAAAATTTAGTCCGACGAAAATTTGTGCTGACAAAGTTTTTACTGATAAGGTTTATTAACAAAGAAGATCAGATAAATAGGCGAAAGTGAAAAACAACAATAAAACCTCAACAACAACAAAGTAAAAAATAAAATATTGATGTATTCATTGGGTACTTAATTGGATAAAATAAAGAAAGAACTTTTTATTAGTTTGTCAAAGTATGAATTTCATTTGTATGTTATAATAGGTGAGTTCATAATATTTTATACGCAGGAGTAACAACATTAACTAAGGAGCTGTTCAAATGAAGGCAAGCCGTCTTTTGTGATCATGTCCTAATTTTTCATCCCACTTAACCAGTCTAGGATGGAACTATTATAATTTGGGGGTAATATGAAAAAAGATTTCATCGGTTTCTTTAAAACGTTCAGGCATTGCTTCACCAACATGTACTGTACAGATTTAACAGTGTCTAAGTCAAGGCTTTTGAATTCAATGGAAGATTTATACTTTTTTTGTACGCGACTTATTGTGACTTTAAGGTATTTTGGGTTCTGCGATATTGGTGATGATGGAAGCAAAAATTTAGCCCTAAAATGTTATGTCACTGCGACATGACCTTACATATACCCAACTCCACGTGAAAATACGCAGAGACGAAAATACTGGTTTTTTCTATTATTGCATCCCCAATTGAACGCAATATTCAGAGGAAAAACGGCGAAGTCAAAAGCAGCTGATTATAAGAACACCTGTTGTTTAAGTGCTTCAAGTTCTTACCAATATTTTATGGCCGTTAATAAGGAAATCTTGCAACATGGATGGAGCTTACACTCACTATTATGTTGTATTACGTTGCATATTGGCTAAGAGATGTGCAATACTTTTATAATCATTTGAAATAATACACCCACATATGTCGGTGTACGACGGTTTGATAACCTTCAAAAGACGTAAGCAACATGAAGATAGTTTAATCATATATAATTAAATTTAATGCGGTATGGAATGCTTTCAGAACGGAATTAAATCAATGTTTACATGCAATGGACTACAGCAGTACATCACATTTTATCTAAAGGAAGATTGCAAGTCAGTCGCAATCAGAGCATAAACTGAGTTTTTATTGTTTTACTGTCCTTCTGTGACAGTCACGATGAAAACCACTTTGATTTTTGTGGTACTTTTGTCAATAAATTTGATGTCAGTAGAAGGTAAAGTATCTTGAATTTCGCAAAATTTGAAAAGTTTTTGCCACTTTTTAACGTCGATTTTTTGTATTTTTAATTACAGGTTGTGGACCAACTTCATCAAGCCCTAAAGACGTCGTCAACTGTATGATAATACAAATTTTTTAAGTAAAAAATGTGACGATTTTGGGGAAAAGGATAAAGACGTTCCATCGATCAAAAGCTTTTCTCTCAAATCGCCACAAATAAAGTATTGAACATAAATACTCCTGATAAGTGGAAAATCATGAAAAAAACATTCACTTGTAGGCATAAATTTTGCTATTAGCATATAAAATTAAAAAACACAACAACGTTCATTTTTAGTTTTAGCATGAGCTTTTTGGTTTATACAATCATCAGTGCTATGTAAATTAGATAGTTTATATGCAGTATCATTGATTTGTCTTTTGGTACTCTGCTCCGTAGTTTTGTTTCATTACAAATATTGTGCAATTTTCATTTTGAAAACAAAACACTATTGACAAATAACAAAGGAAGGTAACTTACTTTTAACTTTGACTCACCAAAATGCAAAGGGCCATCAGATTTGCTTATCAACGAAAAAACATTGATTTTACAACGTCATAAAAAATGAAACGACATTTCTGCAATTAACACAAGGGATACTATTAAGTTAGGTGACTTAGGTAGTAACAACACCCTGAAATATACAAAAAAAACAGACAATGCAAGACAACCATATACTTGTTTGTGATATAACATTGAGTCATTAAAAAAGATGAAGTATTTTTTTCTGAAATGCATTATCTTACAATCAGACATTCGTAATTCATTTTGCTTGAAATATACTATTTTTTTCTACTTTATAGAGTATTTGTTTGGTATATGATAAAGTTTTCTATTGAGGTGAAGGGTCAATTGATGGATCAGGTGAAGGTTGCGAGCATTATAAATGTTGTCCTGGACAAAGTTGCAATTTAATTACACGCCAGTGTATCCCTGGGGAAAATCACAAAGCTAATTTTCTACGTAAGAACTCTCTGATCATCATTTTATGACTTAAAATCTGTAGACTAATTTACCAATTTACGCACTATGATTACGTTATCGTAGTCATTAACAACGCTGAAGTTATGTATATTTGTCTCCATAGCTACATCACCTACAGAAGATTAACTTCTTCAGCTGTTGGATTTTTATGGACACGCACTACTGGCTACAAAAATTTATTTGATATTTGATTCGCACATTCAACTTTTTTGACAACTACGTCTATCTCTTGAATACATACAGCGAATGAAATGCTATGCGTTTTTGCAAGAACGGGTGATAACACCACTACAAAATCTCTCTAGGTTTACATTTTTAAAATGTGACTCATTATGGTTTTTTTTCACTTTCTTTCTCAGTTTATTGTTTTCATCAATGAAAACAGAATGTTATATCATTAATGGCCTGTCAAGATTTTGTTAGGAGTATTAAGAATACGTTCGGAATATATCCCGGACAGATATTTCTCCTAACCGGTACCCAATAATAGGAGGAGGGTTAAGGTTGGGGTTATGATTTGGGTTAGTGGTTATTAGTTGTCGCGGAAATGGCTAATCGGTCAAGTGTCCAATAGGAATGATGCCACAGAATGCACTACGGATATTGGTTTCTATATGGATGACTAAGTTCACAATGGAGATAAAATATTCCCTATAAAAGACAATATATACTCATTATGTTATAACTTGAGTTATTTTTTTCTTCATGTGACTTCAAGTAATGACCTTTTAACAGTTCTACATTCTCATGAAAGCACTTAGCATTAGTTAAGACATTTTAATGCATCAGTTTAAATTGTTTTAAATAAAAGAAAACTTGATACATATAGCGAATTAAATAGAAATATAGTCCTACGAAAAACAATACTTAATCGAAGTTTTTCCAAAGGTGTCTACAACGATCACGGATGTTGATAAAAATCTGTGTGCTATTTCGTAGGATTTCTATGCAGTTATAAACCCTAATATATAAAGATGAATTATATCTATTCAAATTGAAAATTATTTCCATTACTTTGATCTTCTTCAATTAGCTACATGTTGGTGGAACGGGGAGGTTCATTACCACACAATTAATCTGTTCATCGGTGGGGAGCAGCCAATACAGTATTTATGTACTTTAGTTAGACGATATAGTAAACCATGGGACACATTTTGTCGTAAATATTTTTAGTTATGCTTCCTTTGTTTTAAATACTTTGAAGTATTTACTCTTCCTTCTACACCAAGTTTTAAAAAGACGTATATTAAAACAATTATTAAGAATTCTCAGAAAAGTTAATTATTTACAGACACAATCTTTACAATGAATTCAGTCTATTGAAATTGATAAAACACATACCTTATTGGACAAAACTTAGTCGGACAAAAGTGACTAAATTTTTTGAAATTTTTCGGAATTTTGTCCGATTAAAATTTTGTCCCACTAATTATTTTGTCCGTTTAAATATTTGGTCCAAATCAATTTTTTTCAAAATTCTTCTTCTTATCAGTTTAATTACAAAATTTTAAATATTTATAATTTCTTTATGATTTTTCTTTTTGCTCACCAACGAATACAATATTTTTATATGACTTAGTCATAAATAAAAATTTCTAAAGTGGTAAAGTGTTTTGATTTATTTTTGTATATGTTTTAACTCTAAATCTTTCATTCAATTAATTTTATTCATTGCACTGATTATTGGCGGATCTTGCCTTAAAAATATTTAAATTGGATTTCTGTGTATGTAAGAAAGCCATATTTACAAATTGTCGTTCTTGGTGTTTTTCTTCTTTAACTGTCCTCCAAACCTAGTGTGATCATGATCAATAAAACCTTTCTATATTTTTTCTTTGGCTATTTTTAGTTTTAAATCAAAGTTTGAAACAGAGGTTGCTAATAGATTTTTTTTAAAAGTTGTTTTTTTCCTTTTGGCTCTTACAGAATGTTATTTTGATTATGAAATACGTATTTGATTATAAAATACGTATCCATGGTTTCAGTTCACACATTTCTTTTGTTTGTAGCAAATACTTTCTGATATTACTTGTTAAGCCTTATGTACACTTTTTGAAAGGTATATTAGCATCAGTGTGACTTAGGCCTAAGAGATAACAAAAAGTAACAAAGTTTTGAGCAGATTTTTATCGGGTTAAGTTTAGATTTATTTGGTTTGCATATTCCAAGTTGGTTTTGAAATACCGCCACTGCTACACTATGCCGCATGGTTACACTACTCATTAAACTATTTGTTGTATTGTTAAACTTTTTAACTATTGTTTCATATGAACAATAAATTGTTCTTGCAATTGGAAAAGTTATCGTAAAGAAAGTTTAACTCAATTCTAATGTAAGTGAAAAACCGTGAAGACCATCTGTCAATGAGTTTTCAAATCTGATCTCCCATTTCAAAATGATCATGCTCACAATTCTTCTTGTTTTTATTGTGTTTATACAATGTTATCAAAAGTTAAAATGTATATATTTGTTACTTTGAAAAGTTTTACAAAAGCATCCATCTTAATTTTTTGATCTCCCTTCACCCTTGTTCTTTCAAAACAATAGAAATGACGTCATAAAGCATTGCTTGTTCTTTAAATGACCATTGGTCGTAGATAGTTTTTTAATTATCGAGTTTGTCCTGAAGTTCAATTGATGCCATCATGTCAAGTCTTTGAATGAAGGGTGTTATTGTATGCCTGTTTCGATGCATTAAATGTTACAAATTAAATGTTAAATGCTACTCGTCTCGTGATCATAATGCGAGACAGTTCTAAAACGATTTTGAGTGAGTGTTGAGTAGCTTTGAGGCTTCCTAAAAAACTGGCTTTGTCGAAATATTTAAGCATATAAGTATGCCACTTGCCAGGCCCACAATAAACCAAAATATTTGTTTTCGAACAAAACTTTTTTATTTTCGTTTTATAGCTTGCAATGTATAGCTTGCTGTGTATACAAATTGCAATGCTTGAGTGCGGGGGCATTTTTTTAGCTAAAGCTACATGCTAGTAAATAATATTAACGGTCGTTTTCATGATGTTCATTGTTTATTCTTTACGCTCTAAACGGATTCTCGAACCTTTCGTAAACAGATCGGAAGTTTTTAATAGCCTCACTTATTCCAGGAAATAATCCACAGGAACATAGAAAAGCACCGGTAATAACAGAAACTTCCGATGAAAATGTTAGCGAGGTAGTTCAAAAGAAAATGAAGAAGACAGCCATAATAGAAGAAAGGCCTGAAGCCAATGCAGGAACCAAAATAGATTTTTATACTGATCAAGAATATGACATTGAAATTGAAAAGTAAAATTATACTACAACCTTTTTAATTAGGATTTTTCTCCGATGGCAAAATTGTGCCGTCGTGGTATGATGATTTTGTTGATCATATGTTTTTCACGTCGGCAAAACTGTTTTTATTAAACTAACCGACTAAGTTTTAAATCAAAAATTTAAATCAACATAAGTGATTTTTAATCCATTTTGCGTATGAACGATCACAGTGATAACGTCAAAAGCTTTATAATTTCATTGTTGTTACCAGCAATGAGTAATCAACATATCCCATACATTCGAAATAAATAACTTCCTCTAAAGCAGCAACTGTGCAGCTTTCGTAGGAATCGGGAAAAACTTTTGAACAAGTATTTAGAATTTAAGGATTTTTGTAAAAATATGTTTTTGGTTGATTTCAGATCTGATAAGTAGCATACTTTAAATATTTTGAGAAAGGCAATCTTTTAAGAAGCCCAAAAGCACTCGCTCCAAATCGCTCTGGAAGTGTCTTGCATTTTGATCAAAGTTCCCGGACGAGTTATGTTTTCAAAGCATCGCAATGTGTGCCATTCAGATTATAGTAGAAATCCGTAGATGATTTTCTGCAAAAAGATGTTTTGCATTTTAATTGGGAAAATAGGTGAAAAATCTCAGCAATAAGGCGCATTCGCGGCGAAGTCAAATGTTGAACCAAGCGTCAAGTAAACTCCACCGTAGAATATTTTTAAACATTTTACCAAACAAATGCAGAACAACTTTTTTGTATAATACCTAAGACAGAGCAGAAGCTTATGAAAATAAAAATTGACACGAATTGACATGAATTTGTTATTTTACAAAAAAACTCGTCGTTAATCCACACTTTCGTATTTCTATGTTCACACTTTCGTAAGATTTCTTTGAAACGAAAGTCATCATTAAATCTTCTGAATGTAATAAAAAGTTTACGCCTGTAAAAAACATTTACACGAGTTAAATTCTGTGACACAACGCAAGCTGATGGGTGGGGAGCGACCCCGCCTTGTCGGCTAGTCTTATATATAATAGCGAGTGTCCATACCACTTTTATTTTAGAGATGGATATATTTCATTTTTCTAACGGTCAACTTCTTCTTATTTCTTTCCCAATTCGTCGTAAAATCACGTATATGCGAGAGTTGTTTATATCGGGGAGACTCTAAAATGCATTTCTCTTGACTGTTTATCAAATTCGAAAAAGAATTCGAAAACGATAGCAACCAGTGCAATGTCAACAAAACTTTATTTTCGTTTTGAAAATTAAGCGTGAAAGATAGTAAATATTACAAGAAAAAGATAAGATAAGGTAAAGAGCAATCAAGCCTTTCAAGTTGAAGTAGATACGTTTAGATAGATTTTAACAGAAAGCCGGTATGTAATTCTTTCGGCAGAAAAAATGGTTATTTTGAATTGTAAAAAAACTTTAATATTGACTTCGATCGATCGCTGTATTTTTAGATTAGAAACACACAGCAGGAGAATCGCAAGAGGAATGAGCTAAGTAGTGAGATGCTTTTGATTTCTTTTGCACATTTTTTGATGAGTTATCTTATTATACTAATACATTTTTAGGTTTGTAAGAATATTGAAGAATAGGAGAGAATACTGCTGCTTAGTATTTATGAAGTGAGAAATCTTTTTATTACGGTAGCAGCGAAAGCGAATACCGTATTAAAACACCCGTGGACTCCTCCTTTTCCTCCTCCTCCTCCTCCTACTACTACTCCGGCCAAAATGGCAACTAGTCTGTGATTTAGAGTCTGCGAGACTCAGCTAATAACGTAATGTAAATTCTAATGAAGGAGCGCAGCCTTTGAAACGTTTTACATACCAAACATTTAAGAAGGACGTTTTCTCTGATATTATATGAACAAAGGAAACTTCAATAATAGACCAGATAACAACAAATACCCAAAAAGTTATACTTCAAACTTGGTGGATGATATCATATTAAGCTCAGCATCTGCTGTACAAACATAAAAACGAGGGATAAAATATTCATGTAGCTACAAACCTCTTTTCGTCCGCCATCATGAATGATTCAATATTTTGCCCCACGTGTGATCTCCGCTCCGCATTTCACATTGTAACATTCGGTAACTATTAGTTACCGAACGTTATAACATTCGGGAGAGTCTGCTGCATGTTATAACATGCATGATGCATGTTATAACATTCGGGAGACACTGCTGCATGTTATAACGTGACCTCCGCTTCGCATTTTAAATTGTAACATTCGGTAACTATTAGTTACCGAACGTTATAACATTCGGGAGAGTCTGCTGCATGTTATAACATGCATGATGCATGTTATAACATTCGGGAGACACTGCTGCATGTTATAACGTGACCTCCGCTTCGCATTTTAAATTGTAACATTCGGTAACTATTAGTTACCGAACGTTATAACATTTGGAAGGGACTCCTGCATGTTATAACATTCGGGAGACACTGCTGCATGTTACTTTTTTTTATTTTTGAGAATGTCACATATAGGCCACCGTATCTTTTACAGGGCTAAGTCTTTTCAAAGATTTCTGCATGGTCTTCTGCACCTAAATTTTTAAATTTAAACATGAACTATGCTCCTTAGAAATTTGCTTTATGTAATTCATCATACACTTATGACAACTTAACAGATTCCTCCTCGTGGTTGAAATATTTATCATCTGATCAGCTTCGCCTTTTGATCCGATTTCCAGGAGAGTTTCCAACAGCTCATATTGTCGCAAGTCTTCAGATAGAGTTGACCAGTGAGGGAGACAGTAAGCTATTGGCTTTGGACCTTTACGAGAGTGGTATACCGTTCCATTAATTCTATCAACTCAGTGGTATTGGATGACACATTTGGTTGGAGCAAGCTTATCCAAAATAACTTTGGCATACCATTTCCTAAAAGATGTATTTGAAAATATGTTACATTTTTGTTACATGTGGTTAATGATTACTTCAATATTAAAGCGTGTGTGCAGGTGTGTTGCCCAGAATCATATTATTTATTAAATATTTATGATATGCTTTTACTGAGGTGCAAGTTTAAAAGTTTAAAACTTTTAAAATCTTTTGAGAGCACAGTTTGTCATACTCTGTAAACTTTTTGTAGTGCAAAAAGCAAGCAAACGGAGACTTTTTTAAACATACTAGCCGCCAAGGCGGCGTCGCTCGCCGCCCATGTTCAGCATGCGTTGACTTCACGAAAAATAAAATTAAGGAATTGGCAACCGAAAGTGTTACCATGTTGTTCCGCTACGATCAACCGTTACAGAGATATCATTCTTCAAAGATTTTGATGACGTCACAGACCCCTCCCAAAAAAATTAGACCCAAATTTTTTGTCACCCCATCGCCTGTATCGCGGACCCGAAAAAACGTCAGTTATCCTAGAGGCAGATTCGAAATCAAATATCAAATATCAGTTTAAGCAATGGTTCCAAAAAAAACCAAATTTCATGTGTTATTTATTTTTTAAAACAATCGTTGATCAGTACAACAATGCACTCAAAACGTAGAGAGAGAAAAACTTTTTATTAGCTTTTGTTTTAAAAACGTTACGCGCTCTAACATGGGTGCTATCAAACAGGGGGAAAATGGTTTCTCTTCTTAAAAAGATCACACGGGAGGAGAGAAAAAAAGCACGTGCTAAATGAATAAATAGAATAAAAAAACGTTCGATCAGAACGCTTAACAATTAAAAGAAGAAATTAATTTATTAAAAGAAAAGCAAAAAAAAAAAAAACATTTTGTTTTTATATGATACTCTTTTTTTACCTATCGGTTTTTAAACATTTTGATTGCCTCAAAAAAAAAGTTCACCCGTCTCATACAGTCAAGCAAAAGTTAGTGGCAAACCGAACATATGCTGCCACGTCCTGCCACGCTGCTTTTTGTCCAAAATGTTTAGTCAGTTAGTTTCTTTGTATTTAGTTGATGTACTGTTTTCAAAGCCAAGTCAACGTCGAATATAAAACTAACAATAATGATAAAAACAAAACGTTATTCCTATTAGTTCATCAGCCAAAAAAAGTCACGTTCGATTGGGGTAGCAATGTATTTGCTTCGAACTCACGTCGCACACAAAAAAAGAAATAATTTCGCTCACAACTCAATCTACCATTTTGCGTGACTTACAAACAAACAAACAAACAAACAGACAGACAGACAGACAGACAGACAGACAGACAGAGAATCGGCTATTGATATATAGATTAAAACAGAGAACTTTTACTTACAGCACATAATACTATGATCAAACATAATTAAAAAGAATTTTACTTACATTATATGGTGTATGTAATAATTGTTGACAGTTCGTATCAGTTCGCCTAGCCAATGTTTTCTTCTGATGTAGCGGTAGAATCTTGATGGAATTTTTTTTATATCGAATGTCAAAACTAGACGGGGGTGTATTTACAAAGCTATTTTACTTATCGGTATAGTTTTCATTAGGTATTGAATTTAATTGAAAAAAATTCAAACAAACAAAATATGTAAAATTTGTGCACGATAGAACACGATATTAATCACGTTTAAAGCCAAATTATATGACCAGATTTAGTATTCTGACCCCCTTATTTTATTTTAGTTTTCGCGGCATGCGTGGAGCGTTCGCACGGACATTCTACATAAGCAAACTGAGCCAACAAAAACCGAACTCTCCCATCTTGAACTCGCAAGAGACCAGCAAATTTGTTCGAGCTAGAGAAAGTTCGAGATAAAGAATTAAAAAATAGATTAGACAGTACACAAATGACCGAAATTTTCGTTCGAGATAGGGAGAAGTTCGAGTGTAGTCTAGATATTAGAGTCAAATGTACAGGATGATGTTTGTAGCAAGTGATTTGAGAAAACTGTCGATCCAGTTTTAAACTTAAATTTTAAGTTTTAGATTAAAAATAGAAGACAAACTCAGACGTCGAAAGGACGTCTACTGATGACCGTGGACTAAAATAGACGTCCATTGGACGTCTTCAAGCGTACGTTGACGTTAGGACGAAATTATTACGTCCACTGGACGTCCGATGGACGACCTGTGCCCACTGGGTAGTTTCAGAATTGTAAATGCTTCTCGATTACCTCAGATTGTCTTTCACTTACCCTACTTACATATTAAGTGAGAGAAAGAAAAAAACTCCATTTAGAATCTGGATCTTTACATCACGAGTAATAAAAAGCTTTGCCAGTAACTGCCGCACAGAATGTGTATATAATACATTTGTCATCGAAGAGGCAAAAAACAGCCAAAAACTCAAAAACTGGATTTCTGAGATTCCTTGCCATGAACGCACAAGAAAGACAATTCAGAAAATCTTTGATGCCGAATGACAAAAAAAACAACAAAAAGCAAATAAAAACAAAAAAAACCCACCAGTCTTAAACCTTCACTTTTTGAAATGGTCAAAAGAAAATTGTTATCTCTTCATTTCAGCTCTTATCAGTCGAAATTTTCTAAAAAACAATTCGCTGAGGTATAATAGGAAATATAAGAAAGCTTTCTTTCGAAGTTTCACATTTAGCTACTTACAAACAAACACACTGTGTCACTGCCACGAGAAAGAACTTCACATATATAATTGGAACTTTACAAATGGCTCTTTATAACGTCGTTGACCATGATGGCTTTCTATTTCACAAAATGAATTATCAATATCAACACTGCATGTCTGAAAGACATTTCAAAGACAAAATAACAGATTACAACCCTAACAGGCACAAACACAAGCTTCCACTTCTTTCAAAACTTGGTGCAAAAAGTAGCGGGATTTCGGGGTTTCATAAATTGTCTCTTAAAACGAAACCGACTCGGGATTGGCAGGGAAATTAGCCGAACATAGATATATAGATACCAAGACGAAATCAATATCTTTCGCTTAGCGAAATCTAATAAACCCCACTAAAAGTGACTTTCCAATAAAGTGATGTAATAAATAACTCCTTAAACTTGGTAACGAGGTCAGGAGACAAAACAAAAACATCGTCAACACATCTTCTATAATAAACAGCTTTAAACTCTTTAGGACATTTATCCAACCATATTTTCTCATAATGACATAAAAATGCATTAGCTAAACTAGGTCCCATAGGAGAGCCCGTAGTGACAACGTCAACCTGTCTGTAGTAAGAATTATTAACACAAAAATAAGATTGTTAAGTGGCTGTAGAGAATAACTTGCGAAAATCATCTTTAGATAAATTACCAACTTCATCAAAATCAGAAAATAAATGTTAATGGCTTCTTCCAAAGGGATGTTGGTAAACAAAGACTCAACATCAAGGTTTGCCATGAAAAGATCACTATTTTGGTTTCTGATTTCCTCTGCAAATAAAAACGAGTCTTTAACAGTATATTCATTATGTTAGAGGTGCCACAAGAGGAACCAGAAATTTAGCCAAATTGTAAGTGGGAGTTCCAATGGCTGACAAAATGGGCCTAAATGGAGGAGAGCCATTAACACACGACTTGTGGGCTTTTCCCAAACCATACAAAATACCAAATTTAGAGCCAGTGGGAGCAAGTTCATCATGTAAAGATTACATCATGAAAAGTTTAAGTCATGAGTGAAAGTTTCCAACTAATACGATTGAGGTTCTGCACCGCATTTCTTTCATTTGGGACAAAATACGCTACCCGTATGAAAGTGATTGGCAGTGATGAGGAAAATTTCAATCTCTTATTTCTTACAAATCGATTGGAAAGTTTACAGTAAATGCTGTATAGTACCTTTTCGCTGATAACAAAATTGCGATTTAGCATGCCAAGGATGAGATTATTTTTTGAACTTGTGACATCATGCCACAAAACTCTAATACGTTTTGCTCTGTATTGTAGATTCCAAATCCATTGAATGAATGAAATATGTATTGAATAAATAAATGAATGAAATAGATGCCTAAATACAAAATACTTTCCTAGTGACCAAAACTTTTCCCGATAACTTATAGTAATATTGATAAGTAACTGGAGGAAACCCCATATTGATGGATAAACAATTCGTGATTTATGCATTTGTATTTGTTCTATTTTAGCAGAATATTGTTTAAAACACTTTTTTCGTCGTAATAAATATATAATTGTTGTCAAGATGAAAAACGGGGATGCTTATAGGTGCACAAAATAAAAAGGAACATGATGTCTCTAAATATGATTCTTAAATTTTGACTCGTATATTATTGAGGATCTCTGAAGATACGCTTGTTGATGTTGATGTGGATGGCGTGAAAAAGCGACTAGCGGAGAAATGTTCCATCTGGATACTATTGACCAAATTTTTGTGAAGTCAAATCGACCTTGAAATGCCGAAAAACTTTCAAGATTGTAAAAACACAAGGAAGTTACCAAATTTAAAAAAAAATAAACAGAATTACATTCCAAAAAACTATACATTAGAATCTAACAAAATGATAATGATTAAATAAATCTCTCTCGTTTTCTGCTGTTGCTCATAATATGCATTATTATGACAGTGCCATATCGTTGACGGTAGAATATCTAAGTGCTCATGATGAAGCTGTTGAACATCGAAGAGTAAGAGTGTGCATAGTGAGAACTAGCCCTTACAAATATTAACTAAGCAACTCCCAACATCCTCGGCTTTCTTCAAATCATGTAACTTGAAAATCTGTTCGAAAATCGATTCAAAATGTAGTTTAAGCCAAAGGGTGTATTTTTTCCTCTGCTTTTCTCGTTGGATTTTCTCAGTTTTTCGAATAAATACTTTCACTGTTTTTTTTTTTACACTAATCATCATCAACTTCAGTAATTAGAATGCTCCATCGTTGATGTTTATTTATCATATCGTTTATAATGGCGCTTCGAAATGTATCATGGGAAAGAAACTGTGACGGAGTGTTGATAGAGTTGCTATAACAATAACTAAATAACATTTTCACTGTCATCCATCTTAAATCATAAGCTCAAAATGGGAGGTGATTCTTCGAAGTTAAATTGTCGTTTGGATGTTGCGTTCTGCAATGATGGTATCATATCCTCTTAGTAAATTTTTTACTGTTTGGCAATGAGTTTTACATCTGATGTGGAGTAGAACTTCCTCCTCTGTTGTTGTTTGAGATATCAATGGCTTCTATTTGACACTGCGACAACAGTTGGGAGATCAATTTTGGTCGCAACATGCTGTTTCGGAACACCCATGTGTATGTAGAAAGTCAATACCAACATCACGATTAACAGAGTTAGTGATGCTGGTACAGCCCAAATCAACTAACTTCCGAGGTTAATCTCCACCGTATTTCCTCGTGTGACTGGTTCAGTATATACTATGTTTATTTGAACCGCTTTTTTGTTTTTTGCATCAGCGATGGAGGGTGATCTGGAGACAGTCATGTGATGGTTAGATGGGCCTACATACATGATATAAAATATAGTGTACTTGAGGCCTTCTTTGCCATATCTTTCTCGATAGATCGTTTTAAGATGTTCTGCGTGATGGCGATTTGCTATGATTTGATCATTTGGTGTGCTTGGAATATTAGGATTTTCCAGGACGAAGTCGTCGATTTCACCGATAAAACATTCGGCGCTGAGTTCATGATTGATAATTGAAGGTTTTGATTCCATGGTGTTCTTTGAATGACAGTTGTTTGAATGTTTCGGGGATAAATAAATGAACACAAGTGTTTATAACTGGTGAGAAGAGTTCAAACTAAGAAATAAAAATATAACAAGAAAATTCGTGAATATCTGATAACAAAAAATCTAAGTGGACAAAGTAAATAAAATAAATAAATCTTACCAACTTGCCAAAATATATTATGAAAATTTATCCACAAAATAATGAAGTGAAGTTTGATTTGAAAAAACGCTGCGACTCTGAGAGTCCAACTTTTTAAAGAAAGATGCTCATGCTTCTCTTGACAGCCTTGAGACTGATTGTAAAAAGATCTGACACACAAAAATATTGAACGTGTTTTTAAGTAATAAAATAAATCCCTAATGTATATTATAATAAAAAGAAATAACCTAATTGTTTTTGTGCTATTGAATGTAATTAAAATGAGTGTCGACTTTTTGCATTCATTGAGGAGCGCGTGCGCCTAACAGTTGGGATAAGATTAGTTACAAACTTTTAAGGAATTGAAATTTTGGTCCTTTATATAAGAGTATGCTCATCTCATTAATCGTTACCATCACATTAATGTGGTGAAAACACTTGTAATATTATTTAAACAAACGACATCAACCCTGAGCCTTACCCTCACTGACCGAAACGCATTTCAGAAGGTCTACACCGTAAAGTCTGATGGTAACAATTTGTTAGACGACCATATTGGTAAATGTTGTTGGTATGGATGCTGTTTGCTAAAGTCTTAACATATAGATAAACAAGATCGTTCCTAGGAATTCTTGCCTAATGATCGTCACAAGGGAAGGAAGCCCTGGAATCGAGGTTGATAAAAGAGTATATTCATGAAAGGAAATTAAATAACAGCCAGCTTTTTTGTGATAATTTTTAAAGGTAAACTGGAGTGTCTTGAAACAAATATAAATCAAATGTCTTCAGTTGTAAAGATATGCAGCAGGAAAAAGCACGATAAAGCACAATCATATGGGTTCATCTTATATATGTCGGTCCAAACGAGAGGTTTGTTTTTTCTACCTGATTTAATCTGGAAAATAGTTTAAAAATAATGAAAGTGATTCACAAGTCTGATTGATCTGTTACTATTTAATAGTGGTGCAACGGTAAAAGTTAAGATGACTCTTCTTCTGCTAAAATTGTAGCCCATTCTTTATCCATCTGTCGTACCTGAGCTTTCCATAGAAGATACTTTAAAGTATTCTCGGTTAAGTGCAACCAATTAAGAAAAGTACGAACAGAAATTCGAGAATTTTATCATCAGCAGAAGCACTTTAGCTACAACTTAGTCAAAATTTGTGGTAGAGAGGTTATTTGTTTGACAGACAAGACATTTTACAGACTTTTTGACACTTAAGACTGAAAATACCATAATGACAGACTCAAACCGACTGACTATGAATATATTGATGGCTGTCAGTCAAGGAAATGGACATGTTTGTTTCCCTGGCAATTGCTGGTGATGAATACAGTTTCACCAGAATATCAACTGAGCGGCAAAGATTTAGAAAGTTGTCATTGTTTTGGAATATTCAATTCTGAGTAGCATGGGAGTGCAAGTGCAACTCCGATATATACTAACTTTTAAAAGTCAATTTTGAAAAGTGAAAGCGTTCAGTTTATGAAAGGTAGATATTTCTTTATCAAGAATTAGCTACGTACAAGTCAAACCAAAGACGAGATAATTTTAGAATATAAATACTACCGTACATCCGACATAAATTACAACGCTTTTAAATCATATGTTAATGTCCATTACCTATACACAGTATCAAAACAGTATCCAATTGTAAGTAACACTAACCACTGACTTAAAAGATATTGTTGATCTTTGAAAGGAAACGATTGTTAAACGTAAAAAGCGTATCCATCGAAAGAGAATCCAGACAGCAAAATACAATCAACAAAAATCGAGTTAAAAAAATGCCAATTCACTTATCCACTGCCATTGTAGTGACAACTATAAGAATCGAGATCTAGATGAAATTCAAACTGCCTATTTCAGCCACATCACTTTTGGCATTTCCACTGTATGTGTATACTACATAGAAGATGGAAAGATCATAAAGCACCTCGTTCCTATCATTAGTGAAGCTTCAGAACATTCCAGAATTGCTGCGTTCACTTGTTTACAGAAAGTAGTAAAAATTGTTTGTTTCAAAATCAAAAGAAAGAAATATGCATGGAGTGATGGTGTATCAGCACAATTTCGCTCTCGCTTTGTTTATAAGCTTTTTCGCTACCTTTGAGTGTAGCATCGATTTGGAGTGGCACTACATTTAGGCCCATAACGGAAAGGGGTCATGGATGGCGTAAGTAGCGCCATCAAAAGGAATATATTTCAAGAAGCTAAGTCCAGATCGGTTGATTGTCAAGTCTCTCGAGGAGTTTACAGTTTCAGCACAGACATTGGTACATTATTTCTTCGAGATGATAGAAGAAACACTTCAAATTCACAAGACCAGACGAAGTTTTAACCGATGAAAATACATGTGGGCATTGTCTCCAAAATGGGGAGAAAACAAGCAAGAAGAATGGCATCAGTGTCCAATTCACCAAAGCGTATTTCATCGAACATTTTTTCATATTTAGAAATAGTGTGACAAATAATATTTCAAGACTAAAATCAGACATAAATATTCATGGTTGTAACGTTAGTGGAAATAGTGTTTAAAATCGTCGTGGTGCCGCGGCGAGTTTTGTTGTTTTAGGCCGACGCTCATATGAACCGTCGTCTAAGTTACAATATCATTTATTTTCCAGACTTCTTGTTAATTCTACAGATTAAAATTTGTATAACTGTTTCTTAAATTTTCCTATGTTATTTTATGTTAAATATGTATTTTTAATGACAAAAGTTATTGATATACTCAATATTTCTTAACACAAGGAGAAATAGCAAGCTAACTAGAGTCTTCGAAATATTGTTTTGTGCATAACTTACATTCACTGGATCAGTTTGTTTTGTATATCATGTTGTATACTTTTTGTCTGATATATTGTGTGCTGGGTAGTACATAATTTCCCTTTTGCTTGATGCATATTTTTCAGTTCTTCCTACCTCGAAGAAATCATGGAGGTATAAAACAGAAGGAGAACGAACTCTTATTTTTCTATTATTCAGATAATGACTATTCTATTCATTGCGGTATCACTTTGATGTCATCCGTGATGCGCTTTCGGCTGGTTGTCGGTGAAACGAATACTTTTTTAAAAATTAACGACAATTTAAAAACCAAATATCATCCATTATAACAACGGATCAACTTGCTGCATAGTGACAAGCAGATTATTAAACCTAAAGCTTCCTTGAGAAACAAATGAAAATCTATGTTTTTATACAGAGTTGAAGATATCGCGTAATTCATGTATAAGTTCCAATCTACATATCTTCTGACTTAAATGCGCCTCGATAGTGCCGCGGTACGTGCAAAAACTTAGGATTATTCTCTCTTCAAAAACTGAAGCTCGGCGAAACTGCTTGAGGGGATCACGAGATATATAGACCTAAAGTTGCAATGTTTTCGTTGCATATTTGTGACGTTTTTGCATAATTCTCCCAATTCCTACAGATTATGCATGCTAAGAACTTTACCCTAACGATCTTTAATCACATTGGAGAATTGATATGAACGAAATTTTCACGCAAGAACGCCAAAATTATAAAAATTATGCAAGATGATAGCAATTATATGTTATTACACACTGAGGACTTAAACAATGCAGCGCATCACGGATAGTACAATAGCAGATTTTGAGTTCGTTCTCCTTCTGTTTTATACCTCCATGAAGAAATAAAACATAGAAAAAAGAAACACAAGTGCAGCTTTGACCGCACAACAATAGTAACTTGTTCAGCTTTGTCGCAACAAAGTATTGTACACATACCTAATTAATACCTGTGTTTATGCACCTTAATAACTTGTACAGCTCTACATCAAATTAACTCACAGTGTACTGCACCAAATAGCTTTGAACAGCTTGTTGTACACCGAAGTACTTTACTTTTTAGTTGACATTTTATCATGTGCTGTGTTGTGAGACTTGCTTATGTCAATTAAATTGAAAAAACTTGTTCAAAGTATTTTTAACCAATTCCATGCAAAATTTGCAGCAGAAACTGGTAACCGAAAGGTACTTGTAATCTGTTATGCTAGCTTATTAGTAGGTCATTTGTTATTTATTTGGATTTATTGTGAATGAAAGATAGGCACCTTTACAAACCATTAAACAAAGGCACATATTTTATAGTCCCAGATTTGCCAGATAATGTTTCCACGCTACATTAAAATAAAATTTTTTTACCTTGAAAATGAATATATAGCTTCCTAGCTAAGTTGGGAGTACCTTTGGCTCTGCTGATGTTTTCATCTTATGTTGCTATGTTTCCCAAACAAAATTCTGTAAAATTATATTTATTTGCTTTGTAGAGTAGAACAATCTAGAACGTCCGAAAAAGCAATGTAAGTTATTATGTGAAATTAAAGAAACTTCTATCTTTTATAGAACTATGTACTTTTGAAAGTACACATCCAGAAGTTACAAATTTTGTTGATCTTAACTAGTTTAAGGTCAGAAAGTTTCGCGGGCAGAAAGTTTCGCGATTTTTGCCTTTTATCGCGAAAGTTTCTGTCAGGTAAGAAAGTAAAATCGAAATTCGCAAAAGTTTTTTTCGCGAAAAGTCAAGTTTTTCTAAAAATTGCGAAAGTTTTTTCAACAACAAAAAATTTTTGCGATTTTCCATCCTCGCGAAACTTTCTACCGCGAAACTTTCTGCCCTTAAAGTATTTAAAAATGTATAGCTGGTTTGTTCTGATTATTTGATAAATGTCAATTACATAACTCATGATGTACTCTGTATCTGAACTCGATGATGATCTTACTAAATGAAAATGAAGTCATTTTTGTGTTATATAAGAGTAGTTTCATGCGACAATTTGAGTTCATCAAATTTTTTGCAGGATAGTGTTATAAAAATGTTTGAAAGAACGAGGCGTGACGTAATTTTATGCTCACTGACCCAAACAAGTTTTTCACCATGGTTTTCAAGTTTTAATGAACTCAATTTGTCACATGAACTGTATGATAAATAATAATTGTAAAAGCAGTGATGATGTATGTGTTATGCCAAATTTTTACAGCCCCTATGAAGACATTTTGCACATTGCATCAGTGAAAATGGAAAAGAGGAAAAATTTCTAATAAATTTTTATGAAAAATTAGCATTCCATTTGTTTCCTAGTAAAAATTTAGATATCAAACCAGATAAAACTGCTTCTTTTGTACATCAATTATGTTTTATTCCAATGAATTTTGATAGGGTACGTACCTGTGTTTTTTGGGGTTTATTAACTGAAATCCTTTTTAGTACCTTAAAGGGATTCCTGTGTCCAAAATGATATTTACAAAAATGATAAAGTTGTTTAACAAGTATCTTTTCAGTATTACATAATTGTCTCTAGTTTCCGAGATATCACATTTCTTAGATGTTAAATTTAAACAAGAGGCCCTTAGGCCTTAAGGTCAGCACCAAAGAAAACTTTAAAGATTTAACATAAAAACTTCGATATTCCTTCAATTAGATTATTAAATTATTAAGGCTAATTTTTCAAGAATTAATGCTAAGAATCAAAGTTTCTGATTTTGAACCGAAAAATTTAAAGATATATGTGACGTTCCAGGGGATTTTGATAACAAACGATATTAACGATAATTATTAACGATAATATCGTTAATAAAACAATAGAATTAGCGATATTATCGCTAATAATTATCGTTGCGTTATTATAGTTAATAGCGCTATTATCGTTAATATCGTTATTATCGTTAATATCGTTATTATCGCTATTATCGTTATATATATTATATATACTATACTTACGAAATTATAGTAAGAAAATAACTATATTTTTGATATTAACGATAATAACATTAATATTAAACATGTGATCATTTTATTTGTGACAAGAAAACCATTTCGTGTATATTAATCTTTCTTTCGCTTGATTACGGCGTAAGAAATTCAATATTTTTAGAATTACCCTCAAGTAAAGTTTTAGAGCCCTGTGTAAACACAACTTTCAGACAACCTTTCACATAAACTTCATAACAAACTGAAGTAAACAGGTAATATTATATTTAAACGAAGGTGAGTATTTCAAAAGAGAACTTTTGCAACTCGTCAAGCCGACGTTAAAATGTTTTCATTCGTCCCTCATCCCAATGTTGAACCTGAAAACATTATCGACGAAATGACAAAAATCAATAATGATCACTGAAAACGTTGCGATCAATTTAATTAAGGGTACATCTTCACCCAGTGCAAGTGAAATGTCTTTCGAAAGAATAATAATAAAGGTTTTGCTATCGAAAAAAACTTTAATGTAACGTGTCTTTAATAATGTAAAGTTTTTTTCCCAAGAGCTTATAGAATGGCAACCCGTCGAACAATTCAGAAAAAAGAATTATAGCAGACGGTTTCTACTCGTGCCTGCTTTCGAACTTACTTCTGTATCTTTAATCTCCTAATGAATATAAGAACCAGCTAATTAAGTTCAATTTAATACACAAACGCGTGCTACCTGCAAATGTACATTTCAAAATAATACATTACCAAATCGAATGACACGGTATTTTAAAGTGGCTTTTCAAATTTGTGCTGAAGTTACAGGAATAACAAATGAAAAAAAAGTGCTTTGTTATTTCTAGAAAAATATATATGTCCGTGTGTCATAATTGAATGAATCAGAGTTTATCATGTCATGAACAAGCGAGTTTGTTTTGAATTGAATGCTATTTGGCGAAATAATAATTAAATCACGGTTATTTTAGAACTTCATAAAACGACACACGTATGTGAAATGTATAAACAAACGTCTTGAACAAAACTTTTTGACGATAGTAACGGTAATCTGTGCTCTTACCATATTAACGATATTAACGATATTAACGATATTAGCGATATTAACGATAATAGCGTTACTCTGTAGTTCCATTAACGATATTAACGATAATAACGATATTAACGATATTAACGTTAATATCGTTTGTTATCAAAATCCCCTGGAACGTCACATATAACAAGAAACGACAAAAACAACTGCAAAATTATACACAGAATGATTGAATCACTAACCCACAGACACGGGGAAATTCTTGCGGCGCTAACCAATAGGATAAATAAGCACTACACCTCCTTCCAAACAGGATGTACAATTAAAGCAGAGAGTTCAAATCCAAAAATTGCATCAAATTTTCAGGTACACATTACGCAGGTTAATATAATATTGATAATTACAAATGCACAAACTCTGATTTGTTATACACATATTTGAGAATGAGTAAATGTCCTAATTACTATGCATTATAATTAACATAACCAGAAGTCATTGACAAATTGTTTACAAAAACCTCTAGGATCAGATCTTAGTAACACAGACAATGAAGGGAAAATCATTGTGTTGATTTGAGTGAATTCATAAATTTGATTACATAAAATGAATCTTTAGAATTTTTAACTAATACTGTATCTAATAAATAAACAAAGCATTGGGTACTTTCTGTAGATTGAAATGAAATTTATGAGACATTGCCTTTCGAATCATGGAAAATCACAACTTAGTTTCCCTCTTTCTTTTCACTAAAGAAAAGAAATATATACACTTCGGCACTGGTTAATGTTTATCACGTTTACTTAAAAAACAGTTAATGTATTATGGTATATAGGTATAAAAACCAAAAATACATAGCATTTAAAGCAAACTTGCATACGATAATCAGTTATCTCTATATAAACAAATCTGCAGAAATTGTCATCTTTGTTTCTAACTTCAAGTAACTGTTCTCCCCAAAAGCAATAAATTGCCAGTCATCTATAAAATTACTCCACAGTAGTAAGTATATATATTTTCTTGACAATACAGGTTATTGTGATCATCAGAATTATAAAGGGTTCCTTAGCAGAGAGGAACGCAAATAGAATGACAAATACTTTTTCCTTTTTGACTTATGTAAATGTGATTATTATACTAGTTTAGTTGCTAGCAATAACAACGTACAACAAAACAACTTTTATATAGATGACTTACCAAGTGACGTAATGTTTATAAACATTAACATTTATTATTTGATAATTTCTGTGTAACAAGTTTCATTATAGAATACTATATATCATTTTCCTGTGAGCATGCACACACCTTCCCAGGAAATAAAATATTCTTTATTATACATTACAAACTGTTTTATCTGTTTATTGGTTCTCTAGAAACAATAAAGTCAAAGTCAAGTGTATAACAATGTATATAAATAGTACTTGACTTTGTTAGATATTTCTATTTTTATCAATATCAATATCAAAATTCATGAACAACGATGACGAGAGTGCTCAATATTGGTGAATAGAGCTACGTAATATGAATATATTTCAAAACTAAAAGTTAAAAGCAAAGTACATAACTCTGAGTTTCGTGCTTGTCGCACTTGTTCAAATGTACAAATAAAAACTGCTAGAAACGTATTTACACGGTTAAAAGGTTTCAGAAAAAAATAATTAAAAAGATAATTAAGAGCGATCCGGTGGGACTACTTTGTAGTTCTTTAAAGGTATTTATTTACGTAACGACAAGTGGAGACTGACTATTTCTATTTTTTTAAATGTATTTTAGAGCTGAAGATGATTTAATAAAATCAAAATTAATTATCAAATAAATAAATATATGCACTGTTGGTTTGTATAGAATCCAATTATTTTTTACCATAAGGTTTTAAACAAAAAAAAAGCAATGAAATAATGATGCACATTATTGACACTGTCAATCAATTTTTCTTTGCTTTTTAGTTCAGGTAGTAGAGTATTAACTCGAATGAATGATTATAATAAAAAAAACAGACAAGATAAAAAATGAAAACATGTATATCCAAGAGAATATGGACCCTTGGAAGCAGCAGCAGAGCTAATCATATCCATTAGGTCATTTAGATTTACCACCCTTACTTTACACATCACAAATAACTCCACAAAATTCCGTATATATATATAATCTAAAGTCACTCAAAATACACGGTCACAGTTATGAGAATTCTTTTGCCTTCTTGGTAGCATGGGCATAATATGTATGAATGCACTCTGATTCATTTCAAAATTTCGCAAACAAACTGACGCTGAATCTTTCTTCTAAGAAGTGCATGTTCCAATTTTTTAATTTTATGCCACACTTACCATGAAAAAAAATATGTAACTACTCCATCACGAAACAATTCTTAATTGAACCACGGACCAAAATAGCCTGAATTCTGGCAGCCTGCATGGTATCAGCCTACAACTGCGACATGACTGACTGACTGACTGACTGACTGACTGACTGACAGACACGGGGAAATGAAAGATCAGCTTCCTTGCGGCGCTGACCAATTATACAGTGCATATTCATGACGTAGTAACCAACACTTCTTATTGCGATAACTTATGATATGATCTTTATAATTTACTAAGGAGTAAGGGCTTCCACTCTGAGTTGATTAACAGAAGAATGAAGTGTAGTAGTTACTAATTCAGAAGTAACAAGCATCAACAAAAGACTATCTTATTACATCATAATTATGCATTGTATAATTTGATGATTTTTAAATAGAAATACCACTCCAAGGAAACAGAATTTTCAAAAACTGCAAAAAGACTTCATAAACAACTTTGTTCTACCATCACAAAAAGTTTGACGCAAGAATCTTTTTAGTCATCCTCATTTTAATCACTGCATTCAAAGTATAATCGGTTGATAAACCATAGTTTCGTCCAAAAAAAGGAATGTTACGAATTCCGTGACTGATGCCGATAACATAAATTACGCATACATTGAATTAAGATTTACAGTCGTGTTTGTGTCATGAGGCCCTTGTTTATTTTAATATCGAAATAAACGTGTGACAACATTCTAGCATACATTGAGTTGCTTTCAAAACATAGTAATCCAGTGTTTAATCGTTCATTTACAATCTGTCGGATGATCGAAAAGAGCTAAACTGCAATAGATCGAGTTTGCGGCAAATTTATAGGATGAGAACTTGGTTTTCAATTAACAATTGGAAAATTAAATTCCAAAACCTTTACTTCGGATTTATTGGAGAATTTCAATTTTTAATTGCAAAATTCGAACATCCGAGAGTGTACGTCCGACGTGTCAGTCAATTCACGATTTGTCTTTTCCAATGTTTGATATGAAAACAGAAGTATCACATTACAAATACTAAATAATTTCAAAGTCTTATTTCAAATCGATACACGAGAATTTGTCTTTTATTACGAAAGAATCGGCATTGAAAGTTAGACTTTAGAAATACGAAATTCTATCGATGTACGTCCGACAGGCTTATTTATCACTATGCAACTAGTTTTTGATTCAAGTATTTGTAGTCCTTTTTCCACTATCAACAAGCGTTTATCTGTTCCTCTAAGCTGATAAAAGTCTCTTTTTGTTTTTACAACCCAATCAAATTTAATTTGACATTAAAGTATCGAACGTACGTCCGACAGATTTTGGAATTAAAAAACAGGCCCATATGTACTTCCGTTCAAATGGTTTTGGCACATATGGTAGAGGGTAATGTGGGGTAAGATGGGTCGGTGAGTAATTCTGATAATTATAACTTGAAGTGTAGATAGAGCCTTAGAAACTGATACTTTTAACATAACAACCGTACCATTTTGTTCCGATTAAAATATCGGTTTCTAAGACTCTATATCTAAACTTCAAGTTACAATGAACTGACGTATCCCGCCGACCCATCTTACCCCATCTTACCCTATCTGGTTCTTTTATATTCATAGTAGTTATTTAGTTGTTTGCTTTGAGGAATGTATAATTATGTTATGCTTGAAAATTTTAAAAGAACTGTTCTTATTTGAAACCTGATAGGGTGTAAAAATGAACATCGTGTCGTTCATTAAATACTACAAGTTCCGTCATTGACGTCATGAGATGTCATCATAATCTCTGATCGATGATATCTCAGTAACGGTTGGTGGTAGCGAAACGCTCCCATACTTTTTTTGAACAGTTTTTCAAGCTCTACAATATAGAGAATTTTCTGAGACGCGATTCCATAATCTATTTTTTTATCACGGGGTACGTACACGGGAAAGGCGGATTTCACTTCGAAGTCAAACTTGGTAAAAAGTTGTATCAAGGATATCAATTGAGAGAAAGGTTAAAAAAAACCAAGAGTGATTTTTTGTAAAATGATATAGTATTATTAGAAAGAAATTTAGAAAAACGTGAGCAAGTTTTTTTACTCACAAGTCGATAAAACCACAGCAAAACAAACGGTTGCATGACGTAGAACACATACTTAGTAAGTAAGTAAGCGAGAGGCTTTAGTGCTTGGGCTTCCTATCGTAATGGTTTGTCCTTCTGCCCGCCGACTGCAACTAGTAGTTGACTTAGCACCAGAGATACGTGTAGCATTTCTCTAACTGTGCAGTCAGTCCATGGTTCCTATTTGGCTGATACAATGCTTTTAAAGCACATTGGAGTGGATTATCGAGATACCACATAATTGGACTCGAACACGGGTGGCAGTGGCCGTACTAAAAGGTATGAACCACTACACCATCGCTGCACATGATAAAAAGGAAGGACAAAATTACTTTGCTTTCGTATTTATATCATCAAATCCTATTGAATTAACATTGCATATTTCAATGAGCAATAAAAAAGTATTCAAAATAACAGTACATATTACTTAATAAAACGTTTTGCACTCCTAGCAATCTTTAGCCAAAACAATCAATGAATCAATATTTAATATAACAATCCTTAAAATGAGAAACACAAATTCTAAGAATAATTATTCTAGCGATTAAAAGATTTAGTTAAACGACTTTTGAATGTTTATGTTGGTATGTAATTGTTACAAAAACAGCTGACAGCTGACCACAGACACGAATCAGTTTGACCATTCTTTCTATTTGTGATACAGAAATTCGACATGAAAGTGTGACACAACATTGATGTTAAGTTTATTAAATCGTCTTCGTCATTTCCATTTGATTTGAGTTCAATCTGTAAACATTAGCTGGCTCCGGTACCTAAAACAAATAGATACTTATTTATCTCTAAGTATTTAATGATAATGTTTTCAATAATTAATATTTATTTGTTATTTCAATTCCCCCAGTGGAATAATTAGAATCAATTAAAAGTTTCAAAAAAAGGTGAAACTTAATGGCTAGGCCATAGCACGTTGTTTTTAAACTCAGAGAAGTTATATATTTACCTCGAATTCAGCATCGTCGTTATACTGTACGTTATCTTCAAATCTACCAACAAACTTCGCTATCAGTCCTAATAAAAAATTCAAATAAGTTGTATTGTCTTCACTTCATCGTTCCATTATGACATAAACAATTTTATTGCTATTTCCATTTAGAGGTGGAAATTTACGTAACAGTCAAATGTAAAAGTGGCAAATGAAACATCTGTTCGTTAAATTATGATAAATAGTATTATGTGTATCTCAACAATGACAATTTCATAATGAACGAAATGCTGTGAAAAATCATTGCGAGGGAGTGCATTTCCATAGAAGTATGCGCACTCTTTCAATAAAAATGCTCTTCATCGTAGAGATTTTCTGACAATGTTGCCGGCTAGGATCGATAATCATCCTATATCACTGATTTTTTCAGCTGTTTTCATGAACGAAATCTTTAGAGTAAGCCTTAGCCCACTGCGGCTCGGAAATCCATTGGATTATCATTTCACAATAGTTTGATGGGGAAAAGATACGCAATGGACTTTCAGCATGACTACCATATGCGCCAGAAAAGTCCTGGTGTAAGAAAAGACATTTGAAGAAAATTGACATTAAAGTTTTTTCTTCATAGCTCTTTAAAGAATAAACCAAATTTATTGTGTGATGCTTCAGAATTTAAGTGAAGAGCTTTTCTTCACATTAAAATTAAGTTTACGCCTAAAAACCTTGTAATTTTCGAGAAAGTGTTTTCAAACACTTGGACGTTTTTTTAGCGCACCGGGTATGTCTTGTGTTTTAAACAACCATCATTAAACAGTGGGTCGAAACATGTGTATTATCACTGGGCTACTTCCTTGTGTCGTGACGAAATGTGAAAGAATAAGGAAAAACTGTGATGGCGCCTTGCATTTTGCAACATTTTTTGCAAGCCAATATTTTAAGTGGCTTATTTCTGTGGCGTATTCCTTGTCTTGTAAGAAAATACCGCTTCTTCGTTTGGGTGGTGGAATCCCTTTAAGAAATTCGTGCATGAATCCAGCAATACTACCTCTCCTAGAAAGTGTCTAAGAGCCTTCGATAAAGATGTTTGGGGAGCTGAGACCTACCAGTGATGATCCCTCCAACAAGTGCGAAAGCAAATGCAACACAAACTGCAGCAAACTGATATCCTCCTTGCTTTGCTGCTGATCTCCCTTCTTTATAGATAACGCCATAGCTAAATAGAAAATAGCATTTTTCTTTTAATGATAACAGATACAGGCTTTTGTTCAGGAATAATACAACGGATGATGCAATTTTGATATCATTTTACACAGGAACTAGATAATAGCTGGGTAAGCGCAAAAGTAAAATTTGACGATACCTTCCGTCCTTAAAATCCTTTTCTTTCAATGCAGCAGCAGAAATTGCACCAATAATACCTGCTAATACTGCAGGCATACCATGAAGATTGTGGACTCCGCAGGTGTCGTGAATACGCAACGATTTGCTCATAAATGGCTGAAAACAAAAGCAGCCACATTCTCATTTTAAATAAGATAAGAAATGTGCAGTTTTATTGAATAATTTAAAAATAATATGAATATTTCCGTACTGTGATGTATGCATAGCCAATTGTGCTTAAAATCCCAGCAAGCATTCCAGTCAATATGGCACCCCATGGATTAATATACAAATTTGCTGAAGTACCGACAGCAACACCACCAGCTAATGTAGCGTTTTGAATATGTACCTGAAAGATTAAATCAGTAATCTTTACTATATTTAGGAAGCTATAAAGTTAGTTCGATATACAATCTAGGTTGAACCTATCGCTGTATCAAAGAAAGAAGGTGCTGGATGTGTCCTATAAGTTACTTGCGGACTACATTTGTTTATAGAGAGTCTACATTTATTGCTTCGTTCATTGCTTTAGGGTAGTCGCGAAATAGTAAAGTAAAAAACTGCTTTAAATAAAGAAACTTGAAAATCGATTTCACTAGTTCGCTCTTTCCTCGCAAAAATATTATAGGAATTGCGAATTCGTTTCAAACTCGTTTTAGCGATTGTTCGCTATGAAAGTATATAGGGGTTTTCGATGAGAGTTTCAGAACTATGTCCTGCTATGATGTAGGTTTGCATAAATAAAGATGAAATCCCATAAATTCTATCATTACTCTCACCAAAGCCCACCTCGCAGTTTGGTCTTAATACCACGTTTTGACTTAGATGGTACATTCACTGACTTCTTCAGTGAATTCTTGGTCCCCACTACGGCGATAAATGTTCATCGCCTAAACGACGACAAATTTTCGAAAGTTCTTCGCTTTATTTGCATCGCTTTCCTTGGTCGCTTGTTATCCCTATCTGCGGTCGCTTTTTTAAATAAAAATATTTTTATGCACAATTTTTACGGTTATATACGTATGTTGAAGTGATACATCTTGTCGGAAAGAAGAAAAAATTTATTGATTCTTTGTATGATATTACTACTAAGAAAAATTCGAAGACGAACGAAAGATTTTGGGTTCATAAGATCTTTTTTTTCAATGTGAAAAACGTGGCGCATACATCCAAATCTTGAAAATCGAAATATTAAAGTGAAAGATGAAAGCAAATTACGACCGATTGTGTTAATTTCTTTTTCATTATTATTACAGTTATCCTTACTTCTGAAGTATACAGAATGTTTTTATTGCTCAAAACCAAAATGTTGAGCTTCAGGTACCACGTGCTCAAAAACAATACTTGTGCATTTAAATTTTCAAATGGTTATTAATCTCCATTGAATTTAAAGGCGGTATTTCTTTGAGATTGAAAAACAATGAAAATAAGGCGATAGAAAAAGCGATAAAATATCAAAAAGTTTTGATATTCATCGCTTTTGCTATCGCTTCATTTTTTAGGCGAAGAATTTAAAAATCCTGTCGCTTTTCATCCCCACCAATGGCATTAAAAACCATCGCCGCGAAATATGAAAGCGATGAAGATTCATCGCCGTAGTGGGGACCAAGCTTTACCCACTTTACAGGATTTTTTGACAATCAGGCTTGCGTAGTAGATAACAATGTACAACTGACAATAAAACCGAAATTCAGAAAGGCAATATCTACGAATTGACTAAAAGTAAAAAACATTCTCACCATATTCAATTTATAATTTTTGTTGACCAAAACTGATGTGACAAAGGTTGTTACTACACAGGAAGCCAATGCAAAGTATGTGTTGACAACAGCTCTGTTTTGCTGGCTATCATCACCGCCAAGTAAGCCAGCATTAAAAGATGGCCAATAGACCCACAGAAACAAAGTGCCTATAAAAAAATTGTCATAGTATATTTTTAAGGAAGATAAAACATACATTTTGACCATTATAACTACTGAGTTCATAATTAAAAATAATGAACTATTATATGCAGAGGCGAGGGTTGTACTATGCTGATGTATGTATAAATAAAGCAATTGAGTAGTCTCTATACACAGAAGAAAAGGACTACGTTACCAATCATGGAAAAAATATCTGACTGATAGTTTGAAGCTTCATCTTCGTGTTCGTCACCATGATTTTGAAGAACTGTTGCTACGGCTAATCCAAAGTATGCTCCAAACAGATGAACAACAATAGATCCTCCAATATCTGAGATTTTCAGGAATTCGTTAATGATCACCTCGTCGATTGCAAAGAAAATGCACTCAATTATGGCAATCACCAGGAGCTGTAAGCGACTTGCCTTGCCCAGAATGGCACCAAATGTAATGAGGACTGCGGCAGCAGTGAAGTCTGCTGTCATTAAGCTAATAAAGAAACACGAATTCGAAATGATATGCTTGTCATGTGCTACAGTACAAATATACAAACACCCGAGGTTTTATCACTAGCGAGTCTTTCGTTTGGGATTGAGACAAAGAAACACAGCTCAAACAGTTTGCTTATTGTCAATTCTTCAAAATCGTAAACAAATCAAGATGTAAATACCTCCCAATGTTTATTGGAATTGTACCAGCGTCATCAATGTTATGCCCTTCTTCTTTTTCCACTCTTTGTCTAATCCATGTGTTCATGAGTGTGGCCCATTGTATCGTAACAGCAGAGATTAACAAATTATATGAAACTGCTCCAAAACCATACTTTCTTAAGAAGGTCATCAAAAAGCCAAAACCAATGAAAATCATGACGTGTACATCTTGGAAAACTGAAAATTGAAGGATATTTGTTTTAGGTAGATGTTAATGTTGTTAATTAATAAGTACAAAAACTATTCGTGAAAAACACATTTGTGTTATTTGCAATAATTACTGGGAAATGATTTAAAGTCATTTTGGGCTAGTGAACTTCAGAATTGTTTGGAGGGGATCGCTTTAATGTATCAAAAATCATCAAAAAATTAAAATGATTAGAATTTAAAAACATGTGATCTATAGTTGGCGATTTAATGTAAAAATCTGTAACTTATATCTCCAATTTGTTCTTCATGAAATGTGCAATGTAAGCTTTCCTGTTTAAATTATAATTTCAAAATTATCTACAATTATTGTTTAAGTCAGCAATATAAGTAAGTGTCAAAATAAGTGTCTATGGTTATTTCCTGATTATTTTCAATGAAAGTACAAGATGTTTCTTGAATATCAGATGAAAATTAGTTGAAAATAGATGACTGTTATATTGACATTTCTTGAGCATATCACCTTAAATTGACGTCATAAAATCAAATTGACCTGACGACTAACTGCACAGAGCTTTTGAAAAAACTAAACGCTGAACAGAGAACAATTAGGGCGTTCGCAAAAATCCGAAGATTTTGAACCTAATTAATGAGCTTGGCATGCATAGCAATTGCACGATGCTTAAAATGAATATCTTTCAGCTGTCACGAGGAACAGGTTTCAAGTTCATTCATACTTCACTATTACTGGTATTCCCTTTGTCTATGAAACAGATTGTGACTTCCGAATCTTAAGAAAGACAATTATTTGGTGGCCTGCCTTCTTAGATTCCTATCGAAAGTTTCAAACAAATTGTGTTTTGTCTTATCCGTATTACGAATCATAAAAATAATTCTTTAGAAGCCACAGATACTTTTCAGCACGTCAATGTTGAACTAAGAATAGAATGTCTCGGAAATAGAATTCATTAAAATTTTGCTGACCTAGTAAATGGATTGTAATCAAAAGGTTTCTTTAATTGTTTTAGGTTAGCTCTGTAAGCAAATGTATTTTACGAAATTGAATGGAGATCAAGATTTAGCATATATCTTCTCAGATTTTTTGTATTTTTGTTAATTAACATTCTGAACAGGTAAATACTCAAACACAATTTTCCGCTTAACAACTTTTGACTGAATTTATTATCTTGCGTTATGACCACTTAGCCCTGCCCCATAATGTTTTTATATGGCTCAAGTGTACTGTTTTAAAATTTAGCAGATATAACTGCCAGAAGTCCGTAGCTCCTCTATTCTTAAATCCAATGAAATGATAAGCATTGGTAGGCATTATGAAAATCCGCATTTTATGCGCATTTTTTATGAAATAGCTGTCACTGCTGGACATTTTGAAATACATGCAATTCTTATTCAAAATGGTGTTGTTGTTTTTTTTTTCAAATATGTAGAGAACTGGGAACTGGGAAACACGTTCGAAAAATAATTCCAATGTTTTACAAAGACGGGTCAGATCATTTCGACATAACTTAACCTCACGAATATGCTGTACACGCATGTAAAAATCATTTATGCACAAATAATATCAAAACAATAAAGGTAAATTTGAGTTTCATCGATTTGTTTTTCAAATTATTATCAGCAATCAACATGATCAAATGTCATGTCATATCAAAATGCCAAAAGAAATAAATTAATAAACTTCACATTATTTTGAAGCGAAAACCATAATTAGGTATTTAAAGTGATCCACCGCGCTCGCCATGATTGTCTTACTAATTACTTCTTGAATTAATCAAATTGTCTTCACGTCAATGTACTCACATGACTGTGTTTCAAGCCCACAGACACACCTCCATGTATGGCATTAACGGATTGCTTCAATTAACTTCGAGCTAATAATGAGTTTTGCGAATACATACTTACGAAACTATAAGCCGTTATTCATCGATCCAGTATTTTAAAGTAATTTCTCTCCTGGGAAATTAAGATTAATTTGTTTACTTATATTTTCCACATATTTAATTTTTCCTACTTGTTTTTAATTTGTTGTTATTAATTATTCAACTTACTGCGACGGAGTGCATTTTTATAAAAATATACGCGCGATTTCAATAATAATGCTCTTCATCGCAGTGGTTTTTTTTACGATTTTGCCAACAGGGATCGAAAGGAACGGAAACGAACAGTTGCATATACTGGAAATACAGACTCGAGAAACAAACACCACTTACGGGGATATGTTCGGGAAAGATATGCTTGATCTGTGTATTCTCCATAGCCAGCAAATAGACCCAATAAAAGTATTTGGAAAAGAAACAAGGCAACTGGGAATATAAGCTTTCCACTAGACATTCTGGTTACTACAGCAACCTAAAGTAAAACAAAAATTAATTAAAGTTTGTGCAAATTAATTAATGAGGACAACTAAGCAAACGATCACAAAGACCTTTATCTCCTAGTTATGTTTTACCATCTTCGTGTTCGTAAGGAAAAGTCATGAAAGGATCTTATGATAAACTTATGCATACATAAAAACATTACGAGCAGTTGTATCCACCAATTTAAGCGTGAATTATATACTCCACACTACTAGAAAATTCTGACAAACCAACGCATGCAGTAGCTTTGGAAAACATTTTTCATAATGCCTTGATAGATAATCTTTGCATATTTTTTGTGCGTAGGATGCACGTAATTTGAAGATCTATGAAAAATATAAGTTACCTAGCTTGCTTCGCTCCTGCCTGTGTCACACACTGATGTCAAAATAAAAAAGGCGTAAGTAGACTTTTCATATGAAATTAATACTTACAAAACAATGCTTACTTTTGATTAGTTGACAATAAGCTATGCTTTCAAATATTGATACAACACACTTAGTTACCAGTTTTAATCGATGTCATTGAGATAATTGATTGAAGCAAAAGTCTGGATACCAGTTATGATAATGTAATTACTATGGCAAATGCTGAAATTAAGTGCATCCTATTAACTTAGTTTATGATATTTTTTCGTATTAAATTCTATTGTCTCGTCTCATTGAGATTTAGAGGAAATTGAATTTAAAAAAGACAGCAAAATATCCATATGCAAACACTTATTAAAACCTTTGTTTGTTCTCACTTTATTTTTATTCGTTTGTTTAACGTTCTACATAACGTGGTGTCAAAACAGTAAAAAGTGAAATAAAAGTGTAAAACATGTTTCTACCTATGTAGTTCTTGTTTAAATAAATAAGTAAATAAATATATGAACTTGCATTTCCATAGGAGCTTCAATAAGTGATCTAATACATGTGATCAAATTATGTTAAAAAAAACTCTTTAACGAAACAGCGGCTTAAGGCAGTTTACAAATTATGTCTGAGTCCAAATTATAATTATGTGTGAAGGTGTTAGAGTGTAAGTATTGATTGAACTACACTTCAAAGGTTATGAAACGTTCTGGCGCCTTACTCTCATCAAAATAGTCGACAGTAATTACAAAGTAAAGCGAGTAAAGAAAAGCTTCTATGAAAACAATGCAAGTCAGCGTATTTAAAAAAAGTCGAAGGATTTTCTTAAGTTTTTAGCTTAAAAAACAGTGTTTATGTTGGTGTTCGAGGCTCCTAGCAATAATCAGTAATAAATCACAGCCCCTTGATGACGGCTTTACAATCGCTGAAAACTATTTTGGTGAAGCTAAGGATATTGTTTGGATCAACACTGCAAGATTTCCTTTGACATTTTAATAACAACAGAATTTTGTCGTTAAGTCAATTAGTGGGATGCGGAAAAATCGTGATCTGTTTAAACAAAACTACTTTTCTATAGATTTGTACGGAACTATGTACAACTTAGGGCTGCCCCGGTTGACTGGGCTGAGACGGTTAGGTGAGATCTCGCTATTTTTTGGAAACACGTGAAAAAAAAAAAAAAATATGTTCACATGACAAGCGAGCCAGCCCGCATTCCTGTGATCTCACTTGTTTTTACCGAAATATCGGCTAGGCGGGATGAAAATTGGGATTTTATCAACTTCCTGCACAAGATTGCGAGGTCACGTGATTTAGACAAATTCTTGCTCGGTGGAGAGGGATGAAAATGATGATGTGAACATGGGATAAACGTTTCTCCAGAGGGTTTTTTCAAGAGCAAATAAAACTGTAATGAAATATTTAATCAAAAAGAACAAGTTAGATGACAGGGCTAAATGTGAGTTAACTTGAGTTGAACGTAAACTTTATAGCTGGTGCATGGATAGTATGTTATGCATACTTATAAATAAGATTAAATTAAAATTGTTTACAAAAATAATCCAGCTTAATTTGGCTTATTAGTGGAAAAGGCATATAAGCAAGGCAGATTTTTTTTGTACATAAATCATTGCATTCTTTTTCTTTATACCATGAAAATATGCATTGATCAGTCTTTCGAAGGAGACCAACAGATTGAATGTAATCTGAACTACTTTAGTGATCAGTTATAACTAAAACCTTGAAAAAAACTTCAGCTATGTAAATTTCAATTCATTTATAAATTTGAGTTAATTTTCAAAACGATCAACTAAATGTCGTCATTAATCGTAGATTAGAATGAGAAATATTTCAATAGAACATACGTTTACGTGTTATCGTTGAACAAACACCTCGATTCAATAAGAGTACATTAAACAGTTATCCATTAAAAATATCTATCATCAAAACATCAAGTACATATTATACATCAGTTAATAGATCAATCCTCTATTTAGCAATACTTGACAGGCCAAAGAGAGGATGTCAATGTTTTGTAACAGAATGCCAAATGCCAAATATTTGGCATACTCTAACGACTCACCATCTCTAATGATTTCTTATATCTGCATAATAATATCAAGACCGTAGCTCTTACTTTCTGAATTCATGCAAAAGGTCGGGGTTCGACTTCCTTTGGCGGTGATTCACCATGCGAGAGCAAATGTACCATAGTGCCGGGTCGAACCGGGTTATGTGAGGGAAATTGAGTAGATGGTAGATATGATGTTGGAGGACCTCTTCCAGGAGAGCACGGTTCGTGTCACTCATGAAAGTATCATATACTTCGAAGCCTCTAACCTTAGCCGTGGCCTCACCTGGAAGTCAGATGCAACAACAACTAAGGACTAGATAGACAAGAATATTTCCTTATTAGCTATTTCATTTTTTAAATGTAATCCCTTGTCTGATTATGCAAAACGCAAAATAAAAGAGGTAGCATATTACAGAAATCGCAGCATGCTTCAATACTAACATCTTTTCTAGAATATAAACTTCCTTATGGTACAGCTTGGTTGGGAAATGGCGAAAAAACACTGAGCGGACAGAGCACTGACAAGGTATATAGAAGGAGCTGAGTTCACTACGATAAATTAGACTTCCTGGTTCTAATAATCGGTGGTTCAAGAAACAGCTACACTTTCAAGATGTCGAAAATGTAACTGAAACTCCTATAGCGGCCAACAGTGGAAGAAACCAGAAACTGGATTTACTTTCCAAACGCACAGATACAAGGAAATTGTCTAAGATAAAAGCCATTAATGCTTAGCGGTCACCTAATCGTCCGTTTACACTGATGGTGCAAGTGGGACCATGGCCCCACCACTTTTTTGTAAAGTAAAATAAAAATATAAAAAACATTTAATTCAAATTCACATAAATGTTGAAATGCGAGATTTTTTTTATCAAGCCAAGCAAACACGAATGACATGTGTCTACCCATCGCGTACCGAATGACCAATGTATATAAAAAATTTGTCAAGGAATCTTATTTCAGAAAATAGACGATAAATAGTGCCCTTTTGAAGAAAAGTTATGTTCGAAGCAATCATGTCGTTTTCAAATTTCTATTCGCAGATACTGTACATGATAGAGGTGGCGATGTTGTCAATAGTCAAGAAAGTTCCTGTACAGCTGTAAATAATGTAAATAGAAATAAAATAATTTTAATTCAAGAGCGGGTTGTGCTGCTTCAGCTGGTCATTCGTTTTCTGAAAAGCTATTTAATAACCCGAAAGAGTTGGTTCCGAAAAGGTTGACATTGGGAAACTGTGATTGTTAATCTATGTATACCTGTGTGTTGTGGTCTGAATCCTTCATTGGATAGTTTTAAGAACAAGCATTAAGTTTATAAAGATACAAAAATATCAGTAATTGTTGTAAAATTGTAGAAAATGTGAATATTTTAGAAAAAGAAAAAATTGAGAAAACTTACCTGTCTTGGCAGAAGTGGCTCACGCTCTGTAGGTTTAACCTTAGCCGCAGTGGCATTTATTTCACCCGATGCTAATCCAAGCTCATTCTGTCTTATCGTTTCATCACGTTTTTCTGACATGGTAATCATTTACGGTTAGAGAAATTTGACACCAAACCTTCTATATTGCTTATTATCTGGATTTAACTAAAATAAGAAAATAAGAAAAAAAAATCAAATTTATAAATCCAAATTTAAATGTTAAAAGTATATATGTAATGATTTTTAACAACTATAATAGGTGTCATTCTATTTTCACAAGCTTGAGTGGTGTTCGACATAAACATTATCTAAGTCTGGCAGCACATTCTAACTTCAGTATTTTCATTATTCGGAAGTCATCTATAAGCCTAAAATTTTTATATGAATTTTATACAAATAGTTACTTGCAAACAAAAAAAACTATATAGCACTAAAAGTAAGTCCAAACAAAATAGCAAAATTAAAAAGACCAATATCATTCGATAGACTTCCATTTTGATATACCAACCATGCTCTTTTTAGTGAGTGCTGTCAGTTTAATATTGAAATTTGGAATTTTTGGGGAAAATCGTACTCGGCGCACCGAAAAAATCCAGGTGTTTGAAACGACAATTCTTGAAACGAATTTGCTTGAGGGACACCATCAACACTTCACAAAACGCACTTGCAACTTGAAAAATTTGTTGTTGCAACATTTTTATGGGAGTAATTTCTTGCAGCAACAGAAAAATATACTATGGTGACATGAGTAAAAAATGCCTTGCGATGGCAACCAAACAGATTTTTGTAGAAATCACACGAAAAAATGTTGCTCGTGTCCCCTTAGGTTTTATGAGCGACGGATTTTTCATCGATCAGATATACGTTTTAATGGAAACATAGTGATCATTTTGAAATCAAATTTCTGATTTAGGAGCAGCCTGTTTATCAAAAATACTGAAACGTTTGAAGAAACTTGAGAAAGATTAGTTAAGAAATTTTTGACATTCAAAGTACAACGCAGTCCAAACTCTACCACGAGAAAAACAGTTTTGATATTTAATATGTAATATTTGTTAAATATATGGGTTAAAACCGTTTTGAGATTAGCATAAAGTTTTGTACATAAATGCTCACTAACTGCTACTCTGAGGTGGTTCCTTCATTTACAATATCTCTTCATAATAAAACCATGAAGTAAATCTTTAACTACCGGAATAATATTTACATGTATGATCTAATAGACTCTACGCCTTCCATAATAACATTTGCTACAACATCCAACGCTTCAATTTCAAACTAAAATGATGTTTGTATTGCTTACAAACAAAAACGTTGTATTAGAGAAAAATGTTTCGTGAAAGCATAGACATATTCAGAGATTACTTGCATGTTTTCCTGTTCTACTTTAAATAACTGAACTCTTCTTCACAAATTTTGACTGAGCTCCAGCTTCACCTCTGATAAGAAAATTAAAATCAGCGGTTTCCTTAAAGGGCATCTCCTTGAGAAAGCCAATCATTTTTTCTTTGTTTGCTCTTTTCATATTCGTCAGTTGCCCTCGATCCATTTGTTATTGTTCTAATGAGGAATTCACATTGTTAACATGAGCACGCTGTAACCTTTGATTAATTGATTATCTTAAAGGTTAAGTTCGTAATATTTATATTTACATTTACATTTGATAGCTCTGATATGTTTAGGAATTCATTACATCTACTCAGTGGCAAATTTGCTGAAAAGTTAATACGAAGGAGCACATTTCTATAGAAATATACACAAATGCAGTTCATCTAACAACTTCAAAGCACCTAAACTTTATGGCGTAAACCTTGTAAAATTTTTTTGGCTTAGTGAAGATTAGGTTCAGGCTATGCTTCGTTCTTTCAGACTATTTAAGAAGCTTTTAACCGAGAAGTTCAACTGCTTACAAATTGTTAAATGGATACACTCTCAATACTACCTTAGTGACTGTTACATGACTTTGTCCACTCGCAGGGTTCTAGATTGAATTTTAGACGGCAAAAGTTCATATGTGAAAATGGCAAATATTGTGATTAAACGGTATGTATAAATTGTCTATCAATACACACATACAAAAATCGGAGTAAGACCACATTTATGACAAAAATAAACAGACTTTTGAAATGTCTCTGCGTGTTGTGTAAAATAAATGAAACCAAAGAAGAAATATCACCTGACACAAGAGAAGAAACTGTGTGGCTTGAGCACTTCCAGAAATGTCACAATTGCATTCCTAGTATTGTCAATATTATAGCATGTGGAGAACACTGAAGAAACTTTCGAAATTTGGTCCAAGGTTAACTAGTAGTGTCCAAAGCTGAAAAAGTGACTCACAAATTCGAAACATGCACCTTAAAACTATACTTTGTACAGATATATATGAACATTGTCGAACTATCTTGATCTGGTTCAAATTTGCAAAAGGGAGTTAATATCAGCAAGGATGACAAATAAACGTTTTCCGGACAAAGATCGCCGAGCTTGTTTGAATTAGCTAACCTTGTCAAAACATTCACCTACATACTTACAAATTATTCTGCCTTATCCCATAATTCAATTCGTTTTGTAACAATTGAGAGGGGTAAAAAACCAGAATACCACAAAAGCCGGAAACTGTTCATCCTTGTGAAAACATTCTAACAGATCGTCCACTAACTTGGAATACAGTAGAGGAGGATAAACTCGAAAATTTTAAATATTTTTGTTAGGGAAATGATTTAAGTAAAAAAAAAATGATTTAATTTACAACAAGACTTCAAAATCCTCTTTTGATTTTATCTCTATCTTCATAGAGCTTTGAAATTCGACAATAAGCCAGGTTTCGCCAAATAGAAATTCAGTCCCACGAAAAGCTTTTCGCTGGTGTCGTCCTCGCATACCGATCATTGTGGTGTAGGGAACACATCTCTTTTTTGTCTTTTGCTCCACATTTTGATAACCTAGCCTCTTAACATATTTAACTGAATCAGGCATTAATGTATATCTAATGTATATGAAATATATATCCTTTTAGTAAGTAAGTAAGTAAGTAAGTAAGTAAGGGGTTTATTTCCAGTTTATCCTTTTTACAAGGCTCTTCATCTAGAAATGTGGATGAACTGTGATAGTGCGTTGACGTAAATATAAAAGACAAATTAGATAAAATCAATATAAATTAATATAAAACGCTGCAACGTGCCAGCGCTCTGTCAAACAGGAAGCTTCTTGTCGTTTTTGCAAAGTCACCAAAGTTTGTACTTTTCCTACAACTGATCGGTAAATCATTAAAAACTTTGCACGATTCGGAGTTAAAAGATTTCTCTGCCCGATGATTTTCTATCTGGTATTTGCGTGATTCGCAAGCTCTCAAGGATCGCTGTTGAGTACTGAAAGTGTTTTTCAGATACTTTGGCCAGGTTTCATCGTACAGAGATTTGAAAGTTGCTTTCGCAATGCTGAGGGAAATCTCTTCTTTCACAGGAAGCCACGATAGGTTCAGAACGTCATCCACGCGACAGTATTTGTTGCTGACGAAACTTGCAGCGGAATTTTGTAATTTCTGTAAACGATTAGTTAGGTAATCAGGTAGATCTGAGAGAACTGCATTTGCGTATTTAATTCTTGACAGGATTAGAATTGATGCTAAGCTTTTTCGTAGTTGGTAAGGAGTTAGTCGTTTGATGGATCGGAGTGATTTCAATGTGCTGTAACCCGATGAAATTATATTTTGAACGTGCAGTTTCCAGCTAAGGTCTTCTTGGAAAGTTACTCCCAGTAACTTTGTGTGATGGATACGCTCTAGATGACGTCCATTAATATGCACTGGTAAAATCTTTTCTTGTAACTTGTGTTTGGCATTCATTTGTGGTGTTGAGAAGAGCATGGTTTTGGTTTTATCAGCGTTGAAAATCAGGTTATTTTCGTTGGACCAATTTGATAGGTTATCGAGATCGTTAATGATGAGTTTTGAGCAGGTTGCGATGTCATTTGGCTTACAATGTCGATAGAGGTTCGTGTCGTCGGCGTATTGTAAACAAATTGCAGTTGTATTAGTCGA
The DNA here is from genome assembly GCA_027922465.2 of Turritopsis dohrnii. NCBI lineage: Eukaryota > Metazoa > Cnidaria > Hydrozoa > Anthoathecata > Oceaniidae > Turritopsis > Turritopsis dohrnii. Next base: position 770,345 of record BQMF02000097.1, on the reverse strand, counting down.
TATATCGGTGACGTAGAGGTTGAACAAAGTGGGTCCAAGGATACTTCCTAGCGGTACACCAAACGTTACTTCCGTCCACTTCGAGATTTTATCATCGATCTGGACGAATTGCATTCTACCAGTCAAATAACTGTGTAGCAGGCGGATTACAGAGTTAGAGAAATTTAGATCGCTTAGTTTTTGTAAAAGTATTCCATAGTGGACGGTATCGAAGGCTTTTGAATAATCTGCTAAGACTGCGATGGTGATTTCTCCTTTTGTCATTGCTTTCCTGATGTCATCTTTCATTTTCAGGAGAAGAGTAGCGGTCGAGTGTCCTTTACGAAAACCTGATTGTGTGCATTGGTAGAGATGTTTTTCTTCAATGTAGGCGCATACCTGGCGTAGGACAACTTTCTCAAAAATTTTTGATAAAATTGGTAGCACAGATATGGGGCGATAATCTACTGGCTTGGTTGGGTTTTCGACTTTAGGTATAGGGCAGATTCGATTTATTTTCCAGAGACTAGGCCAGACGGATTTGGAAATGCAATTGTTTATGATATGTGCAAGTGGAGAAGAAATGTATTCAGCGACCGGTTTGATGAAAATGACAGGAATGTGGTCGAAGCCTGTTGAACAATCGTTTCTGAGCTCCTTTATTGCAGCCTCTACATCGCTTGGACTAATGTGTTTCAGTTGGAAATGCGAGGGTTTGTCTGGTGCTTGAAATCGGGAGCTTGTATCATGAGGATCGCTTCTATTCATGGGCGAGATTTTCGAAGCAAGTGAACTGTAGTGGTTGTTTAAAGTGTCAGGATTGGCGCTGATCTTCTTTGGGTTGGGATTTAAGATTGTTCTCCATATATCCTTTGGCCTTTTTGATGAGAGAGCTTTTTTGTAGAAGGATGTCTTTGCTTGTTTGATAGTTGATTTAAGCTTGTTTCTTACAGCCCTAAAAGCAACCCAGTCTTCGGTTGTTTGAGTTTGGTGTGCTTTGTATCGTAGGTTATTTCTTTCTTTCTGGAGTTCCGAGATATTAAGATCTGCCATCCAAGGTGCTGGTGGTCGTGTGATTTTAGTTCGTTTCAAGGGTGCAAACTCATTGATACAGCCAGTAATAAGTTGATTAAGCGTTTCAACTTGGTCGTCAGGTTCGTCAAAAGCGAAGATTATACTGAAAGGAATGTTACTAACAGCTGAGATGTACTTTTGATGGTCGTAGCTTTTCATATTTCGTATCAATTTGTAGCGAGGCTCATACTTTTGTTTCTTTACGTTTGCAATTATGTATGCGGAATCATGATCGCTAATCTCGTCGGCAGGAATTATATCCTGGTGCATTACTTTGGATGGAATATTCGTGGTAACATGATCGATCAATGATTTACCTTCTCGAGTTGGTGATTTTATGTGCTGAGTGAGATCAAAGGAGCGGAGAATATCTCTGTAATTGATACATGATTGTTTTGAGTTGTCTAATAAGTCAATGTTAAAGTCCCCAGTGATGCAAATTATTTGATCCCATTTAGCGTGTACTTGGGAGAGAACACAGTCAAACTTTTCAAGCCATGCGATCTTTTCAGCTTCTACTGAGCTTGATTGATATGCGACAGCAAGAAGCATCGAGGAGTTTTTATTTCTTCCTAATATTTCTATCCATAGGTGTTCGAGACTTTCATCTAGTTTGTTAATATCGGTACGAATTTTGTATGAAATAGTTTCTTTAATGTACGCGGCAACACCACCTCCTTTTTTGTCCGTTCTGTTGCGGAAAGCAAAATTGAACCCAGGTATCTGTACTAAATTCGTCATCTGGGGATTGTCTTTTAACCAGGTTTCAGAAATTGTTATGATGTCAAAGTCGTATGTATAAAGGAAGTTAGTGAACTCAGCAGCGGATGAACACAGGGATCGTGCATTCAAGTGAGCAATGCTAGTGTGCTTTTGATTAGCATGTAAAATGGCTGTTTGCATATCTGATGTATTTGGAGTATTTTCTGCCACTAGTATTGTATCGTTCAAGTCATTTTGTGGCAGAGCGTTCAAGCAACAAGTAGTACAAATCCAGGGTGAAAGGGTCGAAACTTGGTATTTAAGGCAGGCAGGGTGGATTTGCGATTGGCATTGGTTGCACGTCAAGCGTCTGGCATTTGAACGGATTGTTTTACAACATTCACTACATTTTGTTTTCACTGTAATCGTTGGCCCAGGATTTGTTTCGACATCGTTGCATTGTAGTATAACGTTGAACATAGCGACGGAGTTTGGATAGTAATTAACAGGACGTTTTGCTGTTTTGGGACGCAGGAATTTTGTCGTACCTTTATATTTGTAGCAGGAGGCGGAAGAATGCTTTAAAGTTGGTTTGCTTGCTTGCACAAACGTGATTATGAAGAAGGTCACAAGCAGCTGTTGGAGCATTTTGATCTCTTTATTTCTTGTTTCTTGCACGCTTCTTGTTTCTTCGTCTTCTTTAGCGTTAGGTATACTCTGGAGTGTTCTTCTAGTACTTATTTCAATTTCGTATTCAAAATCAATCTTAACAAGGGTCCAATTAACTCCTGCCCCAGTCTTGATTGAAAATTGAAGCAAATAACTCTAATATAAGCGTTATATAAACGAAATTACATAAAAAAGTAGAGGATAAACACAGACGTCAAAAAAAAGCGTCCGTTGCGGGAAGCCTCTACAATGCTTCTTTGGTCCTTTAAAAGAGTTCGTTTCACTTTTTCCACTGGGAAGTTTTGGAAGTTATTTCCATCATCAAATTTACAAATTGTCTGGAAAGCGTGATGGCAATTACAATTTTCTGAATTTGTCGATTAAGTGCTTACACAAATCACCTCTTTGAGTTGGAATGTATTTTGCTAAATATTCGCAAATCATGCCACGTCCTCATGTCATATTTACTTCAACTTTGAACCACGCAAACGGACTAACGCTTAACATTTAACTTGGCCAGGTTTTAATTTAAACATGTATATCATGCATCTATGTTTGAACTTTGTACCCTTTTTATCAAAGTTTTAAGGAAATGCGATGGTACATGAGCGAAAGAATGGATTCATATCTTCTTAAGTAAGTAAGTAAGTAAGTAAGTAAGTAAGTAAGTAAGTGAAATTATGTACATTAGCAGGGACCGTGGATCAAAATTTCGTTTCGGAGGGCTAACTAATTACGGCCAAAAAAAATTTCAAAACTAGAATAGGTAAAACTGTAAAAAAAACTAAACCCTAAACCACCATAGCCAGTCTGCCCCGCGGTGCCTGATTAGATGAGAAGTATCATCTGAATTTATCGCTCAAGCGCTTTGTTGACACAAATCACATCTTTAAGTTGAGATTTGTTTTGCTGAATCATCGTGGATCACCTCACGTCCTCACGTCATATTTCCTTCAACTTGGAAACATGCAGACGGACAAGGGCTTAGCAAGGGAAGCCAAATTGACGAAAACGCATAACTGATGTCACGTTGAAGAAATCAGATTTTTTTGTACAAAGTACTTTCTCAGAGAGAAAGTTGAATTTAATCTACATCAACCAAAATCCTTCAAATTACTAAACTGTTTCCAGTCGTTTAAATATTCTCAAGGATTGAAATGTTTTCCAATTCACGTGTTCTTTTTCACTATGGCAATGTTGGATAATAACTACATTTGACGATGCCATATGGTCAGCCGAGTTGATTTCGATGATTAAGTTAACCATAAATCAGCTATCACCCAAATACAAACCACACAACTAGCTTAACTCAATGCAACAAATCATTGAAAAATCTCACAAGAGTGTTCCATTAACCTAGGAGAATAGAAAAAAAGAAGGAGAAACAACTCTAATTTAAAGCCTATTTAATCTATTCAAATTTTGAAGTGTTTTTAAATTGAATAGAAACGTAAGCTCGATGCACTTGTCCCAGTTCTTTCCGCGCAAAAATAATAATACCCCGAATTGGGACCTTAAATTCATCTCATAAGTATCAAAGTTGAAACTTGGTATAGAAGTACATATATATCTGAATAATCCGAAAATGATAAAATTGTGAAGACTGAACCATTACTAAATGAAAATTTTGGTTCTAACAGGTGGTCAGCTGCCCTTAAAAATCCCCCAAAATTAGGCCTTGAATCCACCCCATAATCACCAAAGCCGAAATTTTGTTAAATGATGGGTAGAAGGTTAATTGTGAAGACTGAACCATAACTGACTGAAAAATTTGGTTCTAACAGGTGGTCAGCTGCCCAAAAAAAGCTCCCTTGTCATCACACATTTTTATCACTTAGTAATGACAAATAACAACACAAAAATGCAATATTTTAAAAAGTTTTAATCTGTATTTCATGAACAACATCTTTTCGTCATCATCTTTCTTTGTTTATACCTGAAAAGAAATTCAAATTTCATTCAAATTATGTCAGGATAAGAAAATCATAAATCAATAATTGGATCACATTATCATAAGACTATATAAACAAGAGAGTATTTATTGGTATTCAAAGTAACATGCACATACTGTTACTACATCGTCCAATGAATTCATCACCACTGTCTTCAACCTTTTAAAATCATAATAAAATCATCTCACCACTATCACTTTTGTTGTTCTGTCTTAATTCCTCTTGTTCATTTTCATATTCTTCACCAAATGAGACTACTATCCTTGGGGAACATTCTCCATTGACCCAAAGTACTCGGTAATGCCTATCAACCAGTTTCCATCCAGATGATTCTGGTAAAATTGGGGGAGGCTGGGAACATGTTGTTGATTTCCTGATGGTAGTAATATAGTTGGTTCGATTGATCTTTTCAGCTAGAACACATTTACATGGTGGAATGTTACTGCTATCCAACTTGTTCTTGAAACTTATCATTTCTTCTTCACCTGTGTTATACTTTCTTTGAAACAATTCAAATCTTGCCTCGTCTACTGACTTCAGATGTTTTAGCCCATACAAAGCACAAACAAATCATTCAATTTCTTTAACTGTATCTTCACATACTACTTCTCTACACCTAACTCTGCAAATGTGTCTTGAAATTTAACATTTTCCTCCCACATCTTTATTGGTCTTATCTTCCCTTTTCGACTAAAACTAGATGTGTAGTTGCATCCAGTGTGCATGTATGCATGTAGTGCTGATAATGCCTTACTGACCTTCGATCCGATTGATCGGTATACTTCATTAATATTGATATAGCGTAATATATTTTTGCTATATAAACCAGTTTCCTTCCATAACTTGATATTAGGATCAAATAGGTGCATACATAAGTGCTATTACCAGTAAATCTGTATCTTCTGTTCGAATTGCAATTAGGGAGATTCGTAAACTCGACGAGGCTGTTACACAAAAAAAATCAATAATTGTGAGAATTGTTTTAAAACCGTTCTACTAAAATGGTACTTCAGAGATTTAAAGCCTTTTGTTGTATCAAAAGAAACTTTGCACGCTTATTTCAAGTATTGATGTGAAGTTTCTAATGACTTTATAGGGAAGAATTCACAAACAACTCTACTAAGTTGTATACAATTCCCTCAGAATCTATTGAAAAAACGTTTCGTGTAAACGAAACATGATTTTTCTGAATCCTGCTAATGGTGGCTGGTGGACTGATTGTTTTTGCGTGGAAAATCTTGAGTCTGCTTCTTCTTGAGTACAATACAAGTCTTCAACTTCTGACTTTACCATGGTGTTGTTAATTGATTTAAAAACTTCTGATTTTATTTCATAAATTATTCCCAGACTCCTGAGTATAAAACGAGATGGAACGCGGAGCGCAAGTCAGTCAAGACGCGACCTGGCAAGAACAGGGCGGCTCGGTAGCGAAAGATCGAAGCTAAGTATTTTTTATTGTTTTTTTGTCTGGTTTCAGTTTCTGATTCCACAAGATATCTCTTCTATTATTATGGAGAAGGAAAATGATAAACAAAATGTTAACGTAGGATTCACTGAAAGTGCTGCTGTCTCCTCAAACATATTTTCTCCCACCATTAACACTCCTGATCCTGATGATGTTGATGATAGTAGTAATACAGTAGTTGATAATAACAGTATGTCAAAACTGTTACCACTAATTGGTAATTTAAGTGAAGAGGTGAAAAATTTAAAGAGTGCTCACCAGAATAATAGTGTCCCTTCAAATAGTAGAAGCAGCAGCACTTCATTACAAAAACTACCTAAGAAAAGAAAATCATCAGAAAAAATTATTACAACACCAGAGAAGAAATCTCGTAAAACCACTCAGATTGGCGTCAGTGATATCATTTACTCACATCAAAGAGGAAAGGTCCTGACGAGTATTGCTCCTCGGAGAGCTAATAATAATAATAATTATGCTGATGATGACGAGAATGATGTAATTGATGATGACAATGATTCACAAGAATACTTAGATGATGACTATGTTGATTTACATGCTTCTCAGAGTGACTACGAAACTGAATATACTGATAATGATATGCAAAGTGCTAAAACTACCCAGCGGGCACAAAGACGTCGTAAAGATGTCGTAAAGACGTCTTTTCAAGACGTCCCTAAGACGTCGCAAAATGGTCGCGAAGTGGGAATCTCAAAAGACGTCCCAATTACATCTTCACTGAGACGTCTCGATGACATCCCAACGACATCGTAACGACGTCGCAGGATTATGAAATTTACTCTTTCAAAAACTGTAATAGGCCACAGGCGGACCCGAACCTGGAACCTCTGGTGTGCCAGCCGAACTCGTAACCGTTATGCCACCGCTGCTTGTTGTCAAGACGTTTAAAAACATTTACAATAAATCATTCTTTACAGACTGATTGCTTTTGAAAGTTTATAATTGTTTCGAAGGTCGTTATTCAATCCGTATAAAGACGTCTCAAAAACGTCGTAAAAGGATCCCAATTGCGACGTCCCGTTTCAGACGTCCCTACGACGTCCCAAAATGATCTTAAGTTTATAATTGTTTCGAAGGTCGTTATTCAATCCGTATAAAGACGTCCCAAAAACGTCGTAAAAGGATCCAATTGCGACGTCTCGTTTCAGACGTCCCTACGACGTCCCAAAATGATCTGGAAAGCAAACGACCATTTTACGATTAAAATGAGACGTCTCAAAGACGTCTTGTGCCCGCTGGGTAGTAAAGATATATTTTCTAATATCAGAATTGTATCTTCGAAAGAATGCAGAGGGCCAAAAATTGATGTAGAATGGGCTAAACCTAATCAATAATAGTTGGGAATCTAAAAAGGAAAGAGAGGATGTTAAAAAATTAAGGGAAGTTCACCTCGTGTCAGAAAATTGTAATCTCGTTGTTCCAAAGTTAAACGTGGAACTGTGGCAACTCTTGTCTAGCTTTCAGAGAAAATCGGACGTTAGGGTTAAAATGGCTACTGTTCAAAGAAACATAATTGCTGCTGTTTCTACCTCTATTTCAATGATGAAGGATATTCTTATTGGCAATGTTAATAATAAAGAAATGTTAAAAAAATCCACTGATTTAATTGGATTATTAGGACATGCATCATCTGAACTTTCTGTCAAGAGGAAATTGTTTGTGAGATCAGTGTTAAAAGGATGAATAAAAAGATCTAGTCTCTGTTTCTGGTAAATCCACTGAAAAACTTTTTGGTGACAATTTGTCACAGAGCATAAAAGATATCAATCTTAGAAATAAATTGAAAAATAAACAATTTGATTATAAACCAAGATCCTTTAGAAGGGGCTATCTTCATAATAACTACAGAAACCAATCACCGGCTTTTTTAGAGAAAAGCCGGAGGGGGATGTCCTCCTCCACAATCTGCCAGACCAACAGAGGGAAATATTGAAGATCTCAGATGCCGTTCAAGATGAGACCTCAGTTGTCAATATATCACAGACCTTACCAGTTAATTATGAAACCTTACAGGTAAGGAAATTTATAGACCAATGTCAAATAACTGTGACGAAATTTCAGGGTGGACAGCTGTCCAAATATTTAAAAATTTGGAAAAAATTGACATCTGGCATTTTGCAGATGATCTCAGGAGATATTATTACTTTTACTGATGCTCCCTCCGTAAAACATGAAGCTAGTAATCCACTATCCCTTGATGAAATTCCTCTGGTTAAAGTAGAGATACAAAAACATTTAAAGAAAGGCGTTATCAAAAATTCTTTTCATGAAAAAATTGAATATGTTTCACCGATTTTTCTGACTGATAAATCTGATGGAGGTATACGTGTCATCCTAAACTTAATGAAATTTAATGAAATAATAGAATTTCAACATTTTAAAATGCATACTATTAAAGATGTTTTACACATGATAACAAAAGGTTATCATATCTTAAATTTGAAAGATGCCTATTTGAAAGATGCCTATTATAGTGTAAGGATTGATCCTGAGTATCAGAAATATTTAAAGTTTAATCTTGATAATTCACTATCTCAGTATGTATGCTATCCAAAGAGCCTTGGACCATGCCCTAGAAAATTCATAAAAATTACATCTGTACCCATGTCAGTGACACGCAAACAAAGTCATCCAATTTGTGGATATATTGATGATTTTATTTTAGTAAAACATACATTTACCGAGTCATTGCATGCAACATTATCTACTGCACAACTCTCTATGTCATTAGGATTTGTTGTTCATCCTGAAAAATCACAGCTGATGCCATCACAAAAAATAACAATTCTTGGTTTTGTGATAGATTCAGTTAATATGACTATAACTATAACAGAAAAACGTTATCGAACTTTTAAAACTTTAATTCATACTGTAATGAATATAAGAAGACCTACTATTAGATTTGTTGCGAAAGTTATTGGTCACATAGTATCAATTTTACCAGCCAGTAAATATGGATCCTTACATTATAGAAAATTAGAAAATGATAAAGTCTTAGCATTGAATGAAAGTGCTGGAGATTTTGAAGCATTTATGACCATTTCTAATGAAGGTTTTCAGGATTTAAAATGGTGGTCGGAAAATATTGCCAATATTATAAATTGGATACATCCTCCTTCTATTATGTCTGAAATTAAAGCAGATGCTTCTAATTTTGCTTGGGGAGGAGTGTGTAAAGAACAAGTAGTTGGTGGATCTTTGTCAATGGCGGAAAAGTCTCTCCATATTAATGCAATAGAAATGCTCGCCATTTATTTCAGTCTACAATGTTTTTCTAAACAATTGAGAAATCAGCATGTAAAAATATTTTCAGATAATACTACTGCTGTTTTTACTGTGATAAACAAAATTGGGAGTAGCAAAAGTTCTGTATGTAATGATATTTCCCATGATATTTGGTTACTTTGTATGCAACAGAACATTTGGATTACTTGTGCCCATATACCAGGAAAATTGAATGTTGAGGCAGAATTTCTCTCCAGAAAAGATTATAAGCACAGTGATTGGATGTTGCATGAAAATATTTTTAAAAATATTTGCCAAAAGTTGAATTTCTATCCAGAAATAAATTGTTTTGCTAACAGGTTAAATCATCAAATAACAAAGTATATATCTTATAGACCTGACCCAGGGGCATTTTCAGTACATTTTTTTTCAGTTAATTGGTCCCTTTATAAGCGTTATCTTTTATCTTTTACGTGTATTGCAGAAAGCAAAGGTCGGCGGTGCTCTAGCTCTACTAAGAGCACCAGATTGGTCGGCACAACCATGGTACACAACATTAATGAGTATGACAGTGTGCAAACCAATACCCATCTAGGCCAGGGGAATCTCATTCTACCCTAAGACATTTGTCAAGTTCACCCTCTGTGGAAAAAACTGACATTGTTGGCATGTCTTGTGTCAGGAAAGACCTCATGACACAAGGCTTCTCAGAGGCCACAGTGGATATCCTTGGAGAGAAGGAACTGTCAAACAGTGTAATCTTGTTCTCAAAAAATGGCTTACCTATTGTGACAAGGGTATCAATCCATGTGATCCACCATTATCTGATGCTTTACATTTTCTCTCTGAGCTATTCCATCAAGGTTGTTCTTATGACCAAATTAAAAATGCAAAAAGTGCAATGTCTTCTATAATAAGGCCAATAAACAATACAACATTTGGTTGTTTGGCTATTGTTAAAAGGTTAATGAAAGGTGTTTATGAAAAGAGGTCCACTTTTCCTAGGAATTACTTTGTCTGGGATGTATCCATTTTCTTGAATCATTTTAGATCTTCCCCAAATGCTGAAGACTTGTCATTAAAGAACTTATCTAAAAAATTAGCAATGCTTATGTCTGTAGCCTCTGGTGGTCAGAGGGTACAGACATTGCACAGTGTGACTATTGAGAATATCAATATTCTTCCCGAAAAAGTAATTATTCCTATAACATCAAAAATTAAACAATCAAAACCATCAAATAATGTGGCACCATTAGTATTTAAAAAATATAATGAAGAGCCCAAACTTTGTGTTGTCCATGATTTAATGCATTATTTAGAACGTACTGAGCCTCTGCGCTAGTGTTCAAACTTGTTCATAAGTTATTTCAAACCTCACAAGGCTGTGTCAAAAGATACCATTTCAAGATGGTTTAAAGCCCTGCTTCAAGACGCAGGAATTAACAGCAGTTTGTTTAGTGCTCATTCTTCTAGATCAGCTGCATCATCAAAATCGAAATTCAACGGAGCTCCTGTTTGTGAAATATTGAAGAATGTGAGGTGGTCTTCAGAAGGTACTTTTGCTGCGCATTATGACAAAGATGTAATTGACGATATTAGTTTGTTGGACACATTGTCAAAAAATCGTTGAGTTGTAATGCTTCGTTAGTTTGATTATTGCGAGAACCAAATGCTTTTGCAAATATAAATGTTTTTTGATTTGTTAAAAACTTTTCCAATATATAATTAACCCTTCTGGTCACTGTGAAATCTCGCTTTATACTCAGGAGTCTGGGAATAATTTATGAAATAAAATTTTCCCCGAACAAACGAGACTTACCTTAAGTGGAAGTTTGTTGGGAGTTTTATAAATAAATTATTCCCAAAGATGGATAAGTATAAAGTGCTCAGCCTGTATTTTGAGCCCACGCCTTCATTTATGCTCATCCATCAAGACCAGAAGCGTTAATTAGCTGCCGCTACTGTGAAGCTTAACTTGCACTCCGTGTTCCATCTCACTTTATACTCATCCATCTTTGGGAATAGTTTATTCATAAAACTCCCAACAAACTTCAACTTAAGGTAAGTCTCGATTGTTTGGGGAAAAATTTACAAACAACTCTTTAGATCCTAAAAGCGGCAAAACCTCGTCTTTTTCCCAGTATGATACCAAAAATCCAACCAGTGCAACTTTAAAGCTATCATTTCGTAAAGAATTCAACCAAGTGAAGGGCCTTTTTTGACTAGGACCAGTAATTTGATACAATTCATCTCAGCCATCTGATCTGCTATCTCTTTCACAGTCCTTGATGGAAGGTGATACAGGGTGGCCACGCCTCCTCTAAAGTCCTTTAAAGTCCTATTTTTTGAAAAATGTCCTCTAAAGTCCTCTATAGCGATGTTTAACAATTGGTTCTTCTCTATTTCTAAGTATTTCGATATGTGAGCAGTAATGATGCAGAGAGTGAAGACAGTAGTGATGAATTCGTTGGATGATGTAGTAACAGTAGGTGCATGTTACTTTGATTACCAATAAATACTCTCTTGTTTATACAGTCTTCTGACAATGTGATCCAATTATTATGATTTGTGATTTTCTTATCCTGATATGAATTTCAAAGAATTTCCTTTCAGGTATAAACAAAGAAAAAATGATGACGAAAAGATGTTGTTCATGAAATACAGATTAAAACTATTTAAAATATTGCATTTTTGTGTTGTTATTTGTCATTATTAAGTGATAAAAATGTGTGATGACAAGAGAGCTTTTTTTGGTCAGCTGACCGCCTGTTAGAACCAAGTTTTTCAGTCAGTTGTGATTTAGTCTTCACAATTAATCTTGTACCTATCATTTAACAAAATTTCAACTTTGATGATTATGGGGTGGATTCAAGGCGTAATTTTGGATGAATTTTAAGGGCAGCTGACTACCTGTTAGAACCAAAACTTTCAGTCAGTTATGGTTCAGTCTTAACAATTAGCCTTGTACCTATCATTTTACAAAATTTCAGCTGTGATGATTATGGGGTGGATTCAAGACCTAATTTAGGGGATAATGGGGGCGGCTGACCAGCTGTTAGAACCCAATTTTTTGGTCAGTTTTATCATTTTTTTGATTATTCAGATATATATGTACTTCTATACCAAGTTTCAACTTTGATACTTATGAGGTAAATTTAAGGTCCCAAATCCGGGTATTTGTGCCCCCTGTACCCCAAAAGAACCGGTGACGGACCAGCTGACCTTTCAAAATTCAATTTTAGCAACCCAATGATTAGTTTCAAGGGGTCAAACTCTTTGATGAAAATGGGGTGCAAAAGTCTGTCACTGGCTCCTGCAATGCCTCTTTGTTATTACTTTTGATTAATACTGTTTCTGTTGGAGAAATATTTGTTGTTAGGCTTTTTTGTATGCTACCATTATAACATCATCCTTTCCTTCAATAGATACTGATAAAATAGAAGATGCAAAAAGGAGTAAGGATTATTATTGGAACTACGTTGGTTTTAAATTTTTTCAATTTGTTTTTTCTTCGGTTTTTTTCGTTGGTTTTAGTGAAGTTTATGACAGTTACTTTTAAGATCCTTTTTTATAGATGCTTCTTCAACAGCTAATAGTAAGGGTCAATATACATTAATGTCTCCTTTCCATATGTTATAACTTATAATGTCCTTATACATACTACTTTGTCAATGATGTATTTGCACCTTCTGTATGCTGCTATTATAACATTATTCTTTCCTTCATTAGATATTATATTATACTAGTATCCCGTGTAAAACAATTTTACAGGTTTTAATTCTGAAGATGACGTCTCAAAAATGGTTAAGAAAAATTAAATCACAGAATAACGAACAGAAAGTGCATCAGTGTTGTAAGTACTGTAAACTCTCTCTTATTCCCTTAACCCTAACCTTAAGAAAAAGAAACAGACGGTGCAGGTACCATAACTTTGATCCATAAAATTAGGGAGATCGAATTTGGAAGTTCCAACTGTATTGCTGAATTCTAGAAGATATACCGAAACATGTACAGGATCGTTAAGCGATAACCAAGTGTTACTGAGATATCGTCGATCAAACATTTTAGTGACGTAAAAGCTCTGTTTGTCACCCTTTCGTCAATGTCATGGACCATAAAAAATGTTAGTTATTTTTTTAGAGGTTCTAGAGATATTTTCCAAAACTTCGCATCTAATTAAAAAGACGATGCAATGGTTCCCCTGATTTAATGATCCACTTAAACAGACGCCATCTAGATCAAACATTTTTCCAGGCATGCAATCAACACTGGGGCGCAGAACAGAAAAATCAAAACCCATCAAAAATGTAGTAGTAAAAATAAATTGTGCGTATAGGTAAACAACAAAAAGATTAAAATCACTGTAACTGTTCATGATATCCATACCTATAATAATCATAATCCATAAATAAAAGCCTAACGCGAAAGTCTTGAAAGTGTCAAAATGTGAATTGTAAACAATTGCGATTTTCTATACGAACACAGAACATCATGATTAAAAACCATGATATTCATTTCTTCAATCGCGTAATATTTGAAAAACAAAGCAAATAAAAAAGTTCTAAAGTAATGACACAGAAACCATACTATAAAAAAAAAACAACATAAAAACAAAAAGTTCTAAAGCGTACTACCCTAAAAACATTAATAAATCTTCGTGCAATACTTTCGTTGTCTATTGTTTCTTGATCTCGGGAACAATCAAAACATTTAAAACGATCAAATGCACTGGAAGGGTTTCTGATTATACTAATCGTGAATGTGTCTTGCGTGGTCGAACTGTCGCTATATCACCACGATTAAGAAGATTTTGACCGTTAAAAAAAACAAAAACAAACACTCTCTAAGTTAAATGTGTTGCACACGATTGCGGATTATTATAAGTTGATATACATACGAAATAAAATTGGAAGTAACAGTGAGTTTTTTAAAATATATATTTACTACCCAGCCGGCAAAAAGACGTTTTAAATCCGTCTTAAACTGGTCGGATTTGTACGTTTAAAAAACGTCTTTTCAAGACGTCTTTAAGACGTTGTAAAAAGACGTTTTCTAAACGGACAATTCCGACTAGTTTAAGACGGAATTTAGACCTCTTTTTCTAGCGTTTCAAAGACGTCTTTATTTATCTGCTAAAAACGTTTTTAAAACCACTTTGAAATGTGTTTTCAGGTGCCTTTCTCCTTGGGTAACAGAAGATTCATAACTAGTTTTTCAATGTCCTAATGTTTCAGTAACAATAAATGAATGAATAAAGAAATAAATAAGAAAACTGATGATAAAATTTTCTTATTTAAATATTTACATTTAATTTATAAATTAATTGGGGAGCAAATAGCTCATAACACTGCCAAAGTTTAAAACTGGTCATTATTAAAAAATACTAAACGCTAAGGCGGCGTCACTCGCCGCCCATGTTCAGCCTGCGTTGTGTCACTACCTGCTCCAAATTATTGCACTTAAAACCAACAAAAAGACTTCTTTTGCTGCTCGCTTTATCGCTTAATAAAGTTCGTTTACACGTGAGGAGAAATACGTTCCTGCTGCTTCAACTCTTGCATGTTCTTAACTCAGCCGTTCATTGTCGCAGTCGCATTTAAAATGTCAGCAGACTTTCTTGCTTTACACAATGCATTCCGAACGTGAACTTCACGTGGTTTTTATATACGATTTTAAACCAATCAAATATCAGTTTAACAATACACTCAAAACGCAGAGAGAAAAAACTTTTCAACTTATTATTAGCTTTTGTTTTACGCGCTTTAACATGAGTGCTAGGCTGTTTTAGAAATACGACGCGAACAGCAATTGGGGTTTCCTCGGAGGTAAAAAGGCCTGGGTTCTACAAAAACAAACGTCGTCTTGTCGCGATGAGACCTTGAAAATGCTAGCTCTCATCGCGTCTGGAATTCGAAAGCAATATGGATGCTCACCATGCTGGTGATGGAAAGAAAAGGTTCGTTTTAAAGTGTTTGTTTCTTTGGAGCCTTAACTTTCATAAAAAAAATCAGTTTTAGTTTACAAATCAGCATATGGTATGGTTTTTGTGTTGTTTTTGAAGGAAAGCTAAAATTTATCTCAGTTTTGTCTCTTTGAGAAGGTCAGCAAGAGCTTGTTTTTTAAATTTCAAACTAAAAGCAAGCTATTTCATTCATTGTTTAGATGTACCATGGCATGGAATAATGCTAAAGATGTTCTCTTGATGCGAGAAATGATTGGTAACGACATTTTTTCGCATAAAATGGGATCACGAGAGCGTGGAAATGTATGGCAGCACATAGCCACGACGTTAAATTTACTTGATGGGTTTGCTGTAACTGCAAGATCTGTACGAGATCATTTCACAGCAATTTCTCGAAAATATACAGTGCAAAATAACAAACAAGAACGTACCACAGGGGAAGGAGGGGATCCACCTAGTGAATTTGACCTGCTTATGGAAGAACTTATTGCACTATCCAGGGAAAGTGATGAAAAGCATAATGCTGATGGTGAAAAACAAAAAGCCTTTGATAAACTTGAGAAAGAGAAAGCCATTTCTATAAGAAACACAGCCATGGAACGGGTAGGCCAAACACGAAAGAGAGAAAGTAGTAGTGAAAGTGATACGAGTTTTGAAAAGAAGCAACGACGTAGCGCAGGTGACACCTTGGAATTTCTTAGAGAAAAAATGGAGGTAGACCAAGAAACGAAAAGGGCAGAAAGAGAGCTTCAAGAGAAACGAAATGAACAATTCACAACATTATTAGAAACTTTTCAATCTACAATGCAAAGGCAGCAAGAACAATCAAATCAGATGCAACAACAAATGCTGCTGTTAATGCAACAGCAACAGCAGCAATTACAATACTTTATTCAAAAGGACCAAAAGTAGTGACTTATAGCAATATCCGGTTCATAGTTTTGTTGTATATGTTTTTGTTACCTAAAACTCTATCCTCCAGGTGAATCTTCTGTTTTTAATTTTTTTGTTTTTTGTAATGCAGAAAGTAAGTTTTTGTTGATTTTGTTGTTGACTATTTTCAAACTCATTTCTTGAAATGTTTTTGCTTCAACTAAAAGAGACATTTATCAGGCATTCTTAGAGACTCTATTTCTACTTCTAAACACAAAACAAACTCACCAATAGTGCAAATATAATTTTTACACAGAGAAGAGACATTTTCTATTTATTTTAAAGCTTGTGTTTGTTTATCAACAAGTTGTAAATTATATATATATATATAATATATTCTGTATAGTTGTGTTTATAGTATATAGTTGTTGTTTTTAACAAAAGAAATGTTATTGAAAATATTCCTCAATTGTTGGTGGCTTCAGTCCAAAATAGTCTGAACTTAGATTTCCATAAAGACATGTTCTGGCATTATGAAGGACCCCACACACCAAAAAGTACTTTCCAACTGAACTTAATCCAATTTTCAGCTGCTTTTTAAAGTCAATGAATTTAAAAAAGTTCTTTATATCTCCAAACAACCACTTTACTTCAATGCGAACCTTACTCATGGCTTTGTTGAAATCCCTTTGTTGAGCTATATTAGGTAATCTAAAGGGCCCTTGTAGATGAACACTAATTGGGTAGGCTGGGTCCCCATAAAGACATAAAGGGTTTCCATTGGACCATGCATTTTGCTGTAGTAATTGAAGAAGCCCAGATTCCCGTAACATGCCACTGTCATGTTTTCTCCCCTCATAAGGGCCACTCAAATGTCCTATCAAACCGTTTGGCAAAGCAACACTTTGAAATTTCAGGGCGTGTAATCTCTTATGGCCATTGTACAATACTCTTTGATTCCTCTTTGGTTTTGAAATTGGCATTCGAGTACCGTCAACAAAGCCAAAACAGTTATCTAATGGCGCTCCTTTTTGATGGATTGCATCAGCATATTCTTGAAGTTGATGTGGACTAAGATGAGGTTGATTAAAGCTTTCCAGTCGAAAACCATGCAACTCATGCATAAGATCAATCATGATATTAAAAATAAGACATAGTTCTGATATGCTTCTTCCAAAAGCAGATACCATATCGCAAAATCTACATGGGAAGGAAAGTCTTTTCAGTAGTATACATAGTCCTTCCAGTCCACTGCAAGTTGTTCCTTGGCACGTTGTTATTTTATCTGGGATTCTAAAAACACGTGCCAGTACAAACAAGTCACGTTTATAGAATCGAGTTTCGCTGAGGCATCGCGCATCATCCCATGAAGACAAATCAAATTTGTCAAATTTCCAATAAGGATACAATTCTCTCGATATATTCAAATCATAGAGAATTAGAAACTCTTCGTAATCGATTGAGTCATCAGCAAATGCAATAAGAAGGGCAGAGCGAACATTCGCAAGGGTAGCCATATTTGTTTACTTTTTACTCCCGCGCTTTTTACCTAAATCACAAACCTTTCAAAGACGCCGCGTAATTTGTGACGTCTATCATTGCCGTTCGCGTTGTCTTTCTAAAACAGCCTGCTGTCAGAAGTAGGTGAAAAAAAGTTTCTCTTAAAAAGATCACATAGGAGGAGAAAAAAATGCACGTGCTAAATAAATGAAGTGAATAAAAAACATGTTTGATCACATTAAAATCGATTAAAAGAAATCGATTAAAAGAAATTAAAACAAATATTAAGACAAAAGCAAAAAAATATATTGTTTCATGATACTCTTTTTTTACCTATCGGTTTTTAAACATTTTGATTGCTCGAAAAAAAGTTCACCGTCTCAGACAGCAGTGGCGGATCTAGAGGTATGTCGAAATTTGTGTAGGAGAGCATTAACATAATTTGTGAATTCAATTTATATTACCAATGGAATTATTTGAACGCTTTTCTTTTATGGTTAGATTGCTAACACTCTCCTACACAAATTTCGACATACCTCTAGATCCGCCACTGAGACAGTCAGGTAAGCGTTAGGATACACTGGCAAACCGAACATGCTGCCACGTTCTGCCACTGCTGCTTTTTGTCCAAAATGTTGAATCAGTTAGTTTCCTTGTATTCAGTTGATGTATTGTTTTCAAAGCCAAGTCAGCAGTGGTCCTTGGAATATAAAAATAACAATAATAATAAAAACAAAACGTTATCTCTATTGGTTCACCAGCCAAAAATAGTCACGTTCGATTGGGGTTGCAATGTATTTGTTTTGAACTCACGCCGCACACAAAAATAATTTCGCTCACAACTCAATTTACCATTTTGTGTGAATTACAGACAAACAAACAAACAAACGGAGAATTGGCTATTAATATTTAGATTCCGTAAAACGTAAGTATAGTCTTTCATAAAATATAAAGGTATAAAAAAGACTCTTGAAAAAGGGTTAGCTAAATCAAAGTAATGTTCAAATTTTAGAAAATGTCATGGGATGGAACTGTTTTCTGTTTAATTTTACAGGATTTTAGTTACAAGTAACTAAAATTCAGAATGACAGAAACTCTTTGAAAACCAACCAAGAAGACATACAAATAAAAATGGTGATTTTTCAATTAGCAGGAGCAGCTGTTGTTGTCATGTTTTTCTTCAGTGAAACAAGATCAGTTTTTAGTTTATCGCATGACTTTGTATATTTCCTCCTCCTCAGCTTTTTTGAAAGTAATCTAAAATACAAAAAACCTATTTAATGTTATCATGTTAAGAGAAAAATAAGCAACTTGGGTTGAAAATAATCTAAATAAAGAATCACAAACGCTTTTAGCGGAACAGAACAAACAGAATGCATAAAGGATACATACAATGAAGTAATGCGTGCAACAAGCATAGAAAAGCATGAAAATTAAATTAAAGAAGTTAATTACCATTTCAGTATTAAATTAACAGCGTACTGGAAATCTGATCTATTTACTTGGATTAACTGAGACCTGAAAAACAGGCAAAACATTCATGTCTATCATTAAACTTCATAGACATTTCGAAACATCATCGAAGTGTATATGACAGAACAACAAACTCATAACAAGCACAAAAATTAAATATCAGTGCAAGAAACACAAGAATAACATAGATACTGACGTATTTATATCTTCATACCTTGAATTTAAAAACAAATGTGGACAGACAAACTTTTCCAAAAACTCGTTATTGTGCTTGTTATTGGGTAAAATAAAATAATCTAAAGTATCTTAATCAAACTGAAGTGTCTAAACTTTAAATGTCTAAACTAAACTTTGCATCTATCATAGTAAAACAACCATCAT
The DNA here is from genome assembly GCA_027922465.2 of Turritopsis dohrnii. NCBI lineage: Eukaryota > Metazoa > Cnidaria > Hydrozoa > Anthoathecata > Oceaniidae > Turritopsis > Turritopsis dohrnii. The sequence goes on along the minus strand of BQMF02000097.1, from coordinate 751,072 downwards.
TTTAAGAAATTCATCTTTTCGTACAACTTCAAAGTTCTGAATGGAAAAAATATTTCATGCGTTCCAAAGTTTGTTCTAAAATTTTGGCAATGTCATTCTGGATGGTTTCTACTTATTGGTAGTAAGTTATTAATCAGAAATGATTACTACAGATAAATTTGTGATGAATAACTGATTAATTTACTAGAAATTATAACTTGTTATGATTTTCCCCCTCAAAAAGGATTCTATAATTTCATGGTACTACATTATACTGCTAGGATCATTTTTAATCATGTCAATATTCTGAAGTAACTGCAAGCAAAAACACCACAGTCTATCTATCTATCAGCCATCTACAAATCACTTCATTACATTACTACACTTAAACAACAAAACTCAAAACTTGAAATATTGCCAGAAATCTTTAGAAATCAAGCATAAATCTTCCACTACTGACTACTCACGTCCCCTAACTAACATAAACATTGACTAAATCTCAAGTAACAAAATTATGTAAATTTAAAATTTTAATATTATATTTAAAAAGTAAAAAACACTTACCGATTTATCAGGGAAGTCTTAATTTATGCATTGAGAAATCACAACTTCCAGAAATATTTTGTAAAATTGACGAACGGGAGATCCGATAATGTTAGAAAATGCTTCAAAGCTTTTCACCAATTAAATGTAAATCTTTTTGCTACTTAAAAGAAAGATATAATAGTTGTTTTCGTAAAATTAAAAAAAACTGACAAGTTTGAAACTTTTATATCAATATTTCCGAATACACTTTTAATATTTACTCCTGTCATTTCTTCCCGCCACGCGCGAAATCGAAATTCAAGGACATCTTAAATACGCATTAAAAACGTCTTTTTAAGTCCTCATTTTAAACATGAATTCGGCGGCATTGCGAAAACGATAGTAAGACGTCTTCAAAACGTCTGATTCTAAGACGGCTTCTGAAGACGTATTATGGGCGTCTTAAATGCGCATTATAAAGATACGTTTTCTGAAGACGTCTTCAAAACGTCTTGTGCCGGCTGGGTAGTAACCCGGGTAAAACTTTTTTCCGAGTTTAACTTCGAAAACGATGTGACAAATCCTCCCGATCATCAGTTTGAATCCTGTGACGAAAAATTAAATCACCAAACCCTGATAACAGACCATGCCCATGTTGAGCTCGAAAAACTGATGAAATAAAATGTATGGGATTGGAAGGTTTCAAACTAAGCTTTTCGGCCTACGCCATCGTCAGCTGCATATACAATGCATATGAACTCTTGGTATATTTCTGTATATTTTTTGTTTAGAGGACCCTGTAATTGAGAATGTCATCAAGTGCTACGTAGTTGCCATGTTGAAATTTATATGAAATCTTGTAGATGAACCTAACGATGGCGTAAGCCGAAAAGTTCAGTTTAAAATGAACATATAATTTCAATAAATCTAGCTGCAATGGTTAATTTATCAATTACATGTTATTTTGTCAAAAGGATTGCTATGTCCATGAGTTTATAGATGGTTTGTTCAAAATAATCAAGCTAAAACCGCTATTGATCAACCTACGTTTAAACAAAACAAGCTTCAGAACTTTTCAAGGACTACAATAATACAGTTCAGTCGTTATCTTTGCCAAGAAACACCTTATCCATTTCAAATTATAAAAAGTGGTCTTTAAGATGTATGTAACTTACAAGTAGGGAAAGGAAAAAATGATAATCAGAATGAAGCATATGTTTTCCAAATAATATAAGCTTTTCTATTTAGTGATGGGAAAAATGAGAAATCAAAAAAAGATAACAGTTGATAAAAAAGTTACAAAACCAAACAAAAAAACATAGCTAAATAATTATGAAACTTTTTAAACTTGCATAATATTAAAATTCATAAGCACTGTCAGCATAGATATAGATGCTTTGACGTCATTACAAAATTAATTGGAATTATCACCTCCGGCGAATGGAATAAAGCAAATCACCCAAACAACAAAGGAGAAATAAAAAAAGCGTTCATCTTCGCAGTCATTCCAGCCTTTAATCATCCAGACAAGCCCGCAATATTGTAAAACCATAAATCCAAGAAGATACACAATAAATACAACCACAAATAGATGTTGCCAACAATTACAACGAGATTTGCTGCATAATTTACATACAAAGCAAATCATTGCAAAAAGTGGCAACAATGCTGATCCGCATATTATCATGTATTTTGGAATCCATGGTGTTTCCGGACACTTCTGTAAATGAACTATACCTGTAAGATATAATTTATAGCGACTTTTAAACAAGACGCATAGAAATGCTGTACTGCAGCCTTAAGTTTTTATATTTTTTACTTTCAGAGGTTAACGTGTTTTGAAACTGTATGGAGAAATAAAAGAATTTGCTTATTTTTAAAATCATTTAAAGTTCAATGCGAAATGAATAAAAAAATTTCAATTCGCTATATTTATATTTTCATATTTTTGTCTTATTTCAGATTTATGGTAGGGAATTTTTTGTAAAAATGGAAGAACTTTCTCATTTTGGTACGACAAAATATTTTGACAAAACAGTTATCTTGATTTCTGTTTTTTTTCTTTTTGTTGCGTTCAGAAATGTAATCATGTGGGTTTTAGTCACAAACTTTATGTAAAGGTGCTGAAGTAAAACAGTTTTCATCATCAGATCGAGTGATAATTAAAAATAATCTTACCGGTGGTTACCATAGCAATCGGAATGCCAATTAACAGCAAAATAGCAAGACAAATTAGCACTTTGCACAGCGCATCACATAAACATTTTTTAGTTGGTTTTCGACGGTTTACCCATCCTTTAACAACCTGCTTTGTTTTCCAAAAACAATTGTGATGCTGATGAGAATTTGCTTCGTTTTCTAAATTTAAAGAACATGATTTACCTCAGTATTGCGATGTAAGAAGAATATGAAAGCTTGAAGCATATGTGCCGTTATTTGCTATTGTCACCTACCAATTACCAATCACCATTTTGATGAACTGTAAATCATACTAGACTGTTGCAATAATTTTTTTCAAGCTTTTTATTACACGAAAATGATACCTTGATAAAGCTTAAACTTTAAAAAGTTCTGCGGTCTATGTATGGTCAGTGCAAAATGTCTTTGACAAGTTATATTCATTTAAAGAATTCCGGTTTTGATAACAAATTTCTCGTTAATCCAATAGGTTGACACAATTGGTAGTTCAATTATCTCCATAATGTCATACAACTACCATCATTCAATGCTATAATTAGTTCCTGTGGAATTTGTATAAACATTCCTCGTTGAGTTTTTTAAAATTAGTTTCTATCGTCAAACGTTTTTACTTTTCCATTGAAATGTTCGTAATGATCATATTAGGTAGCAACTGCAAATTAAGTTGCTAATGTTTGACTTAGATTCGAAATTCCTGTAGCTGGACCTCGTGCTTGTAGCCTTTTGAAATGCAATGAATCAAACCTTAACAATTAAAATTTTTTTTCCAGTTAGTTAAATAGTTTCTCGTTAGATAGTTTCATGTGTTGTTATTATTGTTTACAAATTTTGCATAATATTGCCTAATTCGTGTATGTTGGTAAAATCAAATGGCAATTAACTCCGTTGCCAAGTCATTTGAAAAATGAGACGTAAAAAATCAATATCTCTATCAATATCAATATCAGTGTTCCTTCTTTGGAGCCACTAGCGTTTCCTTGCGACAGTTTGTTTTGGAATACAGTGTCTAACACAAAGGAAGACAAAAGTTCACAAACCGGACATTGGCTGTCCTGTAAGCATTTCTTCCTCTTTAATGATAATGGTAAAAGTAACTTCCCTTTTATAGTAACACAAAATAAGACCCATGAAGGAAAGGTTAAAGTGTCTTCTTTTCCTTTTTCTGTCCAGAATAGAGGGGTAACATTCAGAGAGTTATATAATTAGTTTAAACCATCGATATACATCATACGTAAGAAAATAAAAATAGATCTTGCATCAAATTGATTACTTTAAGAAAGAATTACTTTTTAATTATAGCTACAAAAATAATAAGAATTCGCATTCCACAAGCTTTGAAAGCAGAAGAAAAATTGTTTACAATTTAATTCAACATCATTTTTAATAATGATCGTAGGATTTTGGTGTTAACTGTTCAGTGTTACAAAATAAAAATGATGACACTCTTTGAACGGATTACTTAAAAAGCGAGACAGCTTTGCGCAGCTCAGACGAAGTATGACATCGTTTTCAAACCTTGGAAGTTCAATTTGACTTGACGTTTAGTGATGAATTGTTTAAGCTAAATGCACATAAGCCCGCATCTTATCAATTTTAAATTGATAAAAAATAGATAAACATTTACCTGTCGGTTCGGTTAGGACACGGATTTGGATCTAAATGGACAAGAAACAGCAAGTGACATACACAAATCTTCTGTTGAAAAGTTTTTATTGAAGAGAGATATATATCTATTGCTTAAATATTGTTACCAATCGAAAATAGTACTAATGTTTTGGCATATAGTCATTTGAAAATTGTAAAAAATTTGTTTTGCTAACAGCTATATCCTTATCTTGCATTGGTGCTTACTGAAACAAACTTTACAGGATGATTCATAAAACATGCTTATATTTCCTTGCGAATCTTTTAAAAAGTTGATGTTTACAAATCTTGTTCCCAAACACTGACCTTAGTTACCTTTAAAGGTTGTGAACATTATATCCTGTGTCACAAACACAGAACATGCTGATTTTAATATATATTTCTTAATTGTGAAGTTTATTTACGTCTGTAAGATATAGATCAAAAAAATCACTACAACTTACGAAATATTTGGTACCATTTTTCAGTTGGCAAGATTAAACTTAAGAATATATAAAATACCGTTGCTACAGGTCCAGGAGTTGATGCACTCGTAACAGCATTCGTTGCCATCTCATCTGCATAGAAGAAACTGAAGAAGTTAATCAAGTCATCGATAATAGTATTATTCTTAAACTTGTTTACATAATCACTGTGATTTTATTAGATAACGGGTTATTTCCCTTTCAACGCGCAATGATTTTTGCTATCATTTTTATAACTGACTGTTATCTCCATAATATATTAAACAACTTTAATAACAATAGTTAAATTTCCTGTTTCAGTGTTTGCAAATTGCATTTACCTAAGTACTTCTAATATATACAGAGCTCTTCTTTTTATGCCACAACAATGAAGAAAACAGATTCATTAATATCAGCACTACATTTTCGCATTTGGCAGGAAAGGTTTTCTAACCATCAAATGAAAGCAATAATACGTCTTCAAAAAGACTTACATTCTTAAATGGCTTTAAGATATCTTAAAAATTTTTCCCTACAAAGTCATTAAAAACTTCACATCGACACTTGAAATAAGCGTGCAAAGTAATGATGTTTCTTTTGATACAACAAAAGGCTTTAAATCTCGGAAGTATCGTTTTAGTAGAACAGTTTTAAAAAAATTCTCACAAGTTATTGACATTTTTCGTGTAACAGGCTCGTCGAGTTTACGAATCTCCCTAATGCCTTTACCTGTTGCCCCTGGATTAATTCAAGGAATTGGTCTTACGTTCCACTCAGCGATAAAGAAAAACATCAATGCGTAGGAATTCCACATGATTTGGTAACCAACATTCATCAAACCCCCATTGAAGTTTTATTTGACCCCAACATCCACTCTTGCCAAGAAGGGAGATAAATTATTTCGATAACATAAGGTACTTTTGGAATCAGCTGGTCAGGAGAATTTGATCCGATGCAACTTATGTATCAACGGAAGACCAAAAATTCCACCCAAGCTATACATTCCCCGAAGTGTTTCAGTCACACATACACCAAACCATTGGTCTAAAGAAGCAAAATGTTTAGAAACGGTTGACAAAATCATCTTGCTTTATGATATCAAGTAAATAAACGAGCTTGAATTACGAAAGAATCAAGAGTGGTTGCTTGTCGCAGATGTATTCAACCCAGTGGGCAATCGATGTTGGTTCGACGTTGCAACAACATCGGATTTAATGTTGGAAAAACGTTAGATAGATGTTGGAATGGAAATGTTATTTTGACGTTGAATTTAGACGTTGAGACGACGTCGGGAAATGACATCGGCACAACATCGGATGATGTTGGATAACGTCGGTACAACGTCGGTACAACGTGGCATGATGTTAAACGACGTTAATTCGATGTTAAAGAAACATGGGTTTTAGGATAGGCAGACGTTGCTTTAATGTTAGAATGTTAATTCAGTGTTAGATAACGTTGACAAACAAAAGCCAAATTAATACATGGGCTGCTAAAGAAGGCTCGTCTACAAGGAAAAAGACATTTTCGGTTTTTTTTAAAGCATATTTTCTTGGAAATTATCTGGTCTGGTGAGAAAACTTTCTGCCCCCATCTTTAAAATCGACTTTGTCTGGGGCATATCGTAAAACCGAAGCAATAACATCTTTGACTTCAGCCTGCGAAGCTCCTTTATTCTTGATTAAAGCGGCATCTAAAAAAGCATCAAGAAAGAAGGTTACTTCCGATTTTTTTTTCACAAGCAAAACATTTATCCTTTACTCCTTGCACTCCAATACCCTAAACATCTAAATATCGCAATAAAACTTAAGCATTATTTACCGATGATAGCATCACAAACTTTTAATTTTCGGAAACTTTCTTTCTTTATAACATCTTTCCCGCGTTCTTTTCTGTTGTTTCCATTCATATTGAAATGCATTAACAATATATCGTCCGCAATCCTGAACAAAAGTAAGTCAAGATAAATAGTAAAATTGATGCTGCTATAGAGGGGAATAATTAAAAAAGAAAGAAATCTTACATTTCCATAATATTTTTAACATTTTCCTTCAATGTTGAGCCACCTACTTTGACAAATTTTGATACCTATAAAAAAAACTTACGATGCAAAAAAGTCTAACATATTTTCCGAAACTTCCTCAAACACTGTTTTAGATAACCTACTAACTAAATAATAACTCATAAACTGAACGCCTTACTAATTCTTTGTACACAGTTTCATTTGCCCGTAACTCTTCATCAAATGCCTTAAGGTCAGACATATCTGCAAATCTGACTGTCTCTGACATCAGATTAGCGAGTTCGGAATTTGAGCAGGAACAACTTTTGCTAACAACTGCATCTCTAATTTCCTTTAAAATTTTCAACGATCTGTATTGGTATTCTAAACGATAATGACACCAATACCAATAATATGGTAAACATCTAATGACTGAAATAAACTTCTAGTTTCACTTTATGCTTCAATAACATATTTTATAAATATACCTGCAGTTGATAATGGAAAACCCTTCATATTGAACTCTAAACTATCTTTCCTTGCATGCGATAAAGGACTGCGTGAAGATTGCTTGTTGCTTTCAGAAAAGGATCTTGCATGTACTGTGGCAGATAAAGGATTGGGTGAAGATTGCTTGTTGCTTTCAGAAAAGGATCTCGACGAAATCAGGAAACCACCTGGAAGGGTGCTATTAACGTTTGGGTTCTTAAACCGGCTGGACTTGCTTTCAACTAATAAAAAAAATTTAGTTAATGTGATCAGTCCATTGTTTCCAATGACTAGTTACATATATTTGAATTAAGGAGAAATTATAAAGTTAAATATAGATTTTTTGGTCTTTCAAAAAAGAGCACAAATGTCAAAATTGATTTGTAACTGCAAAATTATACAACTTGTTACCTGGTTGTAAATTTGGACTCACCTGATGGACTAGAAACAGGAGACCTTGATCGTTCCCTCTTTCTTGATAGTGGAAATACTGGTATTTCTCTATTTGATTTAGTTGCAGTTACTAAATAAGGAAAAAGATCAATAGGAGATAAAAGCATTATCTATCAGTCTTAAAGTTAATAATGATCATATCATATTTAAAATATAGACTTTCAGAGTTTCCCAAATGATTACTGTTGTTTTCATTCATTTAAGAAATTATTGAATAAGTTAACTTTTACCTGTCTCCTGGAATTCATCACTGTTGTAATCATCTTCATTGACATCAGTCGTGAAGTCTGAACAATCATCACAAAATTCTTTCGATCCTATTGAGTATATATACATATATCATTTTGGAAGCCTAAATTTCAACCTTCATTTTAAAATTATCAATTAAATTAATAAATTACAGAAAGCTTACCAGTTACTTTAGTTTTAACGAATCGGTATTTCTTCCAATCTTTTTGTGGGTCTTCACGATGAAGGAAAGCTTTCTTAACTTGCAGCTTTCTTGGCCAAAAGACAATTTTATCTTTGATCCAATTAGTTGGAATTGTTCCCTCATACTCCTCTCCATCTTCCAACCAAACAGCTCGGGAATAAGACATGTGGAGCTGAGTTGCTTTATTAAATTACTATTTAAATTTTAACATACAGATAAAGAAACAATTTGAACAATTAAAAATGTCATCTTAATAAATGGTGAGTGAATTTAAAAGACCAAAAATGTTTTTATGTATGATTTCAGATTATTTAAATGATAGGGAATTCGCAATGAAATAAGAAATCATAAATATAAATCAATTCAATTCAAAGTATACTGGTGAAGTAAAAAACATCAAATTTTGAACTTATTGCTACATAAAACTATGGAAAGGAAGTGAAGACTTATTGCAATATTATGACTCAAATTTGGCCAAATGAACAAAGGGGATATATACAAATGTATTTTCCCTTGGTATACAAACAACTTTTTGCTTGAAATCTGATTTACTATACAATTTTCTTTTGGTAGAAAATTGTTTTTTACTAACAAATATATCCATATCATCAGAACTGCAGGGCTTAGAAAACAATGGACTTAACTGATGCAGTTGAATAACATTGCAAAGAAATGTTCCATCACTTATCACTTCAGTTACACAAGCCAAGTTTTTATCGTGTGTCAAAAACCATCCATCTCTATCACCATGTCTTATTTTATCAAAAATCTGTTTCTTAGAAACAGTTTGCATTGCATTTTCCTTTTCACATAGACGTTTAAATACCTGGCTCAAAGGGTTGTTAGAAGTGCGGACTAAGTTTTTCAATATTTGCAAATAATTTTCAAAATCAAATGCAGAAAGTTCATCTAGGCTAAAACCATGATTTTTCACATCAAGAGGCAAGTGAATCAAATTATGCACATTATAACTTATAAAACTTGTCCCATAATACTCTACAGCTTTACTAACAAACCATTCAAGTAACCCTTGAGCATAATCAACAAAGCTATTTCTTTTTTCAAAATCAGAAAAGCAACAAATTCTGATAGCAATACTCAAGGCCATAAAATGCTCACAAAGTTGTTTTGGTATTATTCCTTTTAAAACAACAGGACCACTATACAGTAAGAATTGATGGAATTCAGTAGCTTTCCATCTTTTTAATTCATCAAATGACCTAGGCTGGCGAGCAAATTTACTAGGAAACGTTCCTCTTAGCTGAACCAATCTTTCAGACAATTCCATTATTTGTTGCCGTGATAGACGACAAACCCTTGGTCCCTCTTTCAAAAATATCAATAATCGTCTCACCACACCAAGACATACCAAATGCATGTAGTCCAGAACAAAATTTTTTACACAAGGGATATCATAATCAAGAAGAAAACTTCGTGTTAACTGATGACTCCCAATGTAATTCACACAAGAGAAGTCTTCATCTGTCCGAAGAGCAGAATCCAAATCACAAAAAACAACCCGTCCATCAACATAACTGCCTACAACCTCACAGCGCTCACATGCATGATATCCGCCATGACCCTTAATGCTTTTCAGAAGTTGTCTAGCTGGTGCATCACAACAAAAAAATTTAATTGCAACCTGGAAATGTTTCTCGAAAATAGAAAGACCCTCTTTTTCCAAACTCTTATATTCTTCTAGGAAATCAAATAAGAGTTCCCTACATGAAGAAGGCTTTTTTGTACCATAATAGGCAGCCACAAGAAATGGTGTAAAATGTGCAAATTTGCAAAGAACTGGCCAAAGCTGACTATCAGTACTTTTGAAAATTGGAACGCCATCAACATTGACTATCAAATTAATAACATTAAAATCTGTATTACAACATTTCTCAAGGATAGTTGAAATTCCCTTTCTCAGACCAACATAAATATAATCACCACCACATTTTTTTTCACTTATAACAATTCTAGGTGTGTTTAACAAAGTACGACAATCCTTCGGAAGATCCTTAATTCCGCAATCATTGAGAATTTCCAAAAGTTCATTAACAGATGACCTAGTCAATTTATTGCGTGTGGCCCAGGAGGAAAGTTTCTGTGGTAGAGTTAAGGATTCAATACCTGAAACTTCACCTGTTTCACTGCTCAAATCACCACTATCACTTACATTAAGTAATGATCCTAAACTCACAGTATCATCATCATCATCATTACTATTATTGCTTGGCAATAAAGGGATAAAATTCCTGCTTTCAATTTCACCAGTATCCGATAAGTCACTTAGACGCACATTATCACTATTACTAGAGACAGATTCGGCAAGCAACTCAGCTACTCCACGATTACCTTTCCTCCACTGTTTCAAAGACGCCATGCTGCTCTCATTTAATTTTCGCGCCAATTGAAATGCTGTTCTTTTGCTGTTCCGGTTCTGTATAATATTATGAACCTGACGGCTAAGTGCACGCCCGGCCACGTTTCCGACGTTAATCCAACGTTAGTCCGATATCAAAATTCGATATCGAATTGCTAACGTTCGCACAACATCGATTTTGATCAAGCGACGTCACCGATCTTTATCCAACTTATATCCAACGTTGGATTGATGTCATGTGCCCACTGGGAAAGGGCAGTGGACGGACGCAGTAAAGAAAAAAGTAAGCGAAAAGAACGGAAAAATGGTTCCAGTACCAAATAATATGACTCATATCTTTCAACCGCTTGACTTGAGGGTCAACAGAAGTGCACTTACGATGAAATACCCATCAATGGGTCATGAAAGAAGTCAAGAAACAGTTACAATGTGGAATAAAGCCAGAAGAAGTAAAATTCAATTCAAAATTGAGCATTATAGAGCCACTTCATTTTAAGTGGATGACATCTTTCTACAACTACATGCAAAACCAGAAGTCCATTGTTTAATCATCTGCTTTTTATCTTCCATAAGGTGCACGAATTTAAGTCTGCACGAAGATATCTTATTGGGGTGTGCGAATTTATAATGCCCGAATTTAAGTCTGCGCGAAAATGAGTACTGTGCGAATTTAAATACACTTAAAGTAGTGATCGAGTGACGTAAAACGTCACTCCAGTCGTCGTTCGCTATCAAATTTGCATTGAAATTACTCGAATTTTATTCAAAGACAATACAGTGTGTCCCAGCATAGAAATACAAAAAGAGATAGAATAACATCGATGAAATTCCCTTTGTACCATCCGTGTTGTAATTACTGGTGGCCGTACACAAAGTTGAATTTTAAAAATTTAAAATTTCGCGCTCTATATGGAAGACTGTTGTTCCCCGTAATAAAAGTCGTGATTCAGATCTCGGGATCTATTGTTAATTTTTCAAAATGTGGGACCTGAGGTAATGTCTTTTCATCAATTCTGCAACATTATCAGCATTATTAGAATTGTTCAGATGATATCAAAACGAAAAATAAGTTTGTGTTTTATGATTTGACAAGAATAATATTTGTATTCATTGCTTTCTCGTGATCAGCTAAGCAAATATGTAAAATCATAGTGAAGATTTTGAGATTGATGTTGATATAAATGAAGAAAATGACATTGACATTTGAGTCATTGATGGCGGATGGAACGGACATAGTTGAAGATTATGAGTCTTTTTGTACAAAAGACATTGAATTAGAAATTGTTAAATCGATTGAACATATAAGACATGTGAAGAAAAAACGACCAACAACAGAGTATATATTTAACCTTACTAAGCAAAAGTATGATCTTGATATATCGGATTTTAAATCTGTATTTGATGTGATGCTTGAAAAAGAAGCTATTTATGTTCAAGGTGATGGGAGTAGTGAGTCAGTTTTTATTTCTAAACATGACGATACCCTTCTGAAAGATGATAATATACACATAGATATCGATGACAAGAAAGAAAAGTCCATGGAATGTACCTCCTTCATTGACAGAAAGTTCTTGGAAGTAACACTTAAAAACATTGAACTCGAAAAGTCTGCGATTGACGTTAAAAACCATATTTCCACGACTATTTGTGAAAAAAAGGAAAAAGATCGTGGTTCTTGTCAATGTCGAAACTTGGAGTCCATAATAAGTAATATGGAAATAAGAATAAAAGTTTTAGAGGAAGAAAATCGACGAAAAAGTGAACTGATAAATGATATTTTATCGACGGATTCATTGAACCGTGACAGTACAAAATCATCCTTACACAGTAACAAAATTAATCAAAAGGTCAAACATCAATATAATCAAAATTTTCAATTCCCAAAGAAACCATCGATGAAAGTACAACAAAAACAACCATTTACTATCACTTCAACTGAAAATCGTTTTTCATCTTTATACAATGAAGAAATTGAACACCTCGATGATGGTGGTAACGATGATGATAATGTCCGACGATACAATACTAATGGGAAAACAACACATCAAAATAAGTTGACAGAAAATTATAAAAACCAAAACAAAGTTCAAAGAGACAGAAGCAATGAACTTACGCAGAATGTGGCTAACAAGAACATAAAGGGTAATAATGGGGAGAGAAAAGTCATATCAATGTTAGGAGACTCAATAATAAAAGAAATCAAAGGATATGGCCTTACAGACGATCAAAACAAAGTCATTGTAAAAAGTTTTCCTGGTGCAACCGTAAAATGCATGGAGCATTATATTAAACCCACTCTGAGCCTAAATCCCGATATAATAATCATTCACTGTGGTACGAATAATCTAAAAGGAAACGAAAACCCCGAAGAGATTGCGGGCAGTATCGTAAATCTAGCTGAAGATACGCAGCTCCGGAGTAGTGGCATAAAAGTGGTTGTTTCTGGTGTTACGCCACGGAACGATCGCTATAAAGAAGACGCACGGAGTGTGAATGAATACCTACGAAACCTGTGCATTCGGAAGAACCTGCAATTCTTAGATCACCCAAATTTGAACCAGACACATTTAAATCGTAGTCGTTTGCACCTAAATAGAAAAGAAACATCTATTCTAGCACGAAATTTTAAAGAATTTATTACCAACTGACTATCTGACTTCGATGTAACGGATAGTGGTATGGACTATCCAGTTGGAAGAGAGAACACAATTGAAAAACATTGTAACCAACTGGAGAAAATCAAGAAAATATATCCACAGAATGTACTAACCTCGTACATTAATATTAACTCAATAAGGAAGAAACTTGACTTATTAAAAGAATATGTCCTACCGTTTACAGATATTATTTGCATTGCAGAAAGCAAACTCGATGAAACATTTGGCATTGAACAGTTCTTTGTGGAAAACTTCAAATTACCTATTCGTTTTGATGTTTCAAACAAATCAGGTGGTCTAATACTGTACATACGTCATTTCTTAACTGCTAAAGAACTGAGGTGTCCGGCTATTGGTAAAGATATACAGTATATCGCGATTGAACTAAACCTGAGAAGGAGAAAATGGCTAATCATCTTTGTCTATAGAAACCCGAACCAAAATATCAGGTACTTCCTAGACTCACTTACATTAATAATTGACTTTTTTTCTGGAAAGTTCGAAAATATTCTTGTACAGGGTGACTTTAATGAAACTGCAAAATCCCCTCTTATCTCAAATTTTATAGTGGAACACTCTTTTGCCAGTATTTTAACTTCACCAACATGCTTTAAATCAGATGATGGTAGATGCATTGATTTAATTCTGACAAATCGCCCTAAATATTTTCAAAAAACTAATTCTTTTGAGACAGGAATAGGTGATCACCATCATCTTATCTATACAATATTTAGATCTACTTTTTCAAAATTGCCTCCACGTGAAATCATTTATAGAAGTTACAAAAATTTTTTTATTGAAGCATTTAAGCAAGATCTGCACCATAACTTAAAAGCTTTTTGTAGTCCGGACTTTTCGTCTTTCCACTCCATACTGGAGATCACAACTGACCGCCATGCTCCAATCAAAAAACGTAAAGTTAGAGGTAATCAAAAACCACATATGACTAAGGAGTTGCGGAAAGCAATCATGAAAAGATCGTACTACAAAAACAAATACAACAAAAGTAAAAATAATCTTGATTTAGATCTTTATAAAAAACAGAGGAACCTAACAGTTAAATTGAATAAAAAGGCCAAGCAATACTACTTTAGTTCATGCTCTGGTGATTCCAAAGAATTTTGTAAGAAAAGTAAACCTTTTTTCAGCCACAAAACTCCACAATGCGAAAAAATAAACCTAGTTGATAGTAACGATGATCTCATTTGTGATGACAAACTGATAGCAAAAAGGTTAAATGAATATTTTATAAGCATAGGAAAAAATAATTTCAAAAATGATAACACTATGTGTATTGATGACATAGACGCCATTATAAAAAAATATTCTGATCATCCTAGTATTGTAAAAGTAAAATCTCTTTATGAGAGTTTCAGCTTTTCATTTCCTCATATATCGCCAGAAAAAGTGTATGATGTTATGGTGGGGTTGAATACTCGCAAAAGCATTGGTGGTCCATTTCCCACCAAAGTTATTAAAGCTGTCCCTGATATAATATGCTATCCTCTAACTGATTGCATTAATGCAGCGATTTGTGAGGGTGTTCTCCCTAAGGAATTAAAAAAAGCAGTAATCACACCCGTCTTCAAAAAGGGGGACAAAACTCTTGTTCAAAATTATAGGCCAATTAGTATTTTACCTTTATTTTCTAAAATTTACGAAAAGATTTTATCTGTACATATATCAAACTATTTTAAAAATATTTTTTCACCGTTTTTATGTGGTTTTAGACGAAACTATAGTACCCAACATGCACTCTTTCGACTTATAGCACATTGGAAACAATGTCTTGATACAGGAGGAGTCGTTGGTACTATCTTAATGGATCTTTCCAAAGCATTTGACAGCATCCCTCATGATTTACTAATAGCTAAGTTATACGCATATGGATTTACGAAGGATAGTCTCAAATTGATAAAAAATTATTTGTCAGGTCGTTCCCAATGTACCAAAGTTGGTCAAGTGCTTAGTGAATGGCTATTAATTGAACTTGGAATACCACAAGGGTCGATACTAGGACCACTTATATTTAATATTTTTCTTAATGATATTTTTCATTTTATTTTTAACACAGATCTCTGTAATTTCGCTGACGATAACACAATTTATAAATGCGCCGACACTATTAATAGTGTTATGACTTCACTTAAAAGTGATCTTTCTATCATACTCGACTGGTTTACTTCAAACCAGCTTTTAGCAAACCCAGCGAAATTTCAAATGATGATACTTGGTTGCGATAACACTGATAGTCTATTTATTGAAATAGAAAACTGCAAAATTCTATCCACGAAATCTGTAAGGTTACTTGGTATCTCCATTGATAACAAACTCACCTTCAATGACCACATTTTGAGTTTGTGTAAAAAGGCCAATCGGGGTATCAAGTGCCTTTACAGAGTAAGAAAACTCATTAGACAAGATCAAGCGAAACTTCTGTTCAATAGCTTCATACTATCGCAATTCAACTATGCCCCGGTAATATGGATGTTCTGCAACAAAACTGCATATTCTAAAATTTTAACAATACATAAACGATCTCTTAGGGCTTTACTCCTAGATTATGAAAGTAGCTACACAGAATTACTCACTCTGGCAGAAACCTCCAGCATCCACGAATTTCACTTACAATTTTTAGTCACCGAAATTTTCAAAACCAAAGCCAATATTGGCCTTACCTTCATGCAGGAGTTTTTTATTCCTAAACAAGTTAAGTATAATTTTCGCACTAATGATCTTTTGTCACTGCCTGCTACGAGAACAACAAAATTTGGTACGTCCTCCTTCATATTTCGTGGAAGTCTACTATGGAATTCTCTGCCGGATTGGGTTAAAGATTCTGAGAACAATGTAAATTCCTTTAAATCATCTATCAGAAAACTGAACCTTAGTAAGCGGTGCAGTTGCAGAATATGCCAAAATTAAACATTTTCATTTTTTACAATTTTTGTTCCAATTTTATAATTTTGTTGGTGTAAATTAGTTTATTTGATTTTTCTTTTAACTACGGCAAACCAACGTTAAATAAATGATTCAATTCAATTCAAATACACTTGATTCTCCTAATGAACATGTATGTTTTGAAGTAGAAATTCCATGTAATATTTCCGTTTGAACGAACATGAGAAATTTTACAAATCATTATAAATTGTTTCTACTAAGAACAATGTTCTCCGGACAAGCTGCCATATTTCTGATGAAACAGAGATCATCACTGCCATCACCACTTCACTGCTTTGTCGTAAAATCAAAAGATTCCTAAAAGAGTTGACGTCAACTGAGGGGGAGGGGGGCAACGCAAAGTTGACGCAGGTTGACAGAGTTTGAAAAAGTTTGAAAAATTGGTTGACGTCATTTGTGAACAATCCCTAATGAAACAAACGTCAGAGTATGTATAGTGAAAATCGAAATATATATTTTTCACCATAACATAAAAACGAAACTACGAATTCAGTTCCGATTTTCTGAAAAAAGTAGCTTTTAGAAGCCCTAATTAGGATAGCATTTTTGTTTTTACAAATAAACTTGTTAAGTATAACCGTTTTTGATTTAAATCTTTCGATTTTTACTTTATATTTTACCACGTAGTTAAAAATTAATAAACATTGCATAAAGGACAATGAGTCGAGGTGACACGCATGGATTCTCGCTATTTGAAAATTGAATAGAAATTTGAATAAAGCTAAAAGTGAGCTAAAGAATTTTGTTATATTATTACTCTTTTCGTATTTCTATGTCTTTACCAGTAAAGTTGGCTTTTATCAACAAAAACCTTCTTGAAAACTTGGAGCTTTCCAATGCGATATGATGTGGTGTCGAAGTCTGTGATATGACACTCACATGGGCATTTGAAGTACCACTTATGCATCATATTATACCTCTGATAAGGAGATATAATCATTGAAATGAAGATGCAATTAAAGACTTCACCAATTACTTAGAATTGATAACACATGACAAACTGAACATACGCATTTTTTGGAAAACAAGAAAAATCAGAAGTCTTTTTCCATTGAAAGACAGAGTCCTTCAGAAAAGTTGTGTAATTTACGAAGGAGAATGTAGTTTTGGATATTGTTATATAGGCGAAACAAAACGAAACGTTATCTATTATAATGAAACATGGCAAATTTATTTCAATCACTATGGGTTTTGCTTTTTGACTTCCTAGTCGTTAGTCTTCCGCTTAACCAACTGACTGTTGAAATAAAGTTTATCGGTGCCATCGTCGTATGCGATTTCTGGATTCTATTTCTTGTCAGTGACTGTTGAAATGCGCGGAAGACCGTGCAAGTCATAAGATTGAAATAAAATGTTTTGCGGTCGAAACCGCCTTAACTTTTTTTAAGTTAAGATAATACGTTTAGAAATTTTCTTGCACACTTTTTCATAAAAGACAATTCAATGTTTTAAATATCTTTTACGTAAGTTCTGTTGTCTCAATGAATTTCGATTAATGCTTGAAAAGTGCTTTAACTTCCTTTAATACATTCAAGTAGGACATATAACGATAACGACAACGATTATACCATTTGCAATTATAAACAGTAACTATTTACATTCGAAACCAATACATTATAAGCGTTCTAAGCAAACTTATCAACTCGTTATGAATGAGCATTATCATTTACAAGAAAAATACGCTATGTGTAAACAACTAATATATACGCTCTTCATTGTTTTCTTAGCCGTTGGTGAAGGTATGGTACATTTTCTTCAAAGTTTTTGATGATGAGAAGACCTTTTAATTTTTCAGTGTAAAGTTATTATTGAGTCACTTTTGTGACCAATTTTATAGGGCTGGTAATAAGTTGCTATGTAAGTCAGCCAAATAGACACTCCAATGTCGACAACATTAAAAAACAAGAATGTTCAGCTGAAAGTAAGCACTGCCTGACGCTAACCCTTAATGTTTTGGGAGTGGTAACTGCACAATTTGGCATAACAATTTGCCTTGCTTCAATATTATAAAAAGGATATTTATTTTCCTTTAAGTTTACTTTCACCATTCTTCTAAATAACTGCAAGAACATCAGTTATGTTCATGTATCAGATATAAAATAACATGATCACTGTGCCCAATCCACGCTAATTGATATTATAACTGTATAATATACCTCTCTCGAATTTCTGTTTTAGACACTATCCAATGTTATCAGGTTCACCTGGTTTCCATGTGTTCTATTGTTTTCTTAATTATACATCTTTATTATTTCGTAGTATTCACTTATTATTTCAATTCTCCGGTGGACTAAGTAAGAGGAATTAAGATCCTTAAAATGAGAACATGTTTAAATAGAAAGCTGGAAAATGCCTAGGTTCGTCATTAATCTATATTGAGTATAACGAAGAATCAATTAAAAATTAATTTTCTTTTTCTGTTGCTTGACAAATGAAGAGAATTTAGTTCACCATTGTGTGTAATTACAAGAACGTTTTATTAGTTAAGGAAGTTACGCATTATGTTTTATGACAGTTTGCATGAGCAACAAAACACATGAATGTCAATGATGCTTTGATAATTTCCACATGATCAAACCGAGTTGAAGTTTCACTTCGGGGTGAATTTCGTCCTGATTTATAATAGGAATAAGAAAAGAAAGCGGTAAAGTCTTAGTGCCCGAATGATATGTCTTTGCAAGGAAAAAATCCTGAGATTTCAAGGTTAAAGATTACCAATTCGTTTAAAAGTTTGCAAGGCAAAGCAATAAAGATAAGTTAGTGTCGGAAACCAACCTGAAATCTAAATTACTATAGCGAAGAAATGCGAACCCTCCTGACGTAATTGGGTGAAAACATCTAAAGATATTATCATCTGCAAAGGAAATGCCAAGAAACTTAAAGAAGTATTATTTTCCTATTTTCATTTTTTAAATTCAGTGCTCTTGCATTTAGGTGATTCAAGAATCTGCTACCAAGGAGTCCAGGTAGGGAACACTCCTTATAACCGAACGAAAGTGTCATGTAATGGTACCAAAGTATGTTCAACAGTGTCTATGAATGCGAAGAAATT
Source organism: Turritopsis dohrnii (assembly GCA_027922465.2). Taxonomy (NCBI): domain Eukaryota; kingdom Metazoa; phylum Cnidaria; class Hydrozoa; order Anthoathecata; family Oceaniidae; genus Turritopsis; species Turritopsis dohrnii. Next base: position 731,858 of record BQMF02000097.1, on the reverse strand, counting down.
TGGTGTAACCACTCTGATTACAGGGCATGACTGTAGTCCATTTACCGTATCAGATTGTGATAAAGCATGTGAGCTGGTCAAAGCTTCTATAACTGATATTGAGATTGAAGGGTGTCAGGTTAGTAAAACACATTTCCTTCTGTTTTGCTTTTATATTAACTAAATTGAGATGACAATGACAAAATTATCGTTAGAATAACACATAAACACCCTAGCCGTGACGAATATGAATGTTCTTGTCAGATTCTTCTAATTTCAAATGTAGTTTGTCACTAGATTAAATCGTTTATAATCAAAATGGAACCAAAGGTAACGTATCAAAATGGATAAAAATGCATTTGTATTGTTGTACTAGGCAACGTGTTGCTCAACAGACATGTGTAATACTGACACAGGAACGGTTTTACCTTCAGTGCAAACTACTGCTTCCTATTCATCATCATCAAAAGGAATAAATCCACCAGGTATATCATTGTTTTATTATGTCCATATCGTTTATCGTTTAGTTTACATCAACGTTTTCATCTAAAATCATAAAATATAGCAATTTTGGCGATAAAATTGCACTAGTCCATGTGATATTAGTCGTCCATTCAGATAATTATGAGTGCTTTTCCACGGTATTTCGTCTCTTAAACTCATAAATAGGTCAAAAACAAGTAACACCAAAATGAAAGGTTTTCAACACATATTCAAAAGAAACTATTTAACGCCATAACGACATTTCTGTAAATTGTTCACAGGAAAACTGGAGATTCGTCATAGTTTTTTAATTAAAAAAAAACTTTAAATATGCAACGAAGATAACGATCAAAAAATTCTTTATAATGTACCACTTTTTATCCAGTGAGCTTAGGTAACAACTGTTGGCTAAGGCGGAATCTGAAAAACCTTTTTTGTGATTTCAACCAATTATAACAACTGTATAATTGGTTAAATTTAGCCCAAAGATTTTACTAAAATAACGGCTACTTTCAGGAAAAAACCTTATGATAGTTGAAAATGATAACGAAAATTGATTTCCTTTTTGGTCTTGTTGACAGTCTTATACCTACATACTCTTGAATATTCAAATTCTGAATTTAAACTATTGAAATGAAATTTGTTAATTTTCATTAACACATGAACTAGTTAAAGATAACATGTTCCATCCCTTATTTACAATGTTTCATTACGCTTTTAGAAATACTTTCTTCTCAACTGAACATAAAAATTGTCAATTGAAAATACCAGCTTTCTCCTAACCAATCATGTTTTAGATAGCAACTGTGGAATAAAAGGCTGTATCTCTGTCTGGATGTGATAGTAAATGTGAAAGTAATAAAAAAGTTGGAATCGATGGTGGTTGAACTTCAAGAACACCACAAAATGAATGTGTTTTTCAATTTATTTACAGAAAATATGTAAGGCTTAAAAAGTGCACAGGAATTACTGGAGCTATGCAATGGCTCTTAATACCACAAAACCCCTAACTGCAGACTAACTATCTTTTAAGCAATTTTATGTTTAAATAACGACTACTTACAGAACAAGATTTGATGACAAATGAAAAGTGATAAAAGATTCCACTTATCGTGTAATTCAGGAAATCGATTGTTTTCATTTTCAGGGTCGAGTGTATCCCTATTTCCTTACCTGATATGAATCACTATGATACTATTAACTGCTACTTAATCTTGCGAAACTTGTATTCCTTATTTACCATGGCCAACAAACAAACTTGCACTTTCTACAAATTCTGCATTTAGACTTTTGGCATTTTGGTTAGTAATCACTTTGAAGATAAAGTGGTTAAAGTTAAACTGTTCAGTCCATTATAGTATTTCAATACGTTTTATAATCTTTTATTCAATATTCAACATTATATTATGAGATCACCATTTTGAAAAACAGAAAAGTTGACAGATACAAATTCGAAAAAAAAACACTTTTGAATATCCACCTATAATGTTGAGTTCGACGGCTCAATTCCTAATCATTTTAATTTCCTACAAGGTGCCGACATATCTATTGCATATATTTAAATAAATATAAAGGTTGCGATGGCGATACAGTCACAAAATGGGTTCTGAATTTTTATTTTACGCGTTTATTGCAGAGAGAACGTTCAAATGCTACGAAGGCGTCGCGTCAGCTACTCAGCTGAGACTAGTCGATTGTCCACTTGACGGAAAACACATTTGCTCTGTTATATCGGCTGACATGTCTGGCTTCGGTAAAGCACTGACATACACTTCTTACGCGTGCACCGAAGCTCCCCAATCTGTATGTCAATCGGAAATATGCCGGTTCGCTATTAAAAACATACCCATACATGTTCCTGGTGTGACTGTACAAAACTGCAAGGTATTGAAGTAATATTGTGTTACTGATATGTAGAACAGTTCATTTGCTTGAAACTTAGTGCTCTCTGATCATTTGCTATGAATTTAGACTAGGTGCTGTACGACTGACTATTGTAACACAAAAGATAAAATATCACAGGTAACACAAGCACCGGAAGTTACATACATTACACCTGCATCTAGACGTAAGCATGCAAATACTAAAAATGATTGAATAAACATCTGCATGGTAATGGTTTTAATGAAGTACTTTGCTTAACTCCCATAGAGTCACAGCTACAATGCTATCAAGGATTGGGTGAAAAGGCAACCCTCAAATACTGTTCTACGACTGAATTTGATACTTGCACAAGAGCGACAGTACAAGACACGCCCAATGACTCGAATGGAACGATATGGCAATGTGATTCACTTAAATCTTGCAATAACTTTTGTCGTTTCATGAAGATGCTGACGCCAAATATGTATTATTGCAAGGTATTTTCTCTTTATTTGAAATAAAATTACTCTTTGATATGGAAAGTGTGCGTGTTAGTAAAATTGCAACGTATACTAAAGGCAAAGCAAAGCTTTCATTTAATAGGAAACCAATGCGACGCCGAGCCTGCGCTAGTTAAATATAAAATAACGGAATGAATAAAATTGAGGTGACACGCCAGTGAACTTTGGAGTTTCTTTATCATTCAACGAAAATTGGATACAAAAAATCTACTCAATTGTAATTGCACATTGATCCGTCACTCTTTCTGAAACGTTATTGGTTTTGTTATGTGAAAATTAAAGCGGTGGAGATTACATTAGTCAGCGATTTTTTGGTCTTTCATTTGGAGCTAGATTTTCGCAGTGAAAGTCAAGTACTTGCTTAAATCTTGAATTGTTTTTGAAAACAAATGATTGAAAATCCAAAGCTCCCTTCCGAATTTAAATGTATCAATTATTACAAAACTGCAAGGCCTTTATGTAGTAATCAACAAATCATGATGATATTGCCACAGTGTAAAGGAGTAGATATTCCCCTAGAAGCATGTGTCAATCCGCTTTCTGAACACCATTAGTTATATATTATATGAAGGGAATAAACTGGTAATAGATTTGGTAGAACTCTTCCAGAAGGAGCATTCCGCATAAAAGTTTAAATTGAATACTATAGTGATGGATCAATTCATATGTTGCTCTGTAATTTTAAGGATTTTTAAATTTGGAAATGTGAATTACATTCAGTTAAAGTGTATTACGACATATTGCTGTTCACAATTTTCAACTGACAAAGTCTTTGTAGAGTTTACTCATTTTTGGGAAATTCGTCCAAAACGTAGTTGTTTCAATAAAGATAGTCAATCGCCGAAATGATAATTATCAAATTATTACATCTTTCATTTAAATGAAGTTGGACATAAAACGGATCTTCTTGGGATAAATTATTCCACTTTTTCTAAAAATTGGAGACTGTAACATAGGAATCGCACATTCTAGTTGGCTCAGATTTTTATCAATCTGATTAGAGTTTTTGATAAAAAAAATTAAATTTCCCACTTTACCAAAGTTTTGTCAATGTGAAGAGCTTCCAGAGAACGCAATATTCCATCAATTAAAAGCTTTCGTTTTTCCCTGATCTTTAATGCAGAAGTTATTTAAATTAATCCTTGAAAGCTCCAATGAATTTACTTTGTTTCTAAATAGAATAAGGGTATTTATTTGATGTCAATATTTACGATAGTTTAATTCAAAAACCCAAGCTTTAAAGGATATTGTTTTTGTGTCCTGTTTTTTTTGTATTAATATTTGTTCCTATTTTCTGCTGTTTTTCAAAATTTTTAATCCTTCACAGATCTTTTAACCTACACAGCATAACAGTATAGGAGGCACTCAGTTTGACCTAAATTAAGATAAAATATTTAAATCAAACTGCCTTTTTCTGAAGATCGTTTACATTAAAGAAAAATGGAAAGAAAATCCAGTTAAATCTTTATAGAATCCTATGGTGCACTGGTTTTCCACAAAAGCAATGCTACATCGAAATTACTCAGTATTTTACTTACGTATAGTTGCATCACTGCTATTAAGAAAACCTTCAACTTCTTTTAAATTTTTTGTTGTTATTTTATTAAGTAATTTAATTTCAGCGAAAGAAATATTGGAATATTTCATCTTAAACTTCTCCCCATTCTGGAATTGGGTTTTCTTCTTACGATAGAATTACATTTTGCACCAATTAAAGATCATCCGACTAAAGTTTGTAACATTTCATGCATGAAGTTTTATGTTAATGTTTAACTTGTGACGAAAATTTAAAGCCAATTTCGGTCTGAGCAACTTCGTCTTACCGTGTTCATAAAACGAAGGAACAAAAAGGAACAAAATGTCTTACATTTCATTAACAATTTCTACGTTTTGACGTCAATATCAAGATTGTGAAGTTGTTACTGTATGATATTGAAATTTTGAATTGTATTGTAGGTGAATTGTTGTTTAAAGCATGGCTGTAACAAAGGAACTGAAGAAGAAAAAAATGGAAAAAGTCAGTGTAAATTTTAAGGTCGTGATTTTGCAGGACACTGTCTTAGCAAAAGCAATATTAAACTAGAAATCATGAGACCACAAAACTCGCCTTTGAAGATTTACTTTTAATTCACTTTTGTAGATTTACTGTTAAGTGAATAGTTATAACTAAAGAATGAGTTATACTCCGCCATTAAATTTGAGTTACTATTCAACTATTAGTTTAATGTCAAAGACATTTGCAATTGTAATTTTCCACTAGATCAAGATAAATCTGTAGCCAATATTTAGAAAAGATAAACGCTGCGTTAGGGAAATGTCGGCACAGTTCAATCGCTGCATAAAGAGGTGTTTGAATTTTATTTTCGCACTCCCATTTTAGAAACCTTCAAATGTTACCAAGGCGTCGAGCCACTTACCCAACTTAAACTAGTTGATTGTCCACTTGATGGAAAACACATTTGCTCTGTTATATCGGCTGACATGTCTCGTCTTGGTAGAACACTGAAATATACTTCTTATGCGTGCACTGAAGCTCCCAAATCTGTATGTCAATCGGAAATATGCCGATTCGCTATTAAAAACATACCTGTACATGTTCCTGGTGTGACTGTACAAAACTGCAAGGTATTGAAGTAATTTGTGTTATCGATGAATAGGACAGTTCATTTGCTGGAAACTAAATATTCTCTGATCATTGGTTATGAATTTAGACTACGTGCTGTACGACTGACTATTGTAACACAAAAGATAAAATATCACAAGTAACACAAGCACCGGAAGCTACATACAGTACACCTGCATTTAGACGTAAGCATGCAAATACTAAAAATGATTGAATAAACATCTGCATGGTAATGATTTTAATGAAGTACTTTGCTTAACTCCCATAGAGTCACAGCTACAATGCTATCAAGGATTGGGTGAAAAGGCAACCCTCAAATACTGTTCTACGACTGAATTTGATACTTGCACAAGAGCGACAGTACAAGACACGCCCAATGGCTCGATTGGAACGATATGGCAATGTGATTCACTTAATTCGTGCAATAAATTTTGTCGTTCCATGAAAATGCTGTCTCCAAGTATGCATTATTGCAAGGTATTTCCTATTTACTTGAAATGCAGTTGCAATTTTATATGACAAGAATACATGTTAGTAGTGATAATTCAACCGTTATAGTATGATTTGATATAGTATATGAGAATCGAAGCAGTAGACCAGCATAAAGACACCACGAAGTTTGATGTTGTAGACAATTAATTAACAAATACTTAAAAATCATATCAATTAATATACCACAACATCTCATTTGCAATGACTCACCTGGAAAATATTTCCGATTTTTTTTTTCAGTCATTATAGTTGAGTAAATTAAAGTTTATCGTGTCATTAAAAAGTGAGATTATCATGGCTACGTTTTAAACGCTACAGCTGTCATTGACAGGCAAAGGATGGGATTACGTTTTGGCTAATTATATATTACCGACTGGTAGCCTTGTGGTAGAGTGCTCGCTTCCTGTTCGGGAGGTCGCGGGTTCAATCCCTGACCGAGTCATGCCAGCGACTATAACAGTGTGAATCAATCCGCTCTGCTTAGCACTCAGCAAGAGAGTAGGAATAATGCCTAGGGTGGTTGTCTAGTTGAGCGGTTCCTGTCATTACAGCTTCCGTAGCCCAAATGGGGGCTTTAAATGCTCTAGGACCTCCTTCGCAGGACCCTCATTGATAACAGTACCTTAAGGAACTGAAGAGGCTATCCTGGGTAAACATTCGTAAATAAATACAAGGTGATAATTATGGGATCGAAATACAAAAAAATCAAGCAATCAGCTATCACTTATTCAATACAATTTATAGTACTTAAAGGTATCTACGTGGTTTCAAACGTAGGTGAAGGTTTTACATATTTGCACTGATCTTAAAATTCGCTTTTCGTAAAGCCAGGAAACACATCACAAGGATATTACAATGCTATTATTTGTCTTTTTTCTGTGTATAGCATGATCTTTATACCAACTATGGTCCACATTTTCATTTTTGTCCCTGTCACAATTTTCGGCTTTCATATGTTCATCGTTTAACTTTACTTTTCTTTTTCCGATGTACACAGCATAGCAATCCTTGCAAGGGATCTCATAGACAATATCACACTGATCTTCAAGTCTTATTCTGTCTACTGGATTTGACAGTAAACTATGCAGTGTACCTTTTGAGTGAAATATAGGCTATATTTTATGTTCCTTAAAAAATTGGCAAAGCATGTTACTTGTCTCGGAGATATAAGGCATTAACACTGTTGCTGAAGTTTCATCCCTTTGCCGCCTTTGTTGTTGATTTTCTTTTCAACTTCTTTATCAGTTGTCTGGAATACTCACTTTCAATCAAATTGTTGTTGAAATGAGAGGTTTCTTTCTTTCCTTCATTTTCATCTCAAAAAAGTGCCAGTGTTGCGTAATTGAACCTTTCGTTGATTAGACTTCTTAATTGAGTGCTTTATTCTATTCTTCTTCTAATGGCTTTTAATTATTAAGTTTAACGGGTCACGAAGGCGTTTACTCAATACTGGCCTTGGCTACTCTTATCCATGCAATTTTACTTTTTTGCCGTAGCAGCCCTCAATTCATTTTTGGTTCGGATAGTAGTCATGGATATACCGTTACCGAAACGTGACGATGCTTCGGTGGAAAACTACTCTATGAAGTTATTTTGATGAATTACGTCATAATTACAAGATTAAAAATAAGATAAAGCTTACAATGTGAGCTAATTAGTGAATTTATGAGTTAGAGTATTGAAGGAGAAGTTCGTCTGATCATCTTCATAATAAGAAGGGCAAAGAGTCCAGTATAAAAGGTTAACAATATTACATAAGATTAATAACATCTACATTTCAGCGTTAGGAGTACTTTTTGAATGATTTTAAAAAGAAATTTTTAATGGTATTTTTAGGCGAGTTGTTGTTCAAAGCGTGGTTGTAACAAAGGCACTGAAGCAGAAGCATCAAAAGGAAATAGTCAACAGAAAATGTCATCGTGGTCAAAAGTTTATTTTATGTGTCTTGTAATGTGTTTTCAAATCTTATTCATGTGAGAACAGTGTAACTAGGTTTCATCTTCTGTGATGATTTTTGGATATTAAGCTGTAAATGAGGTCTTTCTTGTCAGTTTCAGTTTCTTTTTTGACGGCTAAGTGTTACTAAGCCATCCCCCCCCAACAACGAATTCATCTGTCTAATGGACTGTTTAGACAAATACTATAATTACCATGAGTTTCTAACAGACACATCTATTTTATAAAGAAGTTGGCGATGTTTAAAAGACACATTTTATATGCATCTTAAAAGATTATTCGAAGGTGTCTGTTAAACGTTTTGCAATGGCCCTTGGCCATCTTAGGGAAAACAAATGATCAAACTGAATTAAAATACTTATATCTTTCCTAAAAATCATAACGTTTTCATGTTTATACAACCAAAAATCACAATAGAATACACAGTAAAAAGAGTAAAGCTTAGTTATAGTTACGTTGAAAAACGTCACAGTTGAAAGGCACCTTCTTTGTTACACTTTGATATATCCGAAGATGTAGCTCATTATGAAATATCATATCCATTTCTGATCATCCTACAATGAAACAGGAGGCCGCTTAGCTTGAAGACTACAGGATGTAACACAAATATACAGTCACAAAAATGCATATTTGCCGCATGACCAAATTTTGGTCAAATCTGTCAAAATGACTGCAAAATACAAAATCAGCATCTTCCAATTGTGCTTAGTGGAAATTTTTATGAAAATCGTAGAAGTCTTGAAATTTGGTCCAATTTTAGTCAAAACTGACAAAATAATTGTCAAATTCGAAATCAACACCTTTCAATTGTGCTCTGAGCAAAGTTTAATGAAAATTGAAGAACTTTTGTTGTGCTTAGAAAGTGCAAATTTGGCAGAAATTGCGAATTCTGCAACGATGTCGTATAAACGCTGCACGAAAACGTTCATAACTTGGAGTAGTAACAGGAGAATGTAGGGGAGGAGGTGGAGAAAATGGAGGAGAAGGAGGAGGAAGAAGAGCAGAAAGATAAACCACTGATGTTTTAATTCATTTACTCCACCACGGGTGTCTTAAAGTCAATAAAGTAATACAAAATTAATGTAAGGAAGGCTTCCTTATAATCGCGTTTCCTGAAGCAATGATAAACATATTTATTAATTTTTTGACTTTATTTCTCGAGCATCTTTTATAAAGGCATTGCAAGAGAATAAAATCCTTGTGAAAATCCAAAAGTTTACATTCAAATTATTAAGTATATGAGTCTGTAACAAGGTAAGGAACACAGCTATGATTCAACTTGTAAACTATAACTTTTTGCCCACATTTCCTACAATAACACAATTTTAAAAGCAAACCAACAAAATTGCTTAATAGACAAATTATGTTATTTACATAAATAAGATGTTTTAAAGACGTCTTTGAAAATGCCAATGAAATAAGAATTTTTATAGCCGACTTTTGGACGACTGGATTTTGCAAGATGTCTTAAAGACGTCATTCTAAATACGTAGCTTACACTTGATTTAGACCTATAAAAGACGTCTTGTGCCGGCTGGGAAGAAAACTAAGAAATGAAATGTTCTTGCATTTTAACATTGCGTCTGAAGCCAGTTTTCCATGAGGCGAATTTAAATGTCGCATTACAAAAATTAATATCCCCTAGTATTATGCAACATTATCTTGTAAACATGCAAAATACTAGACACTTATTTCTCTTTATGCGTTTATAGTTCATTTTGCATATATTAGCGTGTATTTTATTGCACATGCTTGATTTTGGGTTATTTTATATGTTCACCTTACAGCCCTTGAAAAGTGATTTGTGGGGATCTTAATGTGTTTTGCCTAATTATGGTCATTTACATTTGATGGAGATTTACTACATTTAGCGAAATTACTACATTTGTTGGTGCAACAAAATCGGCTAATCTGATTGGCTTGTGACGTTGATAGCCAAAAAAACTGAAATTAATCCCTATTTCTTTTTCGTTAAAAGGAATCAGTGACTTTAATTACGTATGATATTACGCGCTATGGCAACTGTGCGTGCTAAGCGGCGATAAAGTTCTCTTTGCGCATATTAACCCGCCTAGTGGAAAAGCATCTTTAAATCAGAATATTTCAATGTGTTTTTCGTTTGAGAGTAAATGTTAAATTTGGATGAAAGTTATTATTTCATGCAGCTTTAAACAAGATTTCCCTTGGCTCCTGTTCTCGCAAGACATTGTCCATAGATCTAGATGAACGTTTACAATCTCTCTTCATTTTCTGTTTCAGATAAAGCACATTTGATGTGGATTCATACCCCATTATTGACAACTTAAATGAATGCTATGTTGAAGATAAAAGTTGTCTTTTTGTTTAACCATTGTCTAATTATTGCTTTCACTCACAAAGTTATTTAGTATCCAGACCTCCATTTACAAAAACACTCCAGCATTACCACTCCGATTTTAGGGCTATGGGTGAAAACATTGAAGAATATATTTGAAGTCAATTCAGGGAACAGGGCACCCAATATATATAGAAAGAGCAAACATTTTTCTTTCTTTTGGTATGAAAACTGAAAAAAAAAACAAACGAGAGAAACATAAGATATGCTTCTTTAAAGTTGGTGCCCGATTTCCAGTGGACACACTGTACTTGAAAGTGTTCACATCTAGCGATTGACGATTATGGCGATAGATTTAACCAGGTACAACATTTGTGAATTCAATCTATATTGCCAACGAGATAATCTAAAGGATTTTCTTTTATAGTTAACTTGCTCACACTCTCCAACACAGATTGCGACTGACCTCAATATCCGCCACTGGCAATGTTTAGTAGTGAGAATCCAGTGGGGAAATCTGTTGAAAATCACTGCGAAGGAGGGCATTTCTATAGAAATAATTCATCGCAGTGACCCTTTCACGGTTATGTCAACTGATAAAGCTCTCATAACATCGAATAACCATTGGCTTTTGTGGTGGAGCAAAGTCTTTAAAATGTGCAAGTTGGCCTTTCCATCTGCTATTCTAAGTTATAAAGGATTTCATGTCAGGTGTACATGAATTTGCTTCAATTGCCTATTAAACCCTCATTCAATAGTGTCCATTGTTTACTGTCGCGTTATTCCAATAAGTTGCGTGCATATTTTGTTTCACAGCTTGTGTTTAACTTTGTACCTGTGATAACGGATGATGATTTGCTTTGACTCCAGTTATTCTATGAACAAAGCAGCAAAATTTTTAAAACAAAAAGAACTTTACTATATGTACGTTACCTGCAACACAGCGGATAAAATTCACTTTCTAAACAAAATTTATTTCTTATAAGGTATTGAAAGACATAACGATTGCCGTGACAGGAAATTGGAACATTTTTAAACAATAACTCTGGATGTCAATTTTATTGTTATCCATGGAAAAAGCTTCAAAAGAACCTTTGAAAACTAATGAATTACTCATTAAGGACTGACAAATTTTCTATTGATTGATTTGGTGTCCTTAAAGAAAATGGTCCCTACAGTTAGAATGAATTGGGATTTTCATTTGTCAATATCGTCTTCAACGAGCAGCATTCTACATTGCTCATTGCAGATTACATTCACCATTAGGATGACTTCAGAAACGATTCTGGGGATGGCTATAAGGATGGTTGCGCAAATGACTATGGCTATAAAGTAAAATGCGTACCATGATACACAAATCCCTTATGTCCATTTTGAAATAGAAATCAGAACTCAGTCTTCGAGACTTCCGATACTTATCTGTGTGATTACATATCTGAGTTGTCAAGCTTTCATTTTCACATAAAATGTTGTATAACATTTAGTTAAAATCCAATATGGTTACTTACTCCCTTTGATGGAGATTCCGTTACGTTGCAGACTGAATAATTGGAAAAAAGACCAGTTAGGTTTTGCAGTCTTTACCCTGAACTTTTTCTCTTGACATATTTTTTTCTTGTTTACATTTCCAAATGGGATGTCTGAATAATTGGATTTCTGCGAAAGCAAGAAATACATTAAAACCGGCTTTGTTTTTCTTCTTTTTCTTCTTTTTCTTCTTTTTCTTACTGTCCAAACCTAGCGGTTTTTTGTATATTTCGTGCGTGTGTTTACATAAAACCAAACGTGCATGCGTATTGAGCTTACATTTTCGTTCCACGAGGTCTCTTTCACGAGAACTTTCTAGTGAACGCTTGTAAGAGGCGGTAAGAAAGATAGTTTGAGTAAACTCTCTTCACTAACTGTACTATTCGAGACTTCTATCTTTTGGTAGGCTTACCTTAGTGCTCGTTTATCCTCCATTTGCTTTCTTGGAGGCTTATATCCAGGGGTATCGAAGTAAAAGTGAAGTCTTTGTGAGGTTTGTCAGCACGCCCCGAGCTGACCTAGCAAACAAAAGCACTGAAGCAAACTTGAGAAATACCAAACTAGCAATTGAATACCAAACTATCTACTGAAATACCAAACATATTGCAATATACCATATTGTAAACCATATTATATTGTCAGTTTTTACTGACCACTGCATATAGCAACATTATTGTATACTCAAAAATAATACTTAGCTAATATTCCTATATTTTCATTTGTATTTCTATCTTATGTTATCATGATTACTGTTGAGGAGCAATGACGTGCAGCATGTGGCATTTTTATTGTAAAGTTCGTGCAGACGTTGTGTATGTAAACCACTTTAAACTGTTATTGTTATTTATGCACAATTTTTGTATTGTTACATTGCGATTAATTTACTTCATCGGAGTTATTATTGATCTAACCTTCCTGAAAAATACTCAACTTCTTGCTGACGGTGATGTTGAAAGTAACCCTGGCACGAAATATAAAATAATTAAATTGACCAAGGCATCTTTCCATCAAGGAAATCATATGTTTGGTGACAGTGCTGGTATGCAGTAAGCATGTAATGCATTGTTGAGTTTGTGTTGTTCACAATTCAATCGAATGTCTTTCTGGAAAACAACAGACCTAGATTTTGTAATGATTAAGGGAAATGAATTGTATCAACTTCTGAACTTGTCACGATACTTGTCAGTTGATGATTTACCTGCTCAAGTTTCTATTGAAAACATTAAGTACACTGTGAAATATGGGGAGAATGTTACTGCAGAAATTGTTGAAGACCGACATGACTTTTTGAAATCTCACAAAGCCTATTCTGCTGAATCCAATGGCATTTTGTTTTTCGTTAACCAAATGACATTCATTATAACTTGGGATACAAAATCATTTTATTTATTTGATTCACACAGTCGAAATGAATAGACATTTCCCGAATTTACTTTTTATCAAGCTCCACCTCGTTTTCGCAATGGTTAATATGGTAACGAAATGTCACGGGACTCATTTCAGTAATGTGCAATAAGTGTAATAATTGTGATAGTGTTAATGATTGAGCACAAGAGATTCGGTTGTCATAGTAACGCAATTGAAAACGAGGCGGAGTGTGATAAAAAATAAACTCGGGAAAGGTCTATTGGGTATTACAATTGAAGATGGTACTGGCATTTCGTTAAAGTTTTCTAGCCTCTCACAACTTCAAAAATACATCAGTGCAGTACAATTACATGACCGTGGACAGGTGTTTTGTCAAATGCAGTATGTTTTGATAGAAATGGAAGAAGCATTTCTTACAGTTTCTAAAGGTAGTGCAGCAAAAAACAGAAAACGTGATATAACAAAAAAGCTTGAACCTGATAACCATGCACAGATGCTAAAACGTTGGCGAGATGAGCACTCAAGTCTGATTGGATCAGAACGACATACTCACATGATTAAAAATTTAAAGGAAAATATGCCAACATTAAGAGTTCACCGGAATGTAAGAAGCATCTCCAAAAATTACAGCAAAAGTACAGTGAAAATCTAGGAACATCTAAACACACAGAGAAATTAAAAGCCATACGAGACAAATATACAGAAAGTAAAGGAACTCCTGAGTATTCTGAGAAATTAAAAGCTATGCAAGATAAATACATGGAAAGTAAAGGGACTCCTGAACATGCTGAAAAATTGAAAGCCATGCAAGATAAATATATGGAACGTAAAGGGACTCTTGAACATGCTGAAAAATTAAAATCTATGCAAGATAAATATATGAAAAGTGAAGTGACTCCTGAGCATCCTGAAAAATTGAAAGCCATGCCAGATAGTTATTTCAAAAGTAAAGAAATTACTGAACATGTTGAGAAAATAAAAGCCATGCAACATAAATATATTGATAGTAAAGGAACTTCAGAACATGCTGAGAAATTAAAAATCATGCATGATAATTATATGAAAAACGTAGGAACTCATGCACATTTGGAAAGGTTGAGACAAAAAAGAGAAAAATATTCAATGATGAATCCTTCTACCTTGAAAGCTTTGAACCGAGTTAAAGCATTTAAGGACATGATCATTCGAGGACCTTATTATATATGTGTTGTTTGCAATCGTTGTTTGTATAAACGATCTGTTGTATGATTCAATGAATGCAATTATGCAATTTCTTTTAAAAGTTTTGAATTTTCCCTTGTCGAAAGCTTTGATGGTTGCCAATACATCTGTAAAACTTGTCATATGAAGCTAAAAAGAAAGAACATTCCAGTTCAAGCTGTTTGCAACAATCTTGAAGTTGATAATCTGCCATCTGTCTGACATCAACCGATTGGAGAAAGTTTTGATTGCAAAACGAATACTTTTCAAGAAAGTTGTAATTCTACCCAAAGGCAATTTTCCAAAAGTAAAAGGAGCCGTTTGTAATGTGCCAATTGAAGTTGAAGATGTCTGTAATGTCTTACCAAGACCAGCAGATAGTAATGGTTTACTTTTGTTGAAGTTAAAAAGGAAGCTTATGTATCGTGGTCATGTCTACTTTGAACCTGTTCGACCAGAGTTAATTCTGAGATCATTAAATTTCTTGAAAGAAATGAAAATGAAAATGTTATTGTCGACTTGAATGGTCTCTCTGAAGAATTGATTAGCTTTAAAAATGAAAATGAAATAATTGATATGAACTCAAGCAATTCACAGGGAATAAATGAAGAAGATGATAATCCATTGGACATGGACAGAACTGCTACTAATGAAACTGTCATGGTCTCCAAAGTACCTATTCATGTCAATGAAGACACTGTCACTATTGCACCAGGTGAAGGTGTTACTTCAATTCCAATTTATGCAATTAAATTTTGTGAAGAGATGGCTTTTCCACACCTTTTTCCTTTTGGCAGATTTGGATACAATACTGATCGGGAAATGAAAATATCACTTGTGAAGTATTTCAACCAAAGATTGTTGAATTAAACTCAAATATTTTCATCAGATGCTGATTATATATTCTTTGCTAATTATGTCCTTCAATCTACAAATTTACATAGCAAGATAAATATTGCAATGAAGAAATTATCAGGATGCAATTTAACGGTTGGCATGTTGAGTCAAAGTTTCAGTGAAACTGTTCGGACTTTCATTGCTAATGATGAAGCATTTAACTTTATGAATCAAATGAAAGGGGCTCCAGCATATTGGAAATGATTTCTGCTTGAAGTGTTAGCTATGGTGAAACAACTCGGTGTTCCAACATTCTTCTTGACTTTATCGTGTGCAGATCTGAGGTGGTTTGAGTTCCATTCCATAATCTCAAAATTGTATAATTTGAATTTACAGGACCGTGAAATTCAAAACATGAAGTATCAAGAAAGATGTGACATATTGAATATGAATCCTGCATTTTCAGTATCGAGTGGAAACATTTTTCAAGGAAATTGTCTTAGCTGGTCCACTAAGAAAGATTGAATATTACGTAATAAGGGTTGAATTTCAAGTAAGTGGAAGCCCACATGTTCATGTATTCATTTGGATGAAAGACCTATCTGTGTCTACAGAAGCTACTAAGGATGATTATATTGCATTTGTTGATGGAGTCATAAGAGCTGACATGCCTGATCCCGTGTTAGAACCAGAATTGTTTGAGTTGGTAAAAGCATACCAAGTTCACAATCATTCAAAAACATGTCGCAAGTACAAAAATAGTACATGCAGATTCAATTTTGGTCATTTTTTTTCAGAGCGTACTATAATTTCATGTCCACTTCCTATTGAGGTGAGTCCTGATGACAAGGAAACAATATTAGAAAGTACGAAAGCACTGTTAGATACTGTGATAGTTTATATTGATGAATACCTATGTCCTAAGAAGCATAATGTTATTGATCCGTTGAAAGATAATTATGAAGATCCTGGAACTATTTCAGAAATTTTGGATATACTTGGCATAACCGAAGAAGAATATTACACTCTCAATTTCTAAAAATGATGACTTTGAAATTCACCTTAGACGCCCACCAAATTCTTGTTTTGTCAACAACTATTTTGCGGAAGGTTTGACTGCATGGAAAGCAAATTTGGACATTCAGCCTGTCTTTAATCACTATAAAGCCATTACATACATGTGTAAATATCTTTCAAAGGCAGAAGATGATTGTTCCAGAGCAATGAAACAAGCGTTGGATGAGGCAAAGTCCAATAACTTGAACAAATTTGAACAAATAATTACTATCGCAAAAGCATATTCCTGTAAAAGAGAATGTTCTGTGCAAGAAGCTGTGTATCATGTAATGCCTGAATTGTGGTTGAGTAAAACATTCCCAAAAGTCATTTTTGCTAACAGCAATGTTCCAGAATACAGATTTCGAATTTGCAGATCTGAAGAGGAGTAAAATAATCTTCCTAATGAGAGTACAGATATTTTCAAAACAAACATGTTAGATCGTTATCTTGACCGACCTGATAGTTCTTTCAAAAATGGAAAGTTTGCAACTCTGAATAACATGTGTTTTGCTGAGTTTATGGCACATTATGCCCAATGACAACAACGAAAATGATAACCAGCCCGAAATTTTAAACGAATTGCTAATGGAAGAAAACCTTCAGTCACTACACCCCCCTGTTGTACCATTGATGAACAGTAAATCTAAATTAAAATGCAGGAAAATCCGTGCAGTTTTCAGATATCACATCTCAAACAGGCACAAATATCCAAATAGATATGCTCATCATTTGTTGTTTATGTACTATCCTTTTCAATCAGAGGGAGAACTGTTACACAATACATATGTCAAAAAGCTTGGGCATCCTGGTGTTCTGGACATGGTAAATGAAAATAAACCAAAGATTGAACCATACGATGCACTAGTAGATGGTGCTTTCCAAAACTACAGAGCTGACCTCTATGTTAATTGTGATCCATTTGCGCAACAAGGGAAAGAGGCTGTCCAAGATATTTTGGATGCTAACAATGACATGTCGGATGAGGAAGATTTGCAAGATACACCATGTGCAACTTCGGGAATTATCTCTGAAAGGCAATATGTTTTAGACGATAATGTGTTGAATGACAAAATCCGATCACTCAAAATCAAATAGAGAGAAATTTTTGACATTGTGTTAACATGGTCACGGCAACTTGTCAAGAGGAGAAATTGTAAGGAATTCAAAGATCTAGAGCCATTGCATATTTTTTTAACAAGGTGTTTGTGCAAAATCACATCTATTGAAAACTATGTATCATGTTGTATCAAAGGTCCTTCTTTGCAAAGCCACAGATCCAGCAAAACCAAGAGTCTTATTGCTGGCACCTACAGATGTAGCTGCTGTAAACATTGGAGGTACTACCATACATTCCGGCCTTGGTATTTATGGTAAAAATTATACACTGTTAAGCGAAAAAGTGAGGACATCCCTGCGTAATAAACTTTCTAAAGTGTCTGCTGTGGTAGTTGATGAAATATTCATGATTTCTGATTAACTATTGAAACATGTCTATATGCGATTATGTGAGATATTTGGTGTAAGTATTCAGACCCTTTTGCAGGTAAAACTGTCATTGCTACAGGAGACTTTTTTCAGCTACCACCAGTAATGGGAAGACCTGTTAATTCACCATATGGCTTTGTAGAGAATTTATTAAAATTATGGGACACTTTTAAAATTGCTGAGTTAACAGAAGTGATGCAACAACAAGGAGATTCCGTGTTCATTGATTTGTTAAACAATGTACGTGTTGCCAATATAACAGCTGATGACGAAGATCTTCTTAAAACACGATTTATCAGTACTAATTCTCCCGATTATCCAGCCGATGCCCTTCATCTATTTGCTGAAAATAAACCAGCTATGGACTATAACGAGAAAAAATTAGGAGATTTAGAAAATTCAGAAGTTGTGATAAACGCAATCGATGACTTACCAAAAGATGTACCTCACCGACTTATTAGTGATGCTCTCAATAGAAACCACACTGAAACCGGTGGTCTACCAACGAAACTTGTTTTAAAAATTGGGGGCTAAAGTGATGCTTACATCGAACATAGATATAGAGGACAAACTCATCAATGGCCAAATGGGCTTAGTATACAGTTTTATGACGATTGGTAGTAAGATTACAAAAATTTATGTTAAATTCCTAGATGAAAGTGCTGGCATTACGAAAATGGCATCTGACAGATATGCTGTGACCCATAAGTGCATACCAATTGAAGGTGCTGAGACTGATATTAATGTCAACAAAAGAATAACCACATCACCCGTAATAAAAAGAACGCAGTTTTCCTTAGTTTTATCTTGGGCTACTAGTATTCTTAAAGTGCAAAGTTTGAGTGTTCCTGAAGCTGTTATTAGTTTTGATTTACATAAACAAAGGTGATTTAATCCTGGCCAAATGTACGTTGCAATGAGCCGTACAAAAAAGCCATCAAGGCCGACAAAAGAGCTTTTACGGAATATGAACGGATCCCACAAACTTGTCCATGGCCACGGTTAGAGGTGCTTGAACCATTGTGTGCGAATTCTTTAAGCGTCAGTATGCTGAATACACGTTCAGTGTCATTGCATGCAAAAGATATTGCTTGTGTAACTGAATTGGTACAGAGTGATGTTTTATGTCTTACTGAGACACAAATGTCGCAACACGTTGATTGTTCTGAGATATGTGAGCAGTTGGATTTTGAATTAAAATTTTCTGTTGGAGATGATAAATACCAGAGCTTGGCAATTGGATTAAAAAATTATGACATTTATTCATGTTCAACTGAATCTGGCTTTTTATATGTTAATGTTTTAAAACACAGTTTTTGCAGTGATTTGGTTGGAATTGCGGTACTGTACAGAAAACATGGTGAACCATTGCAACTTTTTTACAATAAGTTATCTAATTACATCCATTCTTTTGATATTGACATTCTGCTTGGTGATTTGAATATTGATTATTTTACATCTAGTGATATTCTTTCAGAAATTCTTAGCGATTACGAGATGGTTGTATCTGAGCTGACTTATATGGATGGGTCACTACTTGATAATGTTTATATCAAAAAGAGCTTCCTTGCAAAATTCAAGTTAGACACAATGGTAAAGTGCATTTTTTTCTCAGACCATGATGCAATTAAGGTAAAAATTTCAATTTAATTTTGTTTTGTTTTAAATCTTAATAAAATGATTAATGTTCAGCTATTTAATATTTTCTAGGTACTTTTTGTATAATTCATATTTGATGTATAATTATTTATCCAATTCATTGTAAGTTGTTCAAAGCATTTTCTAATACTGGTCTATTGCCTTGTTTTATTGATGCACAAATAGTGAAGAAGGTAAAGCATATTGTCTTAACAATGTTTGATTTGCATTCAAGGTTGTAAGTTAATAAATTGAAGTTGTTTAGTGATATGAAGGTTGCGCATGACTATGGTAAGCTGTTGACAAGATCCTGTGGCTGTTTGTGTATGTGTGTGGGTGTGGTATGTGGGTGTTTTATGTATGTGTCTACAGCAGGGACAGATAAATATTCTATTTAGGTATGAAGTGGAATGAAAGGCAGGAATAATTTGTTTGATCTCATTAGGTATGTCTATGTCTCTGTCTATCTGTCTCTGTTGTTTTAGTTGTCTTTGTGGGTTGTTTATAAAATATTTTTGTGCTGTTTATATTGTAATTGTAAAATCGATACACGTGTTTTGGTTATTTGCAGATGATTAAATTTGAAGTTACTTTTTGTCTTATCTTTTCAGATCTCCTAAGATCATGTTTAATGAAATCTTTCTTATAGTTTCCCATTTCTGCGATGTCAATTGAATGAACTCATGCACCATCAGCTTAGATTTATATTCATGTAAATATTAATGTCAAAAATTTGTGTTTTAAAATTTATGAGTTTTGGTTGGAAATCAATTGTCAAAATTTGTGAAAATTTATGTATGAATTTAAGTTGGAAATTAATTGTAAATATCTGAATTTTAATTTTATACTTTTACACTACTATATTTTTTGAGAGGGTTGTCAGTGGCTGTGTATGTGGTGGTCATAAAATGTTCCATTTCTCTCTTAGCAAGGGGTCCTTATGATGTGAGATCTTTCTACAAAACGTTTATAAAATTCAACATGTGAATTTCAATTTCAGTTAATTTCGCAACTTTTCTTACTATTCTTATTTTCTGTAATTTCACAGTGTTTAAAGTATAGCATTTTATGATCACATTGTGCTTGTATGTTAAACTAACGTGAGACGATCATCTTTTCTCTTCTAATATACGCCCCAATAACCCACACAGAAAATAAATAGTTTTGCACTGTTGAAAGATGATCTGTTTGCGTTGGTTTAGATGTATGTTATGCCACAGGAGGTTACTAAACAAGAAAGCAATGCAAGTAATCATCAGATATACATAAAGATTTAAAATACACTTCCAGAAAATCTACATTTTGTCTTCAGTGTTTGTTAGTGTTGTAAAAGTTGTGAGTTAGTGATTGTGTCACCCTCTCTATTGGATAATATAGGGAATTAATTTTAACTAATTTAATCAATTTTAATGCTTATTGAAAAAAATTTGTAAATTATTAAATGTCTTTGTGAGATAGAAGTGTAAGCCTTCGTTTCAGTTGTAATCGGTGAAATGTAATTGCAAGAACTAATGTGTGTATGCAAATGTTGACGAGCTGTGTGAGAGCAAATGCAACGTTTATTACGAAATGATATTGTTGATTAAAGCTGCCGTATTGTATTCGCCTTCATGGTTCTACATGTTATGACAAGGGGATTTCAGAAAAGATGCTAAAATGCTAAGATTAACTTTGATTGTTATTGTATATACTTTCGATATTTATTAACTGTATTTTTTCTCTCTTTTAGACAGCCGTCTTAACCTTTTTGGTTGTGTACGATAGCAGGCAAGATGAAAATAAACAACAAAATTTAATGATGTTTGATATGAATATGACAGAATTTTTCTGGATGGACGAACTTGAATTTCGATCGATGTTTTAAGCATGCGTACCAAATATATACTCTGACACAGATAATCGACCGCACTGTATATCATTTATATGTAACAATGTATACTACTTCGTGCAGCTCGTTTTGGTTCCACATGGAACTTTGAAGACATTGATGAAGTGGTTCAAATTCCTGTATAGATGTATTCAAGATAATGATTATGAAGGCTGTTTCAACTATCGGAAAACCGGATTATTGTTTCCAAAATAAAGATCTGATTCTCTAATGATGACGGTTTTTATCGAAAAGATACTCGTTTTGTCTCTCGTATTTTGGAGTAAAGAATGCTGTCAAACATGAAGAAATCATTTAATTTATATTTGTATCAAAATTTTAAAAAAATGACATCAAATTGTTACTTTTGTTTTGTTTTTGTTTTTTCGTATGCGCTGGTACATAATTTCTTTTTTGTTCAAGTAATTTGAGGGTAAAATGTTCGAACCCGAACAAATTAACTAAATATGAACTTTTCAATAACTGGAACACCTAGGTATATACTGGTAACCTGCTTATTCGTATCTTTGAAACAGACATGCCATCATTTTGAAAAGTGAAAGAGATTTCATTTGTGGTTCAGACGCAGCTTTGTTTGAAATTAGGTGACAATAAACAACAAAAAAAAGTGGAATTAAAAAGAACTGGCAAATTAAAATAGTTTTACAGTTCAAGGTTTCGAAAATTCACATTTACATTTCGTTTAAGTTGATGTTTGTCAAAATAATTGAAAAGTTTGTCAAAGTTAAGGGAAGTCGATCAAAGCTACTGTTTTCTCATTTTTTTGTGCATTTTCAGCAAATCTTGCAGAAATCCTTTTGCCCATAAGGGCATGTTGTTATATTTGTGAAGGATTCTAGATAACAATTTTCATCAAACAACATATACGCGTTTAACATTGAAAAAGCGGCGGGAACATGTTTGGTATGGATGCATCCCAGTGTGAGAAGTCGTGAAATAGTCACTACAACGAAAAGAACTTGCAGTTGTGAGTATGTTTAGGACTATAGAAATGCACTCCTTTGCAGTCGTATTTGACAAATGTCCCCGCTGTCAAGTTAAAACTGAAGCTGAGGATATGCCTATTCAAAAGTTATACAGTCGACATGAAAAGAAGTTGCGCTCATTTATCATCGTGTCTTCTTTCTTACAGACACCTTTAGATAGATAAAAATTTCTTGTGTTTTACAGCCACATGACTTATTACTTTTGGTAGTTACCTTTGATAGTTGTTATTTCCGGCTTTGTTAATTAACCATTAAAAAGATAATTGGATTTTCAAAGGTGAAGTTCTTAATTGATTCCAAAACAAAACCTTCAAGAGAACAAAGTATGTTTAGTATCAATATGTGCCATTTTTAATTGAGGGATATTAAAGTATAAAATACTACAACAATTTTATTTTACTAATCTTTTCATACAAAGTATTAGAGAGGGAGAGTTACATAAAAACCCAGACAAAATTAATATAAAGAAACATGCTAGGAATGACCAGAAAAAATTCCTATCAATAGGACCTTGGGGACACCTTAATTTCATAATGGCAGATAAATCTCAAGTGTTGCGCATCAATGCAAAGCTTGTTTCAACCCTAAACCAATTTTTCAAAACGGATATAAATTGCAACATGTTACAATAAAGTATGCCAGAAAGAGTGAATTAACCCTATTTGGGCTATGGGGGCTTTTAAAGCCCCCTGTAGTTTTCATCAGGATCATTTTAAAATAAATCGAAAGTAGTCGAATGTTATAGTAGAAACATAGTTGAAAAAAGGTTCGTTAGAATTTGCAAGGAAAGAAAGTTGATTCGCGTAGGTATCAGCTGATTTATGCTTGTTTTAATTCTTGAACAAGAGAAACTAAAATAGGATGGAGAAAGATGCGCGTTTTCCTTTAAGGCCTCTAAGTTGTGCAGTGACGTCAGAACCCACGGGGAAGATCACTGTCCATCATCACTATATAAGAGCATTTGTTAAAGAACATGGCGGTGAAAAAGTGTATGAACGACCTAGAAAGAGTTTACGCCTTTCAGTTGACGAGAATACTGATAAGTTTTATTTCGATTGGAAAGCTTGTTCTTTTATTTGTGGTAAGGCAGCAGGCAGGTGATACTCAACTGTTATTTCAATATGCACTGTCCCTTTTTGACTCTAATCCATTATTCTAAAAAGGTTGGACGCCTAGTTAATGCTGCAATGATGGATAACAGAGTTTATAAATGGTTGGAAGAGGAATCGGACTGCGAGCGGTATCCGATTGCAGAACTTCATGAAAAGATGAAAGAATATCCAGATATTAGTAGGATGCAAGATGTAGAGTATTCAATTAATTGGATTCCAGAAAGCCTGACTAAGTTCCTTGGTTATCTAGTATCGGTGAAGGAAGCCAGCATTGGAAAGGTTATCACTCAATGTTCAAGATCACGATCTATGGTTGCTTCCATCCCTTTCAGTATTGGAGTAGATATCGACAAGTCTTTCACTAAAAAATGGCTTGTCGACCATTTATTTAAATTCAGCTTTTCCATTACATCCGATGAAGTGTAACAATTCAAACAGCCTGCCATAACCAGTTTTAGAGAAATTCAACCCGAAGATAGTCGCAGATAATGTTGATCACAACAGAAAGGGAACATTTCACAGTATGGTTATCATATCTGCTTTCGTTGAAACCAACAAGGTCTGGCAACGGCATTAGAAGATTGAAGCATAAAGAATTCAGCGGTTTTACCGAATCCAGCGTTCCAATTTCCTATCACAAATGAGATGTGATTGAGTTATCCAATTTAAAACTGAAGAGTATCAAGGAGCTTTTTTAGCTGAGACGAACTTGGATCTTTTGTGGGAAACATCGTGGTTTTTCGATTCTAAATAGTCTTTCCCTAATCCAAATTGGTCCGGATTTATGCAGTCTGTAACTAAACCAAAGCAAGGAAGAACAATTCTAGAACCAATCTATGACTTTCTTCCAATTATCGACTTGGATCCCAATGATAAGACCTATTCCACCTTGCAATTCGTGATTGGAGAAGCCGTTGGACTTGGAATTACTAGTGAATGTATGACCTTTGACCAGACTTTCGGCAGAAAGCAACTGGAATTTCGGGTAAAGTAAATGCTAAAGCACTTCTACTAGATAATAAATTGGATAGAAGTACAGTACTTCTACCAAAAAACTTGAAAACAGTTTAAACCTGATAACTTACATAGGGTTATATTTCTACAGGAGCGTGAACAAAGTGTCCATAGGCAACAATGATGATGATGACGGCATTTATTAAGTAAAATCCTTTGAAAAATTGGTTCAGATTGAAATGGCATTTTCAATTTTGCATAATAATTGTAGGTTTGATGAAAAACGTGACTTGGATCCCAATGATAAGACCTATTCCACCTTGAAAAACATTTTGGTATTCCCAAGGTCCTATTAATAAGGCATTTTTTGTTATTCCTGACATGTATCTGCGTCACTGTGCCAAATTTAATCTTTAAGGTGGATTTACACACGTCGAAATTTTTCGATCGAAAATATCTATTCGATCGAAAAATTTTCGCGTCGAATTTTCATTTTTAATTTACACACTGACGAAAAAAGGCGCCATTTCTTATGTAAACAAACATGAAGTGCAGGGCTCTTCTGTATAGAAAATAATATTAACGAGGTTGTTGCTCCTGATTAAGTATAAGAAGAAAATAAAAGCAGAACAAAAGAGAATGTGGGTACGTCTGATTTACCAAGGGTGTGAACAGAAGGGTGAATTCCATATGCTTGTACGTCAAATGTTATTACACGACTCTGGATATTCTTCACAATTCTCGTTACTAGCAATATATTCGGGAGACAGAAGTTCTTGTTGTTTGTCTTGCTGCTGAAAAACAGCGCAAAATAAAGCATGCAGCACTTCTGGATCAACGTCCATGTTTGATTTGCACGTTTTGATGACACAGCAAAACAAGTTTAAAACAGCGATTTTGATTGGTTTAGCTTTTCTTCGAAAAAAATTCGTCACGAAAAAGTTGAAAAATTTCAACTTTTTCGAAGAGTATTTTTTTCGAAGAAGAAAAGTCAGATGATTTTTCTCAGCCAATCAGCAAGCTTAAAAAATTTCGATCGAAAATTTCGATCGACAATTTCGACGTGTGTAAATCCACCTTTATATTAATTTTGTGCGGGTTTTAGTGACTTTTTATCTAATTCCACTGTATTATATGTATTTTTAAAATCCGTGAATAAACAAATCGCTAAAATCTGGCATATGTGTAAAAACTTATAGACTGTTAAAGTCTCAGACCGAATTTTTTTTGGAAAAGCTGTACATAATGTTGCGCTGCGAAAATTATTCAACCTTCTTTTTGAATTTCTTGAAGAACTTTCATTAGCAGGTCATAAATATCAACTCAGATCGATATTGTTTGTAAGTGAGATATTGTCAATAAAACTAAAGCAGAAATTTCAGATTTCATTTATGTTGATTAGGTATGAAATAAGGCAGCATTTTTCAAAAAATATTTGGGCTCTTACGAGTCTTCTTCAGGTTGATTTATGTATAAAGATATATTTTGAATGACCAAAGTTTATGTGTGCTAGGATGAATTTTTAGAGTTTATGAGTTATGTGTATACTCATTAGGATGTATTAAAGGATCAGTATATTCTTGATATTATTTTATATTAACAAACATGTCAGATAATCTAGTTTATTGGCAGTATATACATTATAATAAAGCTTTCCATAGTGTCAGCAATGCTTTCATAGTGCTTTGAAGAGAACGTAAGTAAAAATGTAATGTTGTAATGTAGAAGTTATTCAACTATTCAATCATTCAAAATCAATCCACTTTCAAGAATGTTATTATTGTCCTCAATTTTCATGCTTCAGCTGACTTTGCAATTATCCTTGTGCCTCTAAGGATATTTTTTATTTTGTTTATTGTTGTTGGGAGTAGTTCTGCATTTAAGAGATAAAGTTCAATATAGTATCCGAAGTATCCGATTCACTCTTCTTCCTCTTTCCTCCTCTTCCTCTTAGTGATCTTATCTCTTCTCATAATAAAGTGATCGCATAAATTTTTAACAGAAGAAACTAAGACAGAATTCTGAAGTTTTTAAGGCGCGCACTAGAAAAGGGTGATGATAATTTTCGTAATGTTTTTTGAGATGCAAACCAAAGTGTTCCATAAAAGAATATGGATAAAAAGATACAAAATTAATATTGCATACCAAGAAAGACAAAACAAATCAAGTAGAACTTTCCCTAACTTTTGACCAAACTCGAAGCAGGGTAGAAAGATACTGTATTGGAACATTTTTGACAGAAAACATCTATTACTTGCTGATCTTATCATCTTATTTTCAATCAGCTAACGTAATTATTCCTAATTTCTTTTGACTATCTCTATCAAATACGTGCCAATGTAGAATAGACAGATTCTGCATTCGAAGAATTTTGACAGAAAACATCTATTACTTGCTGATCGTATCATCTTATTTTCGCTAACTTATCAACTAAAGTAATTATTCTAAATTAATTTTGATTACCTCTATCGAATACTTGCCAAAGTATGATAGGAAGATACTGTCATGGAACTTTTTTTACAGAAAACATCTATTATCTTTTGATCGTAACACCTTATTTTCACTAACTAATCAGCTAACGTAATTATTCCTAATTCATTTTGATTGCCTCTATCGACTAAGTGTCAAAGTAGGATAGAAAGATTAAGTATTGGAAGAATTTTAACAGAACACATCTATTATTTGTTGATCGTATCATCTTATTTTCACTAACTAATCAGCTAACATAACTATTCCTAATTCATTTTGATTGCCTCTACTGACTAAGTGTCCAAATAAGATAGAAAGATACTGTATTTAAAAAATTTTGAAAAACAACATCTATCACATTTTAAAAAATAAAGTGGTTTCCTTGATTAGACAGCGTTTTTTGATGAAAAACAATGCGTTTCGATTTTAGTCATTAGTTAGTCAGCGGCTATGAATGTATGTAATTTTTAAGATTATTTCTTCTCAGTACTGTTTACAAAGTCGTAGCCAGAGGCCTGTCAAAATTTGTGGAGGAGAGTTTATTCATTTAGAGTAGAAAAGAACAGCCTGCAAGTGACCTTATTGCCACTTAAGACTGAAAAGAAATACTGTAATGTTGAACTCATACACTTTTTTTGACTGACCCTGACTACGCCTCTAGTTTAAGTGCAGGGAATACCATGCAAATCATAACATTAATGAAAACGCCGCTAACTTGCCGCCGTAACCGGTTCATTTAATCAATTACTGAATTGCGTTTGACAAAAATTAAATTTATAATAAATTTGGAATTTTCTTATACACCTTTGTATAAAAGGTAGTTGAATCATATGTTGTATATTCTTTTTTATTTTGCTTTAGTACGTTGAAATAGGACAGATAACAATGATACGATTTCCAATTATAGCCAATGACAACTAATGACACTCGAAACTATTAAGTCATAAGCATTATAAGCCTACTTATTAACTCGTTATAAATGAGCATTATCACTTTCAAGAACAGAGCGCTATGTGTAAACAACTAATATATACGCTCTTCGTTGTTATCCTAGGCGTTGGCGAAGGTAATGCAAATCTTTTGATATTTGTTTAATTTTTCATTGTAAAGTCATTCTTGAATTGCTTTCTTGACGAACTTTATAGGGCTGGCTATAACTTGCTATGTAGGTCATAGAGATGGTTACACCAATATTGACGAAATTACCAAACAAAAATGTCCAGTTGGAAATAGCCACTGTCGGAATACTTCCTTAACCGTTAATATTGGGGGATTAGAATTATCCATGAATGTGTTCCAATGTGATAATGGCACATGTGGCAGTCAAGTCTGTTCGACGTTGTTGACAGAATTTTCCCTAGAAACGGCAACTCTTAGTAAATGTGAAGTGAGTGGTTTTACATTTTTTTTTTAAACCTGCACTTTCTCTCTTCCCAATGCTTATTTAACCTCGATAGTTTGTTAAACCATTGTTATACAACCCTTGCTTTAATTAGTCAGCACATTTAGCGGACTGAGTATTAAAATCGCCCTTGTTTCTTTGTTTTTCTTTTTGCGGACAGTTTCAGGCTCAATGTTGTTTATCTCCTTATCTCAAATAGAACATAATTTTTCCGTGTCATTTTTCCGCGTGGGTCTTCTCCATACGTTTAAGCTGCAAGTTATTCAGGTCACGGCAAAGCCGAGAACTGTTTAATTACGGCTGTGGTGGCGCGAGGCGAGGCGAAATTTTGGGAAAAAGTAGATTCCGACTGTATTTCTTACTATTATTACTTTTTTCTTCCAAATTCTCAAAATGTTTGGTCTGTAAATTATACGTACATTGTTTTCTTAAAATTCCGGCGTACTGCTACTGGCATTTGGATCGTTGAAAACAAGTGCGGACTCGAACAAATTGTGAATTCGAAACAACTATGTAATTATGGTACTCTACTGCAATTTCATCATGACTAGAATTCGAATACAAAACGAGAAAACTGTTACATAGAACTAGAGGTTCCTTGAGTGTTAAAACTATTTTAACAATACTTTTGCTATTTTGTCTTTCTAATACACGTTGTTTTTTTTTAAGAAACACGAGTTTAGGAAACATGAGGCTCAAAATGGCAAAATCTTCAGTTAAGAAACACGTAAGAAACATTGTCAGGCTGAGATTAAGAAACACAACTGATATATTTTTGAAGGAATGCTAATATAACAGGAAGTTACTCTTCCATATCGAAAAAAAAAGAAAACAAATAATATACAATGGTTAAAACTATATGTATATACACATAAATATGGTTGTAAACCTCTTTTTAACATCTTATATATATGTCTATTCTTAGCTTAGTTATGTCATATGCGCCATTGTTTCTAGACGTTTTTTCTAACTAAAATTTAAGAAACATTTAAGAAACATTTCAGGCTCAAATCATGAAAATCTTAAGAAACATTGAGGCTGCCTGGGAAAACGTGTTTCTTAAAAAAAAAACGTGTATCGCTACACATTGTAACAGTTTTTACACAGTATCAATATATATATATATATATAATGTTGTTTTCTAAAGTAACACTTTTTTCTATTGGGTTTTCTTTAGCCAAAAATTTGGGAACATGGGATTCTACAGTGATGTTGATTTTGTTGTAGACAATGGGGATCTGATTTACAAAAAATTAAATACCGCATTCTCTCTAATTAGCGCCTGTCTCCAATGATCAAACCTGCGCCAAATAAATCGAATTGACTGTGCACCAAAATTTCCTCATTTAGGTATTTTGCCAAACTCATATTTTCATTTGGGCAGTTTCTCTATTTGAGCCTTAAATTGATATTAATTTCACTTTAAAAACAGAATGTTTACTTTTAGCATTTTGCATGGAATTTTTACTCCATATTTTAAGGTTTTAATGCTACTAATTTTAGATAATATGTGTGGTTCCTTAGTATTTAATCCTAAATTTCAGATGTAAATATTTGCTGCTAGTTATTGTATCATACTTATATAACCATTTCATTTGTTTAGTTGTCTCTTGTCTGCTTATACCCCTGACAAACTTTTTGCATAAAAATTGACAAGTGTTGACATCTTTTGTCCAATTTTTGAAACTAATGACCTTTCATAACTACCGTTCTACTTAACTTTTTTGACTGAAGTTTTTATATTAAGCCTGCATAAAAAATTTTCAAATTCAAAAATTTTCGAACAGCAAAATACCAATACCGACAAATAAAAAAACCCATCAAAATACATGCTAATGGTCTTATTTTGAAAGGTCGGCGTAATAATTTCAGAGACCTCTAACGCCCGCCCTAATTCCGCCACTCAAAAAATAACGCCATTTAAGACCGGTGTAATAAGGATCGATAAGGAACTTTAATACACCTTTCCCGTAATTGATTGCGCAATACTTTTTACCATACTCCGCCTCGTTTTCGCAAAGGTTGATATGGTAACAGAATGGCAATGAGCAATTAGTGTTATGATTGTGATAGTGTTAATGATTGAGCACGGGAGATTCGGTTGTCATGGTATAGCATATTGAAAACGAGGTAGAGCATGATAAAAATATTGCGCAATCAATTACGGGAAAGGTGTATTAAAGTTCTGAAACATTTGTAAGTTTCAAATACCGTATTCTCTCGGCGCTTATAAATTTTTTTTAGAAATTAGGGGGACGCTTATTAGAGAGGGGCGCTAATTGGAGAGGGGCGCTTACAAAAAAAATTTTAAAATGGTCATGCTAGCTGTGAACGAGGCATTGCTTTTTATCATAAAAGAGTAAAAACAACTGTATTTTTCATGGCAACGAAATAAGATTTTGTACTTATAACTTAAATTTAGACATCACAAAAACATAGCCTTCCGTTTCTATTACAGAATATTCGTGTTTGGTTCAAAGTTCTAATTACCGTCCGGGCGCTTATAAATTTCTGAGTAATGTCTAGTCACTCTATAAGCGCCCGGGCGCTTATTGGAGAGGGGCGCTTATAAAAATATTTTTGACTAGAAGGGGGCGCTTATTAGAGAGGGGCACTTACTGGAGAGGGGCGCTAGTTAGAGAGAAAACGGTATGCAGATTTTACCTTTTGGGAAGGCATAGTTCAACGAATTAAGAGTTGTCAATTTATATAAGCGTTCACCCTTCAAGATTGAACATTTTAAAGCATGACCCAGCATGGTTGGGGGGAGGTTTACCTAACCTACTTTTCCGCGAGTGAGAAGAAAAAGCATAAGCGTGTTTTTCGACGCAATTCCAACACATAAATTTGTTATAATATCACATTTTATTTTAAAATTTCAAATTAAAATATCTACAAATAACCCTTAGTTTTCACGCTCCTCGGCCTGTCTCAGATGTCTACAAACTCTAGAAATGTAGAGTAAAAGTATATAATACAGTTAAAATGAAAAAACATAGCAAAATAAAAAACACCTATTCTTCAGGCAATAAATAACAGTAAAGCTTTAAGTCGTGACCTGTTGCAGCCATGCGGCTTGTTCATAATAATAACATCAGGGAAGTTTCACGTGTGTTTATGTTTCATAAAATTATTTAAAAGAAAGAGTACATACTTTGAATTGAAATCAAGTTTAATATTGCTTGGAAGTTCTCCAAGATTGCTTGGAAGTTCTCCAAGATGATGTAACATTGGTAGTCAAAGACGCGGTGGTGTTAATGCTCATCAGTTTTTCTTCAAGGACACCTGATTCTTTATTTACAGATTAATTCTTTCAGTTACACTACTTTGAATTAGCCAGAAATACTTATTTAAGTCCTTCTCGCAATTTTCGGACTTTTCGTATTTCCCACAGTTGATGAATATAAAACTGCTATAATTTACATGCTTCCTCTACGGTATTTTCCACTCATAAACTTGTCTTAGATTTGGTGAGCAAAACCTTTCCTGTTTAACTTACTTTATGATCAACATTAACCTCTGGAAAGACTTGTTTTGTTAGGCATGTTTGCGACATTAGTGGGAATCTCTTGTTGAATGGTGTTAAAGCCCCCTTTGTAATAATTGTCCCACTTTGTAATACCTGTCCCGTTTTTTAATAAAATCGTCCCGATTTGTAATAAAAAAGCTGTCCCACTTTGTAATAAGGCGTGTCCCACTTTGTATTACGAAAAAGCTGTCCCACTTTTTAAAAACTTCGTAATAGCAAAGAAATGTGATAACCTGGTTCTTTGCTTTGTAAGGATTGATTAAAATAGTAGTACAAGTAACAGCGTTCTTGGAAGAATAAAAAAAAACAAAGGACAAAAAAATTTGAAATTTACATTTCATACAGCACATTTTTGAAATAGGCATGTATTTGTCTCGGGGTCTCGGAATCCCGATACAGAGGGACAAGGCAAAAGTTGACTTTGATTTATTCAAAACCATCACCGATCCACATGTTGAAGTCATTCTTAAGCAAGGTGAATCTATTCCATCAAGAGAGCAAGTAAGAGAAGTTCGCAACAGACGCTTACAGCAGATTAGAGAAATAGAAGAGCATCAGCGTGATTCCGTAGATTCCATGCTTGATGATAACCAGAAAAGAACCATTTCGCAAAACCGAGAGAAAGATACATCGAGCTGGCTGACTGTGCTGCCGTTAAAAGATCACGGATTTACAATGAACAAAGCTGAATTTCGTGATGCCCTTGCTCTTAGATTTGGTAATAATATACCCAACCTCCCCTTGAAATGTGCCTGTGGTGAAGCTTTTGACGTAAATCATGCAATGAACTGCAAAAAGGGCGGTTTCGTTTCAATCCGACACAACAAAATCCGTGATTTCGAGGCCAATTTGTTGAAGAAGGTCTGCTCTGATGTAGAAACCGAGTCCAAACTGCAGTCCATAAATGATGACGAAGCTAGATTAGATTTAGGTGCTAGGGGCTTCTGGCGACCAGAATAATCCGCTTATTTCGACGTACGAGTGACGAATCCAAATTCTAAATCTCAAATTGACGCACCCATTGAGAAAGTTTTCAACAAACATGAACAAGAGAAAAAGAGAAAATATAATGATCAAGTGTTGAACAATGAGCATGGCTCATTCACTCCTCTTGTGTACTCAATTACTGGAGGAATGAGTCGCGACGAATCAGTGTTCCATAAACATCTTGCTAAGAAGATGGCCACGAAGACTGGTCAAAGATATGAGCATATTATAAGCTGGATACGCTGTAAGCTATCTTTCATTATAATGCGTTCAGCTTTGCTCTGTCTTTGGGGCAGTCGGTCTGTTAGCATGAATGTGGACTGTGTTTATGATTTTCATTTCGCATGTGATGAGGCCAGACTGTAATATTTTTTCTTCTTAGGAATTTTTGTACGCGGAATATTCGAGAGTTTGCGGCCGTACAGGCTTTTTTGGCCTAACGGATTTTAATATGTACATGCACGAGGTGCAGTTTTTGGTTTGCTGTTTTTGGTTTACTGTATTTTTTCTTCTATTCCAATCGTAGCTTTCTCAGCTTTCTAGCGTTTTCCTGGGCACTACAGAGTGGTTTCTAGTCGTAGAAGCAGATTTGATTTGCATTACACAATATTGTGTCTTTATGTATATAACTTATTTTAATAGTCCTTTTACAATTGTAATTTATTTTATCATCTAATTGAATAAATCGTATAAAATGCAAAAAAAAAAAAATAATAATTAATGTATTTCATGATAAAGCTGGATCTAATAATAGTGTGCCGAGAAAATACTTTGTGCACATAATTTCGATGTATTATAATTTGAAACAAGAGCCAGATTGCGCAAAACGGTAGCAGCAAATTTGTTTCTAAAGAATTACAAGAGTTCCTTAAATCTCGTTTTCATTAAATATCTCACTGGTGGAAAACAGGCATAAACGATAAAGTTAGTAATGATATGTTTAAAATGATTAGTAAGTGTAAATAGAGTCTAACCATTAAACAGCAGAAGTTAATTAATTAAAAACAAAAGAATTATACATAAGTGAGCTGTGCAACGTTGTTTTTATATAGAAAGTTTTTTACAAGAACTTTTGTAGAAAAAAATAAACGTCGAAAAAAAAAGATATGTTTGTAATTATAATTTCACGAAACCAAAAATGAATTCCAACAAATAATTGCCTTCCTTAAACTAGATCTTAATGCACAAAACAGTGTAGTAGCTAACAAACGAGGTGTTATAGGAAGGTTTGAACTGATAACAAGAAAAACAACATATATCAAATTTCAAGTATCAAAGTATTTTCAGTTAGCATAAGTAACTATAAGTTCAAATTTTATGTAAACCTATTTGATCATAATTCATTATTTCTTGAATTGAGTTATAAAGTATTAAAGAAAACGCACTTTTAATTTTTTGATATATGCAAAACATTAAAAAATTCGAAGGCTGTGTTCGTTCACTAGACTTTATATGGCGTTATTAGAAGAGTCTCGCAGACTCTACATCGCAGACTAAACTGCCATTTCGGCCGGAGGAGTAGTAGTAGTAGTAGTAGTAGTAGTCCACGGGGGTTTTAATACGGTATTCGCTATCGCTGCTACCGTAATAACTGTTTTTAAATTCTTCTTTCTCTCTTTTTACAAATACCATCATAACCTTTATTGTTTGTTGGCATACCTTAGCGAAACAAGTTTCTCGGAAAAA
Organism: Turritopsis dohrnii; assembly: GCA_027922465.2. Lineage (NCBI taxonomy): Eukaryota > Metazoa > Cnidaria > Hydrozoa > Anthoathecata > Oceaniidae > Turritopsis > Turritopsis dohrnii. The sequence goes on along the minus strand of BQMF02000097.1, from coordinate 697,500 downwards.
ATAGCGATGGAAAGTAGTTGTGATGAAACACGCGGTATATGAATAAGCACAATATTGCGCTGTACGTTAAGGGTTAATTTTGCTTACGTTTTAATCGCGACTAAAATAATAAATTCCAAATCCCCGGATGAATATTGCAAATACTTCCAACATCTGCTCCTACAGTAAATTGCGGCGTCAGTTTGGGGTTGCTTCTTCATAAAATACCTTTTTGAAAAAATTCTCCGAGGGTATTACAAAGTAGAAAATCTAGTTATTACAAAGTGGGACAGCTTTTTGATATTACAAAGTGGGACAATCTTTATTACAAAGTGGGACAGCTTTTTTATTACAAATCGGGACAATTTTATTACAAAGCAGTAGAGGTATTACGGAGTGGGACAATTTTATTACAAATCAGGATAGGTATTACAAAGTGAGACGATTATTACAAAGTGGGCTTTAACAATTAAGGTAAAGATGGAAAACAAAAAGGAACCAAATGTCTCATGGAAATGTCCTCATAAATAACCGCTGATTTCTCTTTCCTGTGCACCAAACCATCAATGTTACTTAATTGCCACGCAGCGAGCGTAAGCTAGCGATGAGGAATAGTAGTTTCATGAGATAGGCGAAAGTCAGTTTCTGATTATCTTCATCATCATCTTCCTCTTTCCCGTCATCATCATCAACTTCCGACTTTTCTTGTTGTTGTTTCATGCTGGTATTCAATAATTGGCTGACTTAGCTTTTTTCCCGTTTCAAAGCATGGTATTTTGTAGGTGGGAGGCAGAATGATTTTTCGTACCTTTTCTCTGGTTTATTATTATGTTATACTATGTTATTTAGGATGCTCCTATGCTAAAATTTCTGTGTTGTTTTAGTGAAAGGAACGACATGGATATTGAAACACAGCTTGAAATCTGAAAGTTTCGTATATGTTTTAGCTTCAAACTCATCATTTATTAAATTTCAAACAATACACTGATTTTTGGTGGGTATTTCCTTAAAAAGGCATGCAATACAAATCGTTTTCTTCTTGCTAAAACCTTCTGTCATCTTTTTCGATCTGCAGTGCTTATTTATGGCCACAGATCAAATACGGCATTATGCCTACATTCAACATTCTGTTTGTAAATGTCCATTTTGAAGCTGTGTTAATTGCAAGACGTTATAGCAAAACATACTTTATATAAATATTATTACATGTTTCAAGTAAATAATAAGATTCATCAACGAAATATAAAATACCTGGAATGACCACAAGCCCGTTCGAGTGAAAAAGTCTGAAACCATGTCTGATGTCCACGAGTTAAAATCGAGTGAAAAGAACTATAGATTTGGCAGCCATTTCCCTAAAATCAAAATAACTTGACATAGATTTTCTATGTCGTTCGTTCGTACTGTTGTTCTCCATGAAGCTCGAAATAGGAATTTTTGAGATACAACTAGTGTGACAGTAAATAAGAAACCCCAGTTCAAATCTGAAACAGATATTAAGTTCATAAAGCAATGTATATCATTATAATAAAATTTGATTTAATTCAAAACAATCAAAAATATACAACACATTCAATCAAATATATACTTCTGAATGACATAAAACTAATTATAGAAATAAAAGGACATGTGGCCTAAAAGTTAGTGCCTTCAGCAAAGTTGAAAAATGTTGAACTGTGAAGCAAAATTGAAAACCATTTTTGCAACAGGAAGGTCAATATAGGGGCAGCGATTCAAAGAAAAACACATTCCAGTTACTTTATTTTATTATTAAACGAATATTTATTTACAGGATTGTCAATTCAACAAATAAATGCTGAGTCCGGCGTAAAAAAAAGAAAAAAAGTAGGGCCTTTAAATCAGAAAAGAAAGCAAGTATATGAAATGTATACGAATTCACCAGTATAATAGAATGATAATTGTGAGAAACATTGCTGGACACATGCACTGACAAAGACAAAAATAAGAAAATACACACACACATACACACACAAAAAGAAACTTGGTATCAAGGATTTATAGTCACAGTTCACACAAAATGGTTATTCAACTTCCTGCAGAAATCTTTAGAAGATTCAGCTTTGCGAACATCAGCAGGGAGATCATTATATATTTTTTTATCCCAGACAGGCACCCTCTCAATATTGAATGCATATACCAGCATCATAACATCATTACAATGTTTATATACCAAAGAAATTAAAGATACGAAGCATTCACTCAAATATTTATTAATGCCTTATTTGTATATACCTAATATTTAAAATTAATGTTATATAAAAAAAACTTTCATGTACGGTTTTCTCTAAACTAACTTATCTCCTATCTTTTCCAAACAAAATATGATTTTTTTCTTAATTGAAGTGAATACAAATCTGATTTCAATTTAAAAAGTTTGTATTAAAGTCAAAATAAGTTTTTAGTCTTTGAAAAAGCTGTTTTTGAGCATACTTCAAAAGATTTTATGCAGACTTTGTGTTTCATGATCACAAAAAGTTCAAAAGTAAACCTCTCCCTATGCAGATGAATTCTAAAAAAAAAAATGACTATAGATCATTAAAAATTTATATATGACAATATTAAATAATACTGTGCTCGTATGTATGACAATGTGACTTTCACACATTTTTGTCATTCTTCATTGAAAATAAAAAGTAAGCAAAATAACTGCTGATTATTGGAGACTAAGAAAATAAGAAAATGCTGGCCAAGCAGAGACACAGAGTAAAACATAAAAAGATGATACGAAACATGAGTGACAAAACAAGACTATGAAAGAAATAAAAAATAGACTTATAATGATTTCATATAGGGAATTTGTTCATTAAAACACTGAATAAATAGACATTCCGGATTTCAAGTGATAATTAGGGTTTATAAACATTATGCGTCCATTGCTTGATAATAAGTGCATTTTACAACCAACACAGAATCTTGTTGATTAATTCAATTTTGAGTAGCACACAATGCACCTTCACAAAGGTAACTAAAATGTCTTATTACACTTTGAGATGTTGTCGGTTTGGGTGACTATTATGTAAATGTAGATTTCTACACACACACACACATTTGATGAAAACTCTTCTAAATTGACGGATATAACTATATATACAACAGATTACAAAAAATAACATCAACATATGTAATGAATACATAGGTAATGCACCATAATAATGTATATAGGTCCTTGGCTTAGAGGTAGCAGAGCTCTCATATCTCCTTCCTGACCAATTTAATAACACAAAACACAAAATTAGCCCTAGCAAGGAAACTCATCAGTATAATAATCACAGTATCACTTATAACGATCACAATATTGAGAATTGCATATGTCCTCGTCAAAATCTATTTCTTCTTAATCACTTATATCGTCAGCAGTTTTTTCCAAATTTTCCATCTTGTTTTTCTTGAATTCGCTCGGGTTTTGATGGTTTTTGTCTAGTATTTCGTGCAAAGTTTGCATATTATGACAAGTGATTTTAAATGAAGTTCTGTCATTTTCTGCAATGAATTACCAAAAAATAGCATTGCAAACAAATATTTTTTTGTAATATTACTCTAAAAAAACATCAGGCATACCTCGGTATTATTTCGTTGTCTAGGTATTTTCATTAAAAAATGGGAAGTAAATTACTTCATTTTTGACTGGGTTTTCCCCTTTATTTTTTAACAGACGGCCTACAAGACATTTTTTAAGGTATCATTAGATAAATTTATGCATATGAATGTGAAAATCTACAACAGACCAATCAGAATATGGCCTTATTTCATAATTAAGGTCATATTATCTCTTCTAGAAAAACCTCAATTTTTGCGATTGCATCCGCCATTTTGAAAATCGCGACATCAGACATGGTTTCAGACTTTTCACTCGAACGGGCTCGTGGTCATTCCATGTATTTTATATTTCGTTGGATTCATCATCAAAGTGGTTTTTACTTTAATATGGCTCTTGATTGCATTTAATAGGACACGTCTTTTTTTAAGATCACAATGTGTAACGGAATTTCTTATGTACCATTATTATTGAAGACTAGTAACCCGTGTAAAAAATTTTTACGGATTTTAATTCAGAAAATGACGTCTCAAAAATGGTGTGGAAAAATTAATTTACAAAATGAAAAACAGAAAGTGAATTATTGTTGCAGTCATAACGCGGACCATAAAAATACCAGTTATTTTCTTAGAGGTTTTAAAGATGTTTTACAAATAACTTCGACTCTAATTTAGGTGGCAATGCAATGGTTCCCCTGATTTTAAAGACCCACTTAAACAGACACAACGTAGATAAAACATTTTTCCAAGTTTGCAATCAACACTGGAGCGCAGAACAAAAAAATCGTTTTACTTGGAAGAATAAAAAATACGCACTGTGCATCCGTGATTTGCACTCTCAAAAATAAATTGGATCTTGTGTAAATTATTCTACATGCTTTGATTTTAAAATAATAACGTCTCAGAAAATGGCTACAAAAATTTTAATCACAGAACGATGTTGAGAAAGTACATCCAACTGATCTGAAAAATACAGTAACCGTTACCGAGATGTCTGGGATCAAACATCACAGCCCTATGTTCACCAATGTTGGGCGGACCATCAAAATGTAGTTCTCGAGATATCTTCCGAAAAGCGCTTTGTACGATTCGATTCGATGCAATGCAATGGTTCCCCGTGATTAAAAAATGTAACGTCAATATGGAAAAAACTCCTCACCCTTTTAACTAAAAACTCTGTAGGTATTCCAGATAAAGCATTTTACCTGTTCATTATCAACACTGCACATCATAAACATCTTTTTACTTGAAGATCTGAAAGACATAAAAAATACTCATATTAAATCCTTTCACGATACGATCTAGAAATAAATTGTGCGCACATGAAAACAACAGAAAGATTAAAATGGCTGTAACTGGAACCCATGATCCAAGGTAAACAGAAGCTATTTTGCTATTTTGAAAAGCCAAACTCGTAAGTCGTAAACGTGTCAAAACAAATTAATACGTTCAAGTGATTTTCTTTTTACCAAGCTAAGGTTGGATATCAATATAGAATATTGTTCTTCACTAATCCAGAACGTCATGATTTAAAATTCATTTCTTCAAATTTCATTGTTTTTATTGGTCTTCCCTAAAGGAGAAGTAATGATGTAGAAACCCTATTATATTATAAGAAAAAAAAAACAAACAAAAAAAGTTCAAGAGAGCGTACTTACTATAAAAACATTAATAAATCTTCGTGCAATACTTTCGCCACTAACTTTGTTGTCATCAGATTTTTTACTCTCGTATGTTTCATTACCTCCTATTCAAAATAGCAAATGAAAACTTGCTGGAAAACGAACGTCAACGCTATCGATTCTTGATCTTGCGAACAATCAAAACATTTGAACGATCAAATGCGCTGTGAGGGTTTCCGCTTATACTAATCGTGAATGTGTCTTGCGCGGTCTAACTGCCGCTATATGACCACGATTAAGAAGATTTTGTCCGTGAAAAACGACCCGAAACATTCACTCTCTAAACTAAAAACTGGATGCACACTCGTGATTAGTATATAGATATTTATTTCCTTTTTATAATACAAACGAATAATGCTTGTTTCATTAATTGGATTTCTGTGTAAGCAAGAAATACTTTACGATCGTCCGTGTTTTTCTGTTTTTTTTTTTTCATCTTACTGTCCAAACCGGCGCATATTTGTTTCTCGAATTTCATTGGTTCATACAAATGGCGTGTCAATGTTTATTGGTGAATGAAGCGCCACTCATGCTAAAGGCTGCTAATTAACTGATCTTATTGGCTCGATTTTCGCCATGCCATGTGATCATCCGGGTATTTTTCGGCTTTACATTTGCACGCTGTTCGCATAATGGTATTCTATCAGTGGTACCGAAGAAACCCACTTAGATTTCCAAAAGTTGATTGATCAATGTGGAATATATTTAAAAAAACCCGAAAGTAAAGGGTAGAAAATTTATAACTTATCTTACAATGATTCTACTGTGTTCATTCTTTTCTGAAAAAAAGTTTACAATGATTTGTAAAAACAGTGTGTGAAAAAGGAATGCTTTTGTTTATTGGAAAATGTTTGGGATTCTTATAAGCCTTTCTAAATACAAAAGACTGTTTCTTTCATGTGTGGGCTGTAGAGCTTTTTAAGCTCTGGGTACGTACAGCTCAGCTCAGTTTCCTCTTCAGCTCAGCAAGAATGTCTAGTCTACCCTGCCTGTGCATCATTTTATGTTTGATGTTTCTCTAGCTGCTTTTTTAGCTTATTTACTTGTGTAGTTCTTGGCTGTGTTATTAATGTCTTGAATTAGGAATGGGGACTTCCTATTTATGATAGCAAACTGAAATTTATCTTTACTGTCAGTAAATTTTAGTAAATGGTGGACATCTTTTTTTAATACAAATTTCTGCTTTCAGTTATGTTTGCTAGTTTTGGTAAGTTTGGGTCATATTTTTTCATAATCCAAATCTTTGTTTACTTTTTGTGTTTGGGAAGTCTTTTCGTAATTAAGAAGATTGACCGTATACATTGAAAGACTTACGTAATCACTGTGATATCTTAAAGTATCGATTTAAATTTAATGTTCTTTTGTTATAATTAATGCTTATATAGATGTATTTTGTATCATTAAAATCTACGCTTTCCTTTTTGTGCTTGTGAATTAGGAATTATATTAGGATGACAGGCAAGACATATTGAATTCATAAATTCGGAACATTTACATTAACGTACATGCATACTCACTGAATCCTTAATATCATTTCGTACCAATGAAATAAAGAACATTATGTCGTTCGTTCAGATATAGTCAAGTTTAATGTTGTTTATTGATATAAAGTTTTGCATAGTGGCAATTATGTTCTATCCAGATTTTTGGGGAGTACTGATCAGAAATTTGTATTGCGGAAAGGATTAAATCTTTCTTAAATTTCATGAATGTCATAGCCTTTCTTTTTTCATACTTCAGCTGATTTTGCAGAAATCCTTATGCCTACAAGGGCATCTTGTTTGATTTATTATCTGTGTAGTCCTTTTTGATAACACCTGTCGTTGTATTGTGAAACTTGCACATCCTTGGTTCTCCTTATTCTAAGCCTATAGCGGGGGCATAGTGAGAACTACCTGATATTCATAATAAGTTGTCCAAAGTATTTAAAAAGTAAATAGTGCAAAAGATCTTTCTAGGAGAAACGCATAAATTTTCATTTAGCTCTGATGAAGGCATGAGCCATATTTAAATTTTGATGGTGAGTATTTTTATGAAGAAATAAATAATTTAGCCAAAATGGGATAAAATTTATTTTTTTCTTACTTTGCAATCATACAATTTGCATAGCTACTTAGCAAAGAAAGAATAAAGAATTGGATTTAGCACTGTTTTTTTTTGTGGATTACTCTTGAACTTTTTGACTTTTTAAATTTCTATCACAAGAGCCTGCTCCAAAGAATTGACATAAGCAATTCTGTCTGCTAGTTGGGGAAGTTTTTCACTTTCCAGTCTTCCCAGTATGAAATGGCACTGTAAAATATTGTGGTAATCTGTGAATTGAAAAATTAAAAATTTGCGGTATTGATAGATTTTTCTAATTAATCTTATGTACTGGTTGGTTTTGAATTACAGAAACACAGAGAATGACGTGATTTCACACAATAGCAATCACTGGTTATTTGTTAGCATATTTCATGTATTTGTCGGTGACTTTGCGGCCTTTTGAACAGTTATACTTTAACTTTAGAGTAAATGTTGTGCTACGAATAATTGCAACTTGACACCAGTTACAACCCATTCGGCAGGTAAAAGAATTTCTATTATCCTTTTCACAATTTCGAAAAGCACTTTGCGATGTTTTAATATTAAAGAAGATTCTCAAAAACGCGACTATATATTTCCCCAAAAGTTTAATCAATTATTTTGTTTTTTGATAACCATAAGAAAAGTGGTATAACTACCATTAACCTGATACACAGATAGAAATGCTGTCCATTCTAATCAGGGTAGAATTCAATTTATACCACAAAAGAACTTATTTCGAACTTATGAAATGAAGATATTCATGGTCATAGGATATGGTTTCTCTTATAACTTTTGCTGAGAAGTTAAAAAACTTATGAGTTATGAGAAGTTATTATGGACAAAGCTAAAAATTAGAAGACCTAAATGCAACTAATATTTCCCCTTAAACAACTGAATATCAACAAATGCATCAATGTGTATAAGGTAAATTCATCTAATAAATGTATGGTTTTTATTGTTGCAGAAGCTTGACATCCTTTTACACAGTAATATCACGGCAAGCAATGTAATTCAAAAGAACACAGCTTTTCGTAACTCGTATAAAACTATTTTACAACATTATACAATGAAATTTGTTTACAGGTTTACAAAAGAAGAAAAGAAAATTGTCAAACCTAATTTTAATACTACAGTCTGCGTATTAAAAATACTTTGGGGTAGACAACAAATAACTATTAAAAACAATCAAAATTTGTACTGTGTAGCATTTCAAATTAGGACAAGAGTTATTTTCTAAATGTAGATGGTCTTAAAGTGACAATTTATAAAATTAAATTCAAGTAAATAAACATCTCAGTCACAAAAATATGTGCACACTCATTTATATATTTATTATGTGATAAAAATGACTTTCGTAAATCCCAAATAAAAAAAAACAAACAGATTTTGGTAGTGAAAATACACATCCATAACCAAATCACTACGAAGCAGAAAATATTCGTGTTCTGGTTTGATTTAATTTACAGATTGTTATGCTGCATTGTGTTTTGATTTATGTTGTTTGTGTAAGGAAAGTTGACAGTATATATATTATATACTGTACTTTTTACAAAAGAAAACATCATAATACAATATCAAAACAGTACACGTGATCATGAAATTAATCCATAGTATCCAGCCTATCCAGGCCAGGGAAGCACATTCAACTAGATTCTTTCAAGTTATTACCTGCCTAAATCCTGTGTATAAAAATATTGTACGTAGTTGGTTTTCTGAACATCTTATCGCATATACGACATCACGTTTACTTGCTTGTTTTGTAATGTACTCTTTGAATTAGCATAATTGGTCGAACTGCTTGTTCTCCACGTATAAACGCTTTCCTTTATGGCTGTGCAACATGTGCGTTTTGTGTCAGTTCAGTCTTAGTTGGGCTATCATTATATACATATCTGTATACATTATCATGTTACATCGGGATGTAAAATAAAAATAAATCTTCTATTGCCCATCTGCACTGACTGAAACAAATGGCGTACTACTTCACTGTAGACTAACCTCTATTCTTATCTACTTTGGCGGCTAGGCGACAATTCAATACTAAACCACGGCTATAAAAGTGAACGGAGAAGGAGAAGGAGGAGAAGGAAACTGCTGGTTTTAACATATATTTCGACCTACGGGGAAATATATATATAAAAAAAATTTCAGTTGGCTTTATTTGGCTTTTTGTAAATTGGCATAAACTTCAGCTTGTGTTATTCTGAATATCAGAATTCTTTCTTATATTATAAAATGTGGTGACTATTTCAAATATACATTTATTGATATTATATTTTAATAAATAATATTACTCTCTCGAGTTTCTGGTTAAACGCCATTCTAACACCCAGTTTTCAAAGTTTGCCTCATTTACGTGTGTTCTATTGTCTTTGTAATTAAATATCTTCAATACTAAATAGTATTCAGCTATTATTTCCGGTTCAAAGTGGAGTAAGTAAAACAACATGAAATATTTAAAATGTGAACATATTTAAATAGAAATCAGGAAAAGGTCCCTGGATGTCATTAAACTATCCCCAATATGACAGAGAATTCATTAAAATGCAACTATTATTCTCTGATTGAGGAACAGAAATATCTTCAGTCGGCAATTGTGAAGTTTCAATTAGTTTAGACCAGTTAAAATTGTACATTATGTTTAATATCCATTAGTTTGAGCAATAAAAGCGTGGATGCTGATGATGCTTTCATAAATTTAACATAATCAAACCGAGATAGAGTTTCACTCCGTTGTAAAGTTTCATATTGAGATTAAAAATTCATGTAAACACACAAAAATGAGTTGAAATTTCACTTAGAATTTGTTGATTTAAGCATGACTTTTTAACCCTAGCTTCCCCGGGTGGGGCTCATTGGGCCCCCGTCCCTGACTTTTTGCCTGATGTACTTTAACCGGTTGAGCAATCGGTCTAAAATTTTATGAGTTTTCCTCAATTTCTATGGCAGATCAGATATTCATTTATTTTTTTCCTCTATATTTAAATTTTTTCCATAGCGGTGTGTTTCTTGACAGCGATTGTCGCATTTTTGTTTTGAGTGGGTTAGCGGTCCACTTTTTTATTGCGCAAAATATTTGTTCAATGTGAAATTTATTTCACATTAGGGTATCCTTTGAGTCAGAATTGTCCTACAAAGACAATTTTGTTGACCAACTAAGAGAGATGTTGGTTTTTTCTCAAATAATTCTTCAATTTTCTGCAAAGAGGGCATTACTTCACAATATAATTTCATCGTTAACGTTGAGGATCAAGTCAATCATCTTTTTATTAGTTGATCATATGTTCCTTTCTGACTCTATTACTCTTTTTGCATTATTGCCTTCAATATTATTGACTTATTTCCATTTTCTTTCAGTAAATATAAATATACATAATGTCAAAAAGAAAGCTTATCGCAAAAGAAGCGATTGAAGATATTCTGCGCTTTGTTGATAATGACGGTGATGATGATGATGATGATGATGATGTAGAGCTTATTAGTAAAAGTATCATACTTGTCTTATGCATATTCAGTTTGTATGTTGAATAGATGAACAAAAACTGTAAAGAGAACTTAAAAGTGGTTTTTCAAACTTTCCCAGTCTCAATTTTACTAATAGACCCATTTTTGAGCTTTTTCGGCAAAATTTTTATAATCCTTGGGATATTTAGTGACGTCATCACATGAAAACAAAAGAAAATTCAAATTTTTTTCAGCAAGTAACTTGCACTTGTACAAGTTAATTCTGGACCAAATTTCAAGATAATAGCAAATTTCAATTAGAATTTATAATGTGGGGGCCCTTTGAGCCCCCGCCCGGGGTTTCACCAGACCAAAATAGCCCGGGTCGGCTAGTGTTAAGAAAAGGCTAAAATCTCTTAGCACGTGAATAGTATGTCTTTCCAATAATGAAAACATAAAAATTTCAAGGTTGCAGAGTTCGAATGAATTTAAAAGTTTCCATTAAAAAACCAATTAAGATACGTTGTTTTCTGCAACTAATCTGAAATCTAAATTATTACACCTTTTATCATCGTCATCTAGTTATTACTTCAAAAATATATGAACCCTGTCGACGAGGTTTGCATTTCTAGGAAAATATTATAATCTGAAAAGGAACTGCTAAGTTACTTAAAGAAGTATTCTTTTCTTGTTTTCACCCATACATTTCCGTGCTCTTGCATTTAGATCATTCCAGAATCTGCTACAAAGGAACCCAGGTGGGGGAAAAAACTCCTTATAACAGAACGAAAGTGGCATGTAATGGAACCAATGTGTGTTTAACATTATCAGTGACTGCAAAGGCATTTGGTGTAACCACTATGTTTACAGAGCATGACTGTAGTCCACTCATTATGTCAGATTGTAATAAAACATGTGGGGTTCTCCAGGCTTTGGCAAATGATACTCTTTCTATCGAAAGGTGTCAGGTTGGTAAATTACATTTTTTTCTGTTTTGTTTTTATTTAATCTACATGGTAGATGAAAACGATGAACATATCTTTGGAAGAACACAAAATAGCTTAAACTATCAGCAGTGACGAAAATGAATATTTTTGCCAGTTTTCCATATTTTAGCCAAAACAAATGTAATTGCCACTAGTGTTATTTGCATGACTTCATATCTTCATAGTAAAAAAATCCCAGAAAAATGGCCAATCGTTTGGAAAGAAAGGTAACCAATCAAAATGTGTAAAAATGGATTTATGTTTTTGTATTAGGCAAGGTGTTGCTCCACAGACCTGTGTAACACCGACATACCAAAGGTTTTACCTACAACACAGACTACTGCCACCGATTTATCGTCATCAAAAGTAATCAATTCGACAGGTACTTTATTGCTTCCCTATGTCCTCATCGATGGTTTATATCAACGCTCTCAACTCAGATACATAAAATACAGCATTTTTTTGCCAACTACAATCACTGACAAAATATGTTGACGAAAGCCAATTTTTTAATAGAAATTAACATTAAGGCCCAATAATCAATGTTGTTTCATCAGTTTATTTCATCCAACTTTGATTGACAAAGCCAAACAAAAAGTTGAGGGAATATTCAACTACAGCAAGCAAAATGGGTAAAACAAAGATCTACAAGTTTGTTTTTAATATACGCATAAACACAAGGTCATAAATATATATTATAATTATCGGAAGAAATAATTAAAACACAGTTTTTCTCAATACTCAGAGTTTCATGCTCTCGCAATCGTCAGTTGAGAATAAAAATTTACAATGTGATGGTATCTTTGACATCAAGTTGCAATGTGACGTCGTCAGTAGATTTTCAATCAATCTTTAGTGTCAAATTTATTAAACGTATACTTGTTTAGATGGCGGCACTTAGAAACGAGCTCCGATCTAGAGTTGAGCAAATTATCTTTGTCGTACAAAGCAATCTCTAACTTTTCATTGAGACATAGGTTGCACTTGTAGCTACTTGGGTTGTACAGTATACATTTACGAATACTTTCCCATCTCAGTTGAGGTGCTTGATTTGCCTTTTTCATTTTCCATATTTCTTTAGCTAGTTCAATCTCAGTGGCATAATTTTCGTATTTAAATGATTTTTGGTGGTTTGCATGTCGTTTCTTGAATGTTGTCTCAGCTAAGCCTATGTATGATTTTTCCTGGTAGTTTGGATCATTCGATGTTAGTGTTGCCTTGTATACAATGTTTGTGGATAGACACTTTCCATTCATGGGGTAACTCTCCTTTCTCACACAGTTACACATTCGATGGTCATTGGTGTTGTCGTCATTAGCCATAACGGTTCGGTTGTGATTCACTGCGCCGACGTTACCAGTATCCAGTGTTATACGCTTCCGCATATCTTTGCATACGGACATGTATGCCTTACTATGCGGAGTGTATGCGGAGTTGGTATGCGGAGATATTCATCTTGCATACGGACACTTTTGTATCCGGATGTATGCGGACTTTGCATATACTCCGCATATACTTGTTATATCTCCGCATATTCTTTGGATACCTTCAGCATAACTCCGCATATCGATTTGAGAAAATCCGCATATCAACTTCGCATATTAAATCCGGAATTCTGCATATCAACTCCTCATATCAGATTTTTTCCCGTTTTTTCCGTTTATTAATGACTAGTATCCCGTGTAAAAATTTTTTACTGTTGCATTTCTCAAAACGACGCATCGCTCACACCCGTGTCGAACATTTATAGAAATAAAAAGTTATCATAATCGGCGCTGTGCATACCACTTCTAATTTAGGGAGTGAAATATTTAACTTTTTTTAAACGTTTTTTCCTACATATTTGACGTAAGGCTACGCAGAGGCGGCACTATTTTTTAATCTAACGTCATTATTAAAATGTAGTAAGATTTCAGTTCATCGTGAAAAGAGAAAGAGGTGATTACGAAACATAAAATGTAGATTTTGACACAGACACAAAAAAAACCTCATGTCACGATGGATGAAGTGGCTGCTGTATTTGTTGGTTAAGATGGCGCATAGCAAAGGGCAATAGGTGGGAATTTTGTTCTTACAGTCTTTAATGATAATGGGTGGTAAACAAAGCTGCCTTGGCGTGTAGTGAAAAATAAAAACGCCAAAGGAAATATGAATGATAAACGGAATTATACCTGCTAACGTTGCTTCTTTACTCCAATAAGATTCGATAGCATTCGTTATTTCATTAGTCAGTTCTTTACCAAACACCCTTCATATTACAATGTCGAATTTATATATTCTTTCATAATTAATTTTACCTAAAAAAGAAGATTTCTATTAATAATAAACCTATCATAAAAACATATTTAGCTACATATACGCACAAACAAAAGCAAACTAAAAGAACGAACGCAAACTTGAAGCAAACATATGAGTAGGAACAGGGAATATTTATTAAAAGATCATGAGTTTAGCTTCAGCCTACCAAACAGTCAAAAAAGAAAAGATATGTTATGAAGAAGAATAAAAACGCCATGTAAATGATATGCGGAATTATACCTGCTAATGTTGCTTCTTTATCCACTAAGATTCGATACCATTCGTTATTTTAATAGTCTGTTCTTTACCAAAACACTCAAGCATTTAGACTTGTTAAACTCTTTCGTAATTATTTTAAACTATATATATAAAAAAAAGAAGATTTCCATGAGCAATGAAAACCATATCATAATAAACAAAATGCTACACATACACACAAACAAAAAAGGAAAGCAAAATAAAACAAAACACAAACTTGATTTCTTATCCATATCGGAAAGCAAACATAGAAAAAGTTATTAAATTATCATGAGTATAGTTCCAGCCTACCAAACAGTCAAAAATGAATTATGGAAAAAGACGAAAACAGTCTCAAAACTTTGATTTTTGATTCAGTTCTTCCGTGAATTTACTTACACTTGTTAATTCAATCTTTACGATACGATCTTTCTCCGAAAACGACTAAAACAATAAAATTAAAGATCTTCGTTTTAAAAAAAAACTATCTTCGTGTTCGTGAAGTTTTTTGTTTTTGTTTTTACTGCTACAAAATGATCGTTAACCAATTTCGAACGAAAAACATTGCATTGCTTGCGCTTCTCCATTGACGTTTTTTGGCAGATTTTCAGTGCGAAACCAAAAATAACAAAACGGAGGAGCATATACTAATCGTGGATGTGCACACAGTACACTCAGTTACTCACTTTCTAAAGATGCCGTATTGAATTTTCCATAGAAACATTTCGTCCCCAGTCTTTTTTCACACTTACCAAGTTAAATGTGTTACACACGATTGCGGATTATTATAAGTAGATAAGTCATTTACAGTACTTCATGTTTTTTCCAATATGAAAAATGGTGACTTTAAATTAGTTTACATTTATCTATTCTTAACCAAACATAAAACAAGTACAAGCTGTCTACAATCGAACCCGTGCAAATCAAGCTGCTTAACAAGACGGATTGACGGATTGACGGAGCTTGTGATACACACGAGTTCTCCTATCAAAATATTTTTTCTGGAACTTTCGCAGATGGTTTGCGGTTTGATGGTTGTCCATATCGGACAGGTCCTCCTCTCCTTTCGTCTTCCTTTCTTACGAAGTCGCTCAGATCTTGTGTCCTCCACGGAATGGTTCGATGAGACTTGTAACCATCGTCATCACTCTCCACATCGCTCATCAACTCTGCAGTTACATCCTCCCATTCTTCTCCTTTAAAAAGCTAAAAAAGTAGCCAAAAAATAACTGGATTGTTCGAGAATATACTGTTCATAATTTAAGGTCACATTGAAAAAAATCACTTACTCGATGTCGCCGTTGGACGCCTCTTTTCTTCTTCTTTTTCTTAAAGTGAAATAATAAGATAGTTATTATTATAACAAATATAAATAAGATTATCATCAGTTGAATAATTTATTTAAAAAGTTTAAGCAACCAACTATGAAAACAACTTACAGAAAGTTCAGTTGGGATGACAGTCCTACATGCAACAGCTTCATTTTTTATGCCTTTTTCATGACACTAATTTCCATTTCCAAAGGCGAAATAGTGTCTCTATCTATACGACTAACGTCGACTTCATCGACAAGTATCCTTCCTCCATGTGATCTTGAAGATCGTTAATTGCTCTAAATTGGGTAAGAAAAAATTGAACTTCATCATTTCAGTTATTATAACTTTTCTTCAAATAAGACTTATTATAATAACCTGATAACATCATTGTTTTTTGGCAGTTTTTTTATTATTTGTGGCGTCGATTTCCGCGACGACGGGTAACATCTTGATGCATTAAAATGTTGAAAAGCTAAGTTATTTCCTTCTTAAACGTTGTCTGTAACAAGCTTCTATTTACTATTAAGAGAAAAAATTACCCCGCCAGTAGTAAGATTGACTCTGACATTATTTTTTCATAAAAATTTAAGATGCATATATACATATAAATAATAGCGACATTAGGTATGTACAACATTCTAGAGTAAATTAAAATCATGACAGCACGCTATCATGAACAATATCAAATTCCTCGACATTCTTGCCCGTATGTTTGGTAATGGAACGACTGCCTCTAACACACATAAGGGAGGAGCGCAGAATCAGGAACGAGAGCTTGCATTTGATGAAGGAGAGGACTTTTTCATGGCGGCATCCTGTTTTACTAGCAATTCTTTCTGCAAGGTGTTTGTGAAACATCGAACACTCTTTGGCCATACCCCCGTTAACCGAGTAAAACTAATGGAGTAAAAGAGCCGTGCTCAATGTTCATGATCCTTCGATTGTATTGCCTCTTCTTCTCTGCTTCGTGTTTTCTGAATATCTTCTCTGTGGTCATATGTGCTTGACTGCTAGCGTTAGTGTTCGTAATTCTAACGTCAAAAAAGGCATTCTGACCATCCCGCCAGAATCCTCTTGCACGTATGTCTGGTTTCGCGTTATCTCCTGTCAGTCCTTCCACAGTTTCACCGTCAATGGGCTGGAGTTGAGGCTTGGTTTCTACGTCATTGCAAATGATTTTTAGCAATTGAGATTCAAAATCTCGGACATTATTGTGTCGTATTGTGACAAATCCTCCAGTTTTGCAGTTCAAGGCATGCGTTACACTATATGGTTGATCACAGGGACATTTCGAAGGTAGGCCTTTCAGTTCTTGTCCATACCGTAAAGCAATGGCATCCCTGAACTCGGATTTGTTCAGGACAAAGCCATATTCTTCTAACGGAAGAGCCGAAACCCAGTTTGACGCGCCTGGCTCTCTTGCATCGTTAACGGCTTTCAATGTCCGTTGATCAAGACTCTTTTCGATTTCTTTCTCTTTTTCATTGACATAATCAACTCGCTCTTTAGCTATTTCGGATTTCAGTGTTCTAACCACGCTATTGTCAGGCATGTCTTCGCCTTGCAGAATCATCACGGCTACGAGTGGTGCTGTGACTTTCAAAGAGCCGTGATACTGGTTTTCAGAAACATCGGATAGAATAGGTATCCCGAGTCCTCCTCGTTGGATGGGAAGTGAATATAGGTCACGTTCCTGTACTGTGACAAAATTCTGAAGAACGGCTGGAAGAAATTCAGATGTGATTTTTTCGTCTAGTGGTTGAAGAAATTCATTCATT
Source organism: Turritopsis dohrnii (assembly GCA_027922465.2). NCBI lineage: Eukaryota > Metazoa > Cnidaria > Hydrozoa > Anthoathecata > Oceaniidae > Turritopsis > Turritopsis dohrnii. The sequence continues at coordinate 680,158 of BQMF02000097.1, read as the reverse complement.
TTCTTGATTGTTCGCATGAAGAATGTAAATTTGTGAAACATGCCATGTACAAAAGCAGCATATGCAGCATGTGGCTGTGATCGTGCATATTCGGTGAGTCGATCAATCTCGTCACACCAAGCTCTTACTTTCTCATTTACGTATTGTGCTTTAAAGTTGTCACTGCCGAGAGCAGCACCAAGATGTCTTTTTCCCTCGCAGGTAAATTTTACACCTGTCCCGATGAAAATTCTCTCAGCTTGTTGAAGCAGAGTTCTTTCTTTTAGTATTAGCCAGCTTTTAGCAGCATTTACATAATACCCAACTTTGCGCCCTTCTGCAACCATTTTATCCCACCATTTTCTAAGTTCAAGTAGCTTCCCAGCACCAGTAATATCATCTGCCAGACTCACTTGGTTCACTGAGGGTACATCGTTTTTAAGTGCTCTCAGCAGCGTGCTTGTTCCCAGAGCGTAGAATGGCATTGCCAGGTTATCGCCCTGGGTAGTTCCTTCAACAGATGAGATTTTTCCACCACCGAGTACAATCATTCTCACTGGCTTTCTGTAGGTGTTAATGAGTATGGTTGAAAAGGCTGGGCATATGATGCGAATATTGTGCAATGCCACCATTCTATTTAATGAATTAAAGGCATTACTAGCGTCTACGAGAACTACAGCATCGGAGTTTTCGTCCTCGAATATCTTCCTCATAGAGTGGATTGCGGCTTCAGCCCCACCTTGTATACCAGTTGCAGTTTGCAATGGGCCTGCTGCTTGCTGTATTTCAGTTTTTAGAACCCAGTTGATGCATTTTCCGACTATTCTCCTCAGAACTTCTCCAATCCCAATCGGTCGAATACCGGGATTTTTATTCAATGGAATGAGTCGGCATGAAACAAACGCGTCAAGGGTGGCAGGATCAATAACTTGAGTAGCAATTTTTCTCGCTAAGGTGGCTATTTGCGTACGGAGTTCTTTATTCTCGCGTTTGTACTTCACTCCTGTTAAAATATGGCGATATTGTTCAGCATCTAACTGAGAGGGGCATCCAGCGCCTTTAGTGAGACTAGCCGCCTTGTGGATCATTGTTTCGTCGATATCATCATAAAAAGATGGTAGTACGCTGTCTATTGGTCCAGATAGCAGAGTTTCGTCTTCAATATGGGCTGCTGCGGGATGTTTATTTTGAAGCTCTTTTAGGACATCTGCATCTACGGTAATTATACCAGCATCCTCATCAGAAAGCATTTTTAAAGCGGCTTTTATCTTTCCTTGAAAGATGAGTCTCGAAAACACTTTTGCACGATCGTCCTTGGTTCTCCGGGTGTTTGAAATCAGTCTGGCTTGGATGGTTCGGCATTCCCGGACTAGGTCAATGATCTGGCCTTCTTTCCAGATTTTCATTCTGTCTTCGACCTTCTTACAGTGGTCCTTTGCCTTGCTTGTTTTGCTCGGTTTCTGGAGTATAAGGGTGGGTAAGATCATGTATACTTTGAGTGCTATTCCTTGAAACTCGCTTCCCCGGTTGAAATGGTCTAACCATTTCGTCAGTTCATTAATAAATTCCTTGGATGCTTTTCCCGTGGGAAGTTTGAATAGGTTCTTTCTCCATCTTATAATTTCCTCGTATGTATCACAGATAATTTTCACGAACTCTCTCCCTTCGAGACCATAACATGATGATGTCGGGTAGCGTTGTACTTCTGTATACTCCGGAAGTATACTCTCTGACATTATTTCATTTGGTGGTGAACTAAATTGTTCATTTACTAAAGAAAATTCTTCCTCCTCTTCATGTTCACGTCGTCGAGTCAGCTGTTGTAGCCTATAAATGAAAATTTTAAAATTTAAGTATGTTTTTACGAATAGCTAAAACGGAAGAAAGCTATAACATATTTCAAGAAGTGGTTAAAGCGAGTAAACTCGAATAAATGAACTCGATTTTCTTACCAAGAATGCAATGCGACGACAAGCAAGTTGCACCTGCATGTGTGCGGTTGTTCTTTTCTTTTCAAGCAATGTGAAGGTCGGTAGCGTGTATGTGTGTTCGTATGTAATTTTAATAAATAGTATCAAATAGTATTACTATGGTGCATTATTCAGGTAAGAACAACTTGTAGTATTTTTTGATTTTCAATGATTGTGTTTTTTAAAAAAAGTCATTTGAGCTTTTCATTTTTAGAAATTAACAGCAACAAAGAACAACTAAGAAATTGTAGTCTGTATGATGCAATAAATGATCAGAAGAAATCAACATATTTCTCAACTCGATTCTCAAAAGATGATGGTTCTCAAGACACATCCTAGAAAAATTAGACTAAGCGAAAATTTCGAAAGGAGATAATAATGGTAAATATTCAAGTTGTTCTTGGTGAACTGTCAAAAATGCAAAAACAGAAATACAGGTAAATAACTTATCTGTATCTGGAAAATGAAAAGGTCGAAAATTTTAAGATCAATTTAATTTAATTGGTTAATTTTCTTAAAACATTTTATTCCAGCCAGGAAAATGGTATATGTGATTTAAAGATCTGGAATTTTTTTTAAACACTTTTGTTTTCATTTCCCATTGTTATGTTTTTTTTGTGAAAATCAGTGAACAGTTCTTTAAATCTTGAGTTTCGAGAATATTACATTTCTGTCAGGTGCTTTGTGTTAGGTGTTTTATGCTCTTCTCCTTACACGTTTTCTTTTTATAAGAAATCCGTTTACATGGAGAATCTCAAAAAATTAAAGTTTTACTACAACTGACTATTTCTTAAATAAGAAAGTTTTTTCCATGTTTGACTTCATATTTGAGGAAATTGTTTTGAAAGGTAAACTTCTGTTTAAATTGTGTTGTTACTAAGTTTCTTGTAGAAAAAAAACAAAAAAACGTTTACTCTTTTCTCGCATGTTTCTCGTCATAATTTTCGAATGTTCAGGTGTTCTTTTCTATGTGCTCTGGGCAACTGGGATTTCGAAATTCTAAAAATAATTTTTCAAAGAATCAACGCTTTAATTTGTTAAGTTTTTGTTATACGTTGATAAAAAAATTCCAGATCTTTATGAAAATTCTCTTATCCAAAAATTCAATGATATATTCAATCAATTTCACAAACGCGATGTATATATCTGAAGCGATACAAACCACTCAATGATTAAATATTTCACATGCAGAAAGTTGTCGTGAATCTAACATTAGGAATAACCTACTATGCTCTTTGTAACTTATCTTTCTCTTTTTAGATTGGATTTGCCATTTTGAGGAAATAATTTTACATGAACTCGAAGTACTTGAAAAAGCAATTTTACTGGAAATATATTCTTGAAATAAGTTTTTTCTTCCCTGCGTCGTAATCATTCACCCTAGATCCTAAAAATAACATGTGCACCTATTGCTCTTTAAGGTTACGGGTGTTACAGTTTGCAGAAAGTTTCACTATCGGTATCGCTCGACTATATCGGCCAGGCTTCAAGTGTAGGTATAAATACTTACGCATACCATTGATCGGGTGTTAACTTTCTTTTCTTCCCAGTTTTCTCATTTGGAAAGAGTAGTTTCGTGAAAAACGTTGTGAGTTCATCATTGGATAGCGATTCTTTTCACTTTTCGCGATAAGTTCTTCCCCCAAAAAACAAAGATTATTCAACAGAAAACAAAAGCTTCAGATAAGAAACAACATTTGCGCAAGTCAACTAATTGTGGACAGTTTATATCATTCGGGGTGGCGGTACGACAACTGAGCACAGCTAATATTTGCAAATGTCATAAAGGACAAGGAGATAAAGAGACAGGGAGCCAAAAGTTTTACGAATTGCAAATATGCAATGTCCTTATTATGAAAACGAATAAATTTTTGACATTGATACGAAGTATTTATTTGTGCATTCACTGTAATATACCCCCGGTTTACACTCAACGGACAAGTCATGTGATTAAAAACGTCATCCGGGGGAATATGCAATGGGTCCGCATATCTTTTTTTATACATATGCGATGTATCCGAAGTCCGCATACCATGTACAATTGGAATATGCTACGTATCCGATGTCCGCTTATCCTTCGCATAGATATCCGGAGTTATCCAGAACAAGGATACCATGAAGTTAGGATACCCTTCGCATAACTCCGCATATTGTACGTATGCGGAATTCCGCATTCACTGGGATATTAGAGCCGTTTACGCAGTGATTGTTTATGAAAGTTTTCATGTTTTTCATGCGGCTATAGCTTATCTTCACTGTATTGTGGTTAAATAATTTGTGGAACTTGGAATGTCGAGGAAAGTAGTGATCTATAAGGGAGAGGAACTTTTTTCCGATATTCGTGGAGACGTTTAGGCTGTATGGTGGGTTAAACCAAATAACATTTTGTTTTCTTGGATTGAATTGGTTGTTTGGCGTTGGTGGATGATAATTTAATTTTACCTTGAATCCAGATTTCTTTAAAGCTTCTTCGTAATCTTTCGTTTATTATAAAAATATTTGCTGGTTGCTGGAATGTTCTGATAGTCTTTTTCGATTGATTTTGGTAGCTGTTTTATAATGTTGGCAGGATGATTTGATTTTGCGTTGATGTATTTGATTTCACTGTAGGGTTTATGATATGGTTTGTATGTGCCATCATTGAGGTTCATAGTTATATCTAAGTAATCAACAATCTTCCTGTTGCTCTTGATAACAATTTCAAAACCTTCTCTTTTGAAAAGAGCTTGCATATGCTTCTTTATTTTCTCTGTTTTAGGGCCAATAACATTTTCAAAAACTGCTTACCATCGTCTCTGTACAAACCTATGTTTTCCTTGTCGCAGTGAATACTAAGCTTATTGAGCATATATAAACCAACTAGCTCGCACACCTCAGCTCCATCGTATGCACCAATGGTGACATCAAATATTTCGTTTCCTTTTTTCATCCAAACGTTTCCATCGCTGAACAAAAGAGACTTTCCTGAGTGATAAATAGCGCGTATATCGTCATCGCTTACGAATACATGTTGCTTGGCAAAGTTTAAAGCATTTGTCAATAATCTTTTTGTGATTGATAGATAAAAATCCTTGACATCAAACGTTATAAATACCATTTTACTTTTATTTTCCAATCTGCAAAACCAATCTATAACCTGCTTTGTGTTTCGCCACTGGTTTACTTTTCGCTTTTCTCGTAGCTTCGCGTTAATGTTATCCAAACAAACCTTGCTAATTCTCCCTATTTCGTTTTTTGCTGGGTTGATAAGTCTGACTTTTGGGTTGTTTTTAAGTGTTATGAAACAATTGTCCTTACCATTTGTAAACATTGTAAACATTTCTAAGTGCCGCCATCTAAACAAGTATACGCTTAATAAATTGGACACTAAAGATTGATTGAAAGTCTATTGACGACGTTACATTGCAACTTGACGTCAAAGATACCATCACATTGTAAATTTTTATTCTCAACTGACGATTGCGAGAGCATGAAACTCTGAGTATTGAGAAAAACTGTGTTTTAATTATTTCTTCCGCTGATATCATTGCTCCACTCTAGACTTGTGTTGAGCACTCTACTTGAAGTAAAGATACTCTACTAATACTAATATTATAATTATTGTATATATTATTGTATTATTGCATTATTGTACATGTATCACCTCTATATATTCATGAAAAGTACACGTCAATGGGCTTACATACCCAATTAAAAAAGGTAAAACTAAACTTTTTGCTTCTGCATTAAAATGAGACAACGGTGATTTTGAATAAGGATTCGTCACGTAAGATCACACAACAATCTATTACAGTATTGTTGGCGTGACGTCAGTTATTTTATGATCACTGGGAAATCATTGCATTGCATCCCCAATCGAACGCGACGTTTTTGGGGAAATATCTCAAGAACCAATAGGGATAACTGACGTATTTTAGGGTCTGCGATACGGATGACGGGGTGACGCAATATTTGGGTTTAATGCAATATCTCTGCAACGGTTGATCGTAGCGAAACCATCCCATACATTTTTTTGATCAGTTTTTTGAGCTCTACAACATGGGCAAGCTTACCATCGCCAATTTTTCATTTTATTTTTCGTGAACTGGACGCATGCTGAACATGGGTGGCGAGCGACGCCGCCCTGGCGGCTAGTACTACATATAATGATAATCAATATAATAATCTATGATACATATAATATTCACTTGGCTACTTGGCTACTTTTATTGTACGCAAACATATATGTTAAAGATATATACACATATATACATATAGAAGTAACAGAAGAAATACATCGTATATACAGAAGAAATAGCATCACAACAGTCTATTCCAATCATTCCAACATCATGTCGGAGAAGATGCTGGTACGGAATTTTGCATAGACCGACATGACAATACATGTCCTTCAAAACATTTAAAAACATTGTCTGCAAATCGTTGGAGTACCATGGCTAAGCTGGGCATTTCCTTGAAACGCGTTACCCATGCGTTATTTTTTCCTTGTAGCTTTCATAAATTTGATGGTAACGCGTTCTCATTATGAATGTTTGTGTTTCCAACACTGAAAAGGGTAAACAGAACTGGACGAAAAACATAAACTTTAATATTTAGTCTTTGCATTGGATTACTGCTGTTAGTTTATCCTTCATACACCCTAATGTCTTGTCGATCAAACCGCTTCGATAGTCTTCTTAACTCTCTGGCGAAATTCCTTGTATGTTTCTTTCGTTATCTCCAGTTCCAGGGCATCTTCCTTCAGTTGTCGTTGGACCATGTGGAAAATATTATCGCTTAGGTTCAGGTCTGGAGAATGTGATGAAATAGCAAGCATTTCAAAGCTGAACATCTCCCATGCTTTCGTGGCCACCTACGAGTTCTTGCAACCAAATACATTCTCGTGGCCGCTTTACGCTCTTCCGGAAAATATCTGAAAGATGAAGTTTGGTTACGTTATGTTTGACTTCATAATTACATAATTATAATCGGACAAGTAACACAGACTTATGTTCTTGTTACGTAATCAGCACTTCTGACTTGTTTTCATTTTGGTGTTTTTTTGTTTTCCCTTCTTCTGTCAACGGCTCCTGGGTGCATCGGCGTGACGGTATACACTTCTCTTTGAGTGCTGTGGATACCTTCTACAAAGACACATACAAGTCTTTTCAACTTTCTTGGCGAAATATTTTCAACATCACACTGGTTTTAATATCGATTCGTAACATATTTGAATTATTACTTTCTCTAAAAATGAAAAACCAACATTTATTGTTTTTAAATTCGTTGTTGATTATTTACCTGGCCTTAAGTAAACAGGTCGCAAGTGAATCACAATCCATTTCATGATACAAGAGGCAAGTGGGTCTCACAACAGAAAATAATTTAAAAAGTACAAAGTCTGCAGATTCAATTTTTGCAGATATTAGGGACATAAAATTGTTGACTAAAGCTAATTTTGCAATAAAAATTAACATTAACACACCCCTCCCCCAACAATCAATGTTGTTTCATCAGTTTCTTCCATCCAATTTTGATTCGTATGGGAGGGGGCACAATACAATTTCTGGAAGCAAAAAAGTAAGAGCAACTGCAGCTTCAGCCACAACTCATGCCACTGATTGTATATTGTATATTGTTATCCATAAAGAAAATGCCAAGAAACTTATTTTCACCCTTACAATTCCAACCTCTTGCATTTAGATCATTCCAGAATCTGCTACAAAGGAACCCAGGTCGGGGAAAACACTCCTTATAACAGAACGAAAGTGGCATGTAATGGTACCAAAGTATGTTTAACAGTATCAGTGAACGCAAAGGCATTTGGTGTAACCACTCCGACTACAGAGCATGATTGCAGTCCGCTCACTATGTCAGATTGTAATAAAACATGTGAGATGCTTCAAGCATTGAGAAATGATAATTCTTCTATTGAAGGATGTCAGGTTGGTAAAACACATTTGCATGTATTTTCTTTTATGTTATGTACATGTAAGATGCAAAGAATGAACATATCTCTGGAAGAATGCAAAGTAGCTTAAACTATCAGCAGTGCCGAAAATAAATGTTCTTACCAGTTTTTTTTAGTTCAGCCAAAACAAATGTAGTTGCCACTATTCTAATTTGGATGACTTTATATGTTCATAGTATAGAAAGCGCCATAAAAATAACCATTCAAAATGGAAAGAAAGGTAACCAATCAAAATGTGTAAAAATGGATTTATGTTTTTGCATTAGGCATGGTGTTGCTCTACAGACCTGTGTAACACCGACAAACCAAAGGTTTTACCTACAACACAGACTACTGCAACCTATTCATCGTCATCAAAAGTAACAAATCCTCCAGGTACTCTATTGCTTCACTATGTCCATATCGTTAGTTTGCAACAACGCTGTCAACACAGTTGCATAAAACACAGCATCATTTGTCTACTAGTCTCATTAGTTAGGGTATTTGATGTTGGTCGTTCATTAAGATTACTATGAACACGTTTCAAGGCGTTTTCGTCTCCTGAATTTATAAGGTGGTCTAAAATAAAGCACTGCGAAAATGAAAGGTTTCCTAGAAATGTTCAAATAACGACGAATTTGAAAATTGCCTACAGAAACTGCCAAAGGTTCGTCTAAGAAAACAAGAACTTCAAAAATCCAAGAACGATAACTTTATTTCTATCATCAAAGTTTTGCCAAATGTAACTTTTATCGAGTGAGCACAGCTAAAAGCTGCTGACTGTGGCAAAAAACATCTATTAACTATTTTGGTGATTTCAAATATTCGTAGAAGCTCAAATAAGCGAGTTTAGTCGTAAGTCTTTTTTTAAATAGCGACTAATGCCATAAAAAAATCTGGTGATAAAGACAAGTTTTGATGAAAATTAATTTCCATTTTGTTCTCTTGATAGTATTTTACGTACAGACAAAAATGAAGCTCTGAAGTTTACCACCAGTTAGAGATTTTGGAGATGAATTTGATGGAAGTCATATTAAATGTGATGTCATAGAACTGACAAAAAATTTGAGTTATTCAGGAATTCTAAGTGTTGCAGTTGTAGACTGATGAAATTCTTAGAAATGGCACTAACTAATATATTGGTATTTTACTTCAAACATACATTTATCGTGAAATTCAAGAAATTGATGTTTTCTTTTTTAACACTCATTTTTATCTATACAATCTAATAATAATAATAATAATAATAACCGATTTATTTCTAGCTCCATTTTGCTACATGGTTCTTCTCCTAGAAATTTGTATCTGGTGTGTATGTTAAATGTATTTACAAAGTTTTTTTTTTTTTTTTTTTTTTTTTTTTTTAACATATATATAAAAAATATCTATAAAGTACGTGCAATTGCTTTGTCCGTTAGATACGATTTACTTTGTTACTGTTAGCTGTTACCTAATATTTTGAAATTTCCGTGTCTGACTAAACCAAGTAAACAGTTTTTAACCAAGGACCCAAAAAAACTTCCTATTTCTACGATTTCTGAAATTTGGCTGTTGGCATCATGTCTCTCATTTATTTTTTTGCAATAAAGTGGTTAAAGTTAAACTGTCCGATCATTTAGATCATTTCATTACGTCTTTATGATTATTTACAACCGTTTTCTCTGGATGATGACATTTAAATCAGTTTAAATTTACAAAGTAGTTTATATAAATACCTGCCGTTTCCAAATGATAAAATTTAAAGGATGAGACGCATACAAATGCCTGTCACTATTTCTGCAGTTGGATGAAGTGACATGAAATCAAGGTTGCTTAAACACATTAACAGTACGGGAATTTATGTTGTATTGCATAACCTAATATGTGTAAAGCCATAAGGTGTGAATTTAAACATCACCAATCTTGAAAGAATGAACAGACACACTTATTGATTCATACTTATGGGTGTACATTTGTTGCTAAAATTCAACAACTCACCTTCCCGAAAAAAGTGTAAACTATTCGTAATTCTAATATTCTACAAGTCGGTGACACATCTATTGCAGATATTGAAAAGCGTTAAGGGTTGCATTTGGTGATGACAATGCAGTTACATTGCTATTCACAAATGTTTCAGACTTTCTTTTTTACAGACCAATTGTAGAGAGAACGTTCAAATGTCACCAAAGCTTACAATCACTTAAGTTAATCGTACTACTTGATTATTTACATGACAAAAAACACATTTTATAATTTAATTTTGTAAGAAAATGGGTAAAATCTCTTAGCATGTGATTAGTATGTCTTTACAATGAAGAAAACATTATATTTCATGGTTAAAGATTTTGAATGAATGTATCATTTACAAAACAAATTAAGACATGTTATTTTTTGCAATCAATTTCAAACCAAAATTATTGGACCTGCATCATGGCATTTTTAATTGTCATCCCATAACTACATCGAGAATATGTGAACCCTGTCGCCAAAGATTGTAAATCGGGGAAGATATTGTCATCCGCAAAGGAACTGCCAAGAAACTTAAGGAAGTATTCTTTTCTTATTTCCACCCTTACAATTCCAAGCTCTTGCATTTAGATCATTACAGAATCTGCTACAAAGGAACCCAGGTCGGGGAAAACACTCCTTATAACAGAACGAAAGTGGCATGTAATGGTACCAAAGTATGTTTAACATTATCAGTGAACGCAAAGGCATTTGGTGTAACCACTCTGACTACAGAGCATGATTGCAGTCCGCTCACTATGTCAGATTGTAATAAAACATGTGAGATGCTTCAAGCATTGAGAAATGATACTTCTTCTATTGAAGGGTGTCAGGTTGGTAAAACACATTTGCATCTGTTTTCTTTTATGTTATGTACATGTAAGATGCAAAGAATGAACATATCTCTGGAAGAATGCAAAGTAGCTTAAACTATCAGCAGTGCCGAAAATAAATGTTTTTGCCAGTTTTTTTAGTTCAGCCAAAACAAATGTAGTTACCACTATTCTAATTTGGATGACTTTATGTGTTCATAGAATAGAAAACGCCATAAAAATAACCATTCAAAATGGAAAGAAAGGTAACCATTTAAAATGTGTAAAAATGGATTTATGTTTTTGCATTAGGCATGGTGTTGCTCTACAGACCTGTGTAACACCGACAAACCAAATGTTTTACCTACAACACAGACTACTGCAACCTATTCATCGTCATCAAAAGTAACAAATCCTCCAGGTACTCTATTGCTTCACTATGTCCATATCGTTAGTTTGCAACAACGCTGTCAACACAGTTGCATAAAACACAGCATCATTTGTCTACTAGTCTCATTAGTTACGGTATTTGATGTTGGTCGTTCATTTAGATTACTATGAACCCGTTTCAAGGCGTTTTCGTCTGCTGAATTTATAAGGTGGTCTGAAATAAAGCACTGCGAAAAATGAAAGGTTTCTTAGAAATGCTCAAATAACGACGAATTTGAAAGAATTCTCATTTATTTTTTTGCAATAAAGTGGTTAAAGTTAAACTGTTCGATCACTTAGATCATTTCATTACGTCTTTATGATTATTAACAACCGTTTTCTCTGGATGATGACATTTAAATCAGTTTAAATTTACAAAGTACTTTTTCTAAATACCTGCCGTTTCCAAATGATAAAATTTAAAGGATGAGACGCATACAAATGCCTGTCACTATTTCTGCAGTTGGATGAAGTAACATGAAATCAAGGTTGCTTAAACACATTAACAGTACGGGAATTTATGTTGTATTGCATAACCTAATATGTGTAAAGCCATACGGTGTGAATTTAAACATCACCAATCTTGAAAGAATGAACAGACACACTTATTGATTCATACTTATGGGTGTACATTTGTTGCTAAAATTCAACAACTCACCTTCCCGAAAAAAGTGTAAACTATTCGTAATTCTAATATTCTACAAGTCGGTGACACATCTATTGCAGATATTGAAAAGCGTTAAGGGTTGCATTTGGTGATGACAATGCAGTTACATTGCTATTCACAAATGTTTCAGACTTTCTTTTTTACAGACCAATTGTAGAGAGAACGTTCAAATGTCACCAAAGCTTACAATCACTTAAGTTAATCGTACTACTTGATTATTTACATGACAAAAAACACATTTTATAATTTAATTTTGTAAGAAAATGGGTAAAATCTCTTAGCATGTGATTAGTATGTCTTTACAATGAAGAAAACATTATATTTCATGGTTAAAGATTTTGAATGAATGTATCATTTACAAAACAAATTAAGACATGTTATTTTTTGCAATCAATTTCAAACCAAAATTATTGGACCTGCATCATGGCATTTTTAATTGTCATCCCATAACTACATCGAGAATATGTGAACCCTGTCGCCAAAGATTGTAAATCGGGGAAGATATTGTCATCCGCAAAGGAACTGCCAAGAAACTTAAGGAAGTATTCTTTTCTTATTTCCACCCTTACAATTCCAAGCTCTTGCATTTAGATCATTACAGAATCTGCTACAAAGGAACCCAGGTCGGGGAAAACACTCCTTATAACAGAACGAAAGTGGCATGTAATGGTACCAAAGTATGTTTAACATTATCAGTGAACGCAAAGGCATTTGGTGTAACCACTCTGACTACAGAGCATGATTGCAGTCCGCTCACTATGTCAGATTGTAATAAAACATGTGAGATGCTTCAAGCATTGAGAAATGATACTTCTTCTATTGAAGGGTGTCAGGTTGGTAAAACACATTTGCATCTGTTTTCTTTTATGTTATGTACATGTAAGATGCTAAGAATGAACATATCTCTGGAAGAATGCAAAGTAGCTTAAACTATCAGCAGTGCCGAAAATAAATGTTTTTGCCAGTTTTTTTAGTTCAGCCAAAACAAATGTAGTTACCACTATTCTAATTTGGATGACTTTATGTGTTCATAGAATAGAAAACGCCATAAAAATAACCATTCAAAATGGAAAGAAAGGTAACCATTTAAAATGTGTAAAAATGGATTTATGTTTTTGCATTAGGCATGGTGTTGCTCTACAGACCTGTGTAACACCGACAAACCAAATGTTTTACCTACAACACAGACTACTGCAACCTATTCATCGTCATCAAAAGTAACAAATCCTCCAGGTACTCTATTGCTTCACTATGTCCATATCGTTAGTTTGCAACAACGCTGTCAACACAGTTGCATAAAACACAGCATCATTTGTCTACTAGTCTCATTAGTTACGGTATTTGATGTTGGTCGTTCATTTAGATTACTATGAACCCGTTTCAAGGCGTTTTCGTCTGCTGAATTTATAAGGTGGTCTGAAATAAAGCACTGCGAAAAATGAAAGGTTTCTTAGAAATGTTCAAATAACGACGAATTTGAAAGAATTCTCATTTATTTTTTTGCAATAAAGTGGTTAAAGTTAAACTGTTCGATCACTTAGATCATTTCATTACGTCTTTATGATTATTAACAACCGTTTTCTCTGGATGATGACATTTAAATCAGTTTAAATTTACAAAGTACTTTTTCTAAATACCTGCCGTTTCCAAATGATAAAATTTAAAGGATGAGACGCATACAAATGCCTGTCACTATTTCTGCAGTTGGATGAAGTGACATGAAATCAAGGTTGCTTAAACACATTAACAGTACGGGAATTTATGTTGTATTGCATAACCTAATATGTGTAAAGCCATACGGTGTGAATTTAAACATCACCAATCTTGAAAGAATGAACAGACACACTTATTGATTCATACTTATGGGTGTACATTTGTTGCTAAAATTCAACAACTCACCTTCCCGAAAAAAGTGTAAACTATTCGTAATTCTAACGTTCTACAAGTTGGCGACATATCTATTGCAGATATTGAAAAGCGTTAAGGGTTGCATTTGGTGATGACATTTTTGCATTGCTATTCACAAAGATTTCAGACTTTCTTTTTGATTTACCAATTGTAGAGAGAACGTTCAAATGTCACCAAGACTTCTAATTACTTAAGCAAATCGAACTAATTGATTACTCGCATGACGAAAAACGCATTTGCTCTTGCGTATCTGCTGACATGTCCGGTTTTTTTAAAACACTGACATACAGTTTCTACATGCGCATGAAGCTCCACAAATTGTATGTTGATCTGAGTTTTTGCCAGTTCGCTAGTTAAAACATTAAAATACATTTTTTGGACATTTCTAATTGTGTCTAAATACAAGGTACGTCTTTTAATATAGTCCACATAAAATACACATTACGTTAATAGAATATTTACATGAACAATAAAATCTTGGTTGTTAATGATGCTTTGATGATTTTCAAAGGATCGAACAAATTTACACTTTCACTCCGTTGTTAGGTTTCGTCTTGAGATAAGAATGTCATGCTAGCACACGAAAAAGAGACGAGAATTCATTTAGAATCTTCTGATTTTTAGTATGATTTTGTAAGAAAATGGGTAAAATCTCTTAGCACGTGATTAGTATGTCTTTGCAATGAAGAAGACACAATATTTCATGGTTAAAGATTTTGAATGAATGGAACAGTTACAAAACCAATTAAGACATGTTATTTTCTGCAAGCAATATCAAACCAAAATTGTTGGACCTGATCATGGCGTTTTTCATTGTCACCTCACAACTACATCGAGAATATGTGAACCCCGCCGCCGAAGATTGTACTTCGGGGAAGATATTGTCATCCACAAAGGAACTGCCAAGAAACTTCCCACCAAACCCCACGGCGTCCTTATGACGTCATGATCAAGTCAGACGATGACCTTATAAGACGTTGTGAGGAGGTCATCACAACGTCATATTTGCAACAAAAAGCGACGTCAGTTCCGTGACGTCGCAAGGAATTCATGACGTGACCTCCTTATAACCAAGCTGTTTCACTGCAAGTCTTCTGCGACGTCACTAAGACGTCACTGAGACCACGTCCTGACATTATTATTACGATTGAAAGTTTGCTTATCATGATGGTGCGCTAAAATTTTGACCATATCGAAGTTTGGGAATAAAAAGAGATTCTTCTATGACGTGACTGAGACGTGACTGAGACGTCATAAGACCCAGTCCTGACATTTTTATTACGATTGAAAACACGCTTAATGATGATGGGACGCACAGATTTTGACCTCACCGAAGTGTTGGGAATAAATAAATGCATATATTGAGCTTAAGCGTCTTCTAAACAAAAATAACTCTTAAATATACACACTTAAAAAATACAATACAAGAAAACTGCTTCTTTCAGTTTATTTCTTCTTCATCCGTTCAGGGCCATGTTTTAAAACGTCAATTATATTTTTGTTCACAGAAGCTTTTTTAACCACTGGCAGAAATCTCACAGCTTAAAAACACACTATCATACAACGTACTACTGTTAGAATCAAAAATCATCTTATACAGTGTGTTTCAAAAATAAGGCTACCCAAAAAATTATTCACTGTAGCGTTTGACATTATCGTTAAAATAAGAAAAGTTTTATACCAAAAGGAAGAGAAAAAGAAGGGCTATCCAATGACATTAAAATTGATATTGAAATGTTGAATATTTCAGAAGTTATAAAGGATTTTTTCCGACATTTTATTAGTCTGCTTTTTTATGATAAATTGACACTTCGATATAATATAAAACTTTTCTTAAATTAAGAATCAAGTCAAACGCTACAGTGAATAATTTTTTGGGTAGCATTATTTTTGAAACACACTGTATAATGTAACAAGAGCGAAGTGTCAATTACACTAATAGTGATCCCAATAGGACAAAAAACAAAGAAGCGATACGCAACGCCGGAAATCATAAAAAACACGCGCACGGACCGAATCAATGGACCTTAGCAAAGCTGAAGAAATAAAGCTAATATAAAGGACATAAAGTACAATCAACGTTTCGCACGTGAAAACAAACTTTTACTTGTTTTGTGAAATACTACATTGTTATTATTTCATAATCCATATTTCTTGTAATTTGTGTATAAACATATACTTATTATTTTGTACAGAAAAGGTAAAACAACTGTTGTCAAAAATGTTACATTTTTACTTTCACAGAAAACATGCTAAACTATTTAAGGCACTTTTTCGAGACATTACATTTCTTTACGCGCTTGTCAATATTATTTCTGGCTCGTCGATATCATTTCGTGGATCCCGCGCTTGGTGACGGGACATCCACAAGACGAACTCCGTCCTAACTTGTCCAAAACCTTGGTCCCATATTAGGATTTAAATGCCGCTATAAATTTCGTTTTTTAAACGTTGTTCTATCTGTAACTTTCATCCGGCACTGAAAGTTCCATACGATACGCGGAACTCTATTGTGTTTGCAGACCGATTTTACGATTTTATGTCGTAAGTACGACCATTAGGTCATGTTTTGGTTCACAGAAAACATGCTAAACTATTTAAGGCACTTTTTCGAGACATTACATTTCTTTACGCGCTTGTCAATATTATTTCTGGCTCGTCGATATCATTTCGTGGATCCCGCGCTTGGTGACGGGACATCCACAAGACGAACTCCGTCCTAACTTGTCCAAAACCTTGGTCCCATATTAGGATTTAAATGCCGCTATAAATTTCGTCTTTTAAACGTTGTTCTATCTGTAACTTTCATCCGGCACTGAAAGTTCCATACGATACGCGGAACTCTATTGTGTTTGCAGACCGATTTTACGATTTTATGTCGTAAGTACGACCATTAGGTCATGTTTTGGTCGTCTTTTCGTCACCTTGGTGACGTCATACCAAATGACTTTAAATGACGTCATAAAAAAGTCACCTTGGTGACGTCACATTAAATGACTTAAAATGACGTCATGAAAAAGTCATAAAGAAGTCATATGACTTCCTGACCCGATTAAGACGTTTTGGTGACGTCATTATGACGATGAGTGGTTGGTGGATTAAGGAAGCATTCTTTCCTTATTTTCACTCTTACAATTTCATGCTCTTGCGTATAGATCATTCGATAATCTGCTACAAAGGAACCCAGGTGGGGGAATACACTCCTTATAACAGAACGAAAGTGGCATGTAATGGTACCAAAGTATGTTTAACAGTATCAGTGAGCGCAAAGGCATTTGGTGTAACCACTATGACTACAGAGCATGATTGCAGTCCGCTCACTATGTCAGATTGTAATAAAACATGTGAGATGCTTCAAGCGTTGAGAAATGATACTTCTTCTATTGAAGGTTGTCAGGTTGGTAAAACACATTTGCATCTGTTTTCTTTTGTGTTATCTACATGTAAGATGCAAAGGATGAACATATCTTTGTAAAAATAGAAAGTAGCTTAAACTATCAGCAGTGCCGAAAATAAATGTTCTTGCCAGTTTTTTTTATTTCGGCCAAAACAAATGTAGTTGCTACTAGTCTCATTTGGATGACTTTATATGTTCATAGTATAAAAAGTGCCATAAAAATAACCATTCAAAATGGAAAGAAAGGTAACCAATCAAAATGTGTAAAAATGGATTTATGTTTTTGCATTAGGCATGGTGTTGCTCTACAGACCTGTGTAACACCGACAAACCAAAGGTTTTACCTACAACACAGACTACTGCAACCTATTCATCGTCATCAAAAGTAACAAATCCTCCAGGTACTCTATTGCTTCACTATGTCCATATCGTTAGTTTGCAACAACGCTGTCAACACAGATGCATAAAATACAGCATTATTTGGCTACTAGTGTCATTAGTTAGGGTATTTGGTGTTGGTTGTTCATTAAGATTACTATGAACCCGTTTCAAGGCGTTTTCGTCTCTTGAATTTATAAAGTGTTCTAAAATAAACGCTGCAATAATGAAAGGTTTCTTAGAAATGTTCAAAAAAGCTATTTAACGCGATAACGACGTTTCTGCAAAATGCTTACAGGAACTGCCGAAGATTCGCCTAAGAAAACAAGAACTTCAAAAATCCAAGAACGATAACTTTATTTCTATCATGGAAGTTTTGCCAAAAGTAACTTTTATCGAGTAAGCATAGCTAACAGCTGCTGACTGTCGCAATCTTAAATCTTATTTGGTGATCAGTTTAAGTAAGCGAGTTTAATCGTTATGTAATGACTTAATGACTTAATGACGTAATGAATTTTATGGCAGCAAATGCCATAAAAGTCTGATGATGAAAAGAAATTGTGATGCAAATTAGTTTCCATTTTGTTGTATTGATGGTATTTGACATTAAGTCAGAAATGATACTTTGATGGTTACGACAAGTGTGACATTTTGAGAGATGAAATTGGTAGAAGTTACATTAAATGTCATGTCACAGAACTGACAAAGTGTTTGAGTTATTTAGGTATTCCAAGTGTTATAGTTCTGGGGATATGAAATTTGTTGCTATATTACTTAAAATTTTTATTTTTCGTGAAGTTCAAGAAACCGTTTGATGTGTTTTAAGAGTCCACTGTATCCATACATTCTTCGAGACAAGAATTACTATGATATTGTTAGCTGCTACTTAATTACTCAAATTTACTCAAAACTACTTTAACAGTACCTTTCTTCTGTAAACAAACACATTGAATGTATAAAACACATAAGAAAGGCTGACACTCTTTTTCTATATGATAATGATTTTGGAAGTAGTCTCATTCCATAATGTAATGTTCTAAAGCCTTATTAGTTGAAAATTTAACATCATCGTTTGATAAACAGTAAACGTAATGAATTTTATTTCCGAATTTAAGATATCTACTGATAATTACATATTTATTTAACTATTAGCTTATTACATACAACTTAACTATTAAATGAAACTGTAAATATTTCGCAATTGTAATTTTCTATAAGGCGGTGGCACATCTACTGCAAATATTAAAAAAAGCTCAAGGTTACGCTATATGATTACGATATAGTGATGTTACTTTTCCAAAATGTTTCAGAAATGTTTTTATTAATGCTACTTCTAGAGAGAACATACAAATGTTATCAAGGCGTCGCATCAGCTACCAAAATCGGTCTAGTTGATTGTCCACTTGATGGAAAACACATTTGCTCTGTTATATCTGCTGATATGTTTGGCATTGGTAGAAAACTAACATACACTTCTTACGCGTGCACTAAATCTGCACAATCTGTTTGTCACTCGAAAATATGTCGATTTGCTATTAAAAATCTTCCAATACTCGTTCCTGGTGTGACTGTACATAATTGCAAGGTATTGAAGTTATATTCTGTTATTGATAAACGTGAAAATTCATTCGCTTGAGTTTCGTGATGCATTTTGCTGATGCTACTTGAACATTTTCCACGAATTTAGACTAGGTGCTGTACGACTGAACTTTGTAATAGAAAAGATAATCTATCAGATGCTACACAGGTACCAGAAGTTAGAAACAGTACGCTTCCTCCAGGACGTAAGCATCGAAACTTTGAAAAAGCTTTAATAAAGATCATTTTGGTAATGTTTTCATTAAAGTATTTTCCTCAAATTCCATAGATTCAAAACTAAAATGCTATCAAGGATTGGGTAAAAAGGCCACCCTCAAATACTGTGCTGCAGCTGAATCTGATACTTGCACAAGAGGGACAGTACAAGATACGTCCATGGACTCGAATGAAACAATATGGCAATGTGATTCGCTAAAATCGTGCAATAGCTTTTGTCTTTCCATGAAAATGCTGTCACCAAATATGCATTATTGCAAGGTATTTGCTATTTGTCAAAAATGAAACTACGAATTCATATGCCAAGAAATACGGGAGAAGTTATAATTCACAGGATGTAGTATGATTTTATGTAGTAGATGAAAATTAAAACATTGTGCCATTATTCAGATCCCACCATGTTTAATGTCGTAAACAATTTATTGGCAAATATTTAAGAATCACATTAATTGTTGATTTACAGTTTGTGTCAAAAAATGTTTATCCAAGATTATCGAACGTGTTCATTTTGCGACATAGTTATTAATATTAATATTTAGCAATTCTTTGAAAAATGAAAAACCTTTTTTTAAAAATCAATTTGGGGGACTCAGTGGAAAGATAAAGTTAATAAAATTTTAAATCTTTCCTCCCTTCTCAAAACAAATGTAACTTAAAACATTCAAAATGTCACAGTAATACAGAAAATAAACTTTATTTTTCATAATTTACTTTTTCAAGTTCAATATTTCCACAACACGTTTTTACTTTCATAAGAACTCGACTGTCAGTTACGCCATTTTTCAAAACAACATCCGAAGGCTTGTGACGTCACCAAGTTTCATGTTCAAATTTACGGCTTTAAAAAAAACGCTGAAAATACCGCTCGCCTCACACATTCACGTCTTTTTCCTTCGATGTAGCCCCTGTTTATTCATAGTATGATCTAAATACGAGTAATTATGATCTTGATGCATATTCGCATTTATAAACAATTTGTTTCGTAACATACGGAAACAGGATGATTAAAGATTTTAGTTTGTTTTTCATTTATGTTCAAATGTTTTGTTATACTTTAAGGGCAGAAACTTTCGCGGGCAAAAACTTTCGCGTTTGTGCCTCTTTTTTGCCAAAATTTATGCCTTTGGAAATTTCAAAACAGCAAAACGCAAAAGTTTCTTCACGCTAAGAAACCCTTTTTTCCAAGAACATTTTAGCAAACTTCCAGCGGTACATTGGTGGAGATTGAGAAACCGATTTTGAGTTGGAACATAGAATGTTTCTATGGTGGAAAGTTGAAGAAAATTAGTTATAGTCTTTTACTTTCACTTTAAACAAGGAAGGAAAAATTATAAAAATTAAAAAAAAATGGTTGTTTTGCTCATTTGCGAAAGTTTTTTCACATGAAAATTAACTTTTTCTTCAATTCGCGAAAGTTTTTTCGCGAAGTTTGTTCCAAAATTTGCGAAAAGCGAAAGCGGTTTTTTTAGACACGCGAAACTTTCTGCCCTTTAAGTATTTATCAGTTTTTGGTAACATGTCGTGTGCTATACCCAGGCTGTACAAATAATAAGCACAATTCTTCTAAGACTCTTCTTCGCTACCAAAAGATAAATTGGCGAAAGCATGGATAGCAAGAATAAATAGAGCAGACGTCCTTTCTAAACCAGTTTTTGTATGGAAAGATCATTTTTAACCTGAAGACATTGATCAAGGCAACGAGATAAGAAGACGTTTGCAGAAATAAGAAATAAAAGAGGTTTTTCGTAGAATTTGCAAATTCTTTCCTTCTCCTGAAACCAAGGATTCGGTGTGTGGAAGTTTTCTCGCTATCAGCACTGTGTCTCTGATATTTGTATTTTACGGGTTGGAAACAAAAATATATTATACGCACTTTATCTCGGTATTTTTCAGTCAGGGGGAAAATATATTTTGTTATTTATTAACGAAACATAACCCGTCAGGTCAGCAAACTTGTCCAACTTTCAGTTTCGTTTTCACGATGATACACGTTTTTTTTAAAAGCAACCAAGATCAGGCCTTAATAGTAATGTTGCTTAATTTGTTGCTAAGAATTAACTGAAGAAATATTTATTTCCAGTCTTGAAAACGTTTGTGTAAGCTTCAGTATCTAAGTACAAAGTCTAGAACATAGTACTGCAAGCTAGTCTAACCACCTAATGTAACAATTTTAAGAAATGTACTGAAGCTATGCTAGTGCTGCATCAGTTCAAAATTTCTTGTTGCTAATTTATGTGAGATCCATGTAGTACTGTTGCTTTACTTTTTGAGAAAATTTACTAGTGTTGCTTATAAACGTGTTGCTTATAAAAAAAACGAGTACTTGCTGACATCACACGGAATTTCAGTGTTTTGATTTTGTAGAGAGAAAAATGGCGGCGAAGAAGCGTCTTGTTCATGAAATTTTAGTTTTCAATGTGAATTATTTTTCTTCCGTACCGTTTTTGAAGCAAATGAATATGATTTTCTGTATTACTGTGATATTCTGAATGTTTTCAGTCATATTTCTTTTGGCATGGGAGGAAAGCTTTACTGGATTTAGTGCTTTGAAACAATAAGCACGGTGTAGTTAAACTACGTGTTCATCGACCATTAAAAATTTAGTCACATTTTGCCAAGAGATTTTCCTTAATATTTCAAAAACCACTTTTTCATTCTTCACAAAATATACCAGCCAATAGAACTTGAAAATGGCTTTCGATTGATATGAAAATTATTTTGAAATTCGGTGTATTCATTTAACAAAACAGTTTTGAAATTTCCGCTTCCATTTTGAAACACACTGTAGAAATCAACCAGTTATCGCTAATTAAATACCCTGCTAGTTATAGTAATTATAGTTACCTACAAAGTTTTATTCGCATTTGATAATACCAATAAACATATTAAAAGGATTTTGTATGAATTAGTGTTCATACGGGTATTTCCATCATTGCTATTATAGTATTATAGTATTTTGTCTATCATCTGTGTTTTTCATTTATTTTCAACTTTTTTAATCAGTTGTCTGAAATACCCCTTGCAACAAAAGCGTTGTTGAACTGAGGGATTGTTTTTTTTCGGTTATTTTCTTCTTATAATGGTTTTGAGTATTCGGAAGAAAGTGCCATTGTCTAACATTTTAACAGTTTCGTCAATTTGTCTTCTTAATTGAATGTTTTTTTCTTTTTTACTTGTAATGGCTTAAATTCTCTTCCAAAGCTTTTGACTGAGTGATAGCACTTCATGAATGCAGCTCTATGATTAAATTTAACATGTCAAGAATGTGTTAAGAATGGCCTTGCATACTCCTTTCCATAAGATTATATTTCATCCACCGTAGCAAACCTCGCATCGTATTTATTTTGAATATTAATGACGCTTGTATCACTATCAAAAGGTGATGAGACTTAGGTGGCAAATATTTTCCGAGGTTCTTCTCTTCTTTTATGAATTACGTCATAACGCAAGGTCAGCAATGTGACATTATTAGTGTTCAACAGTCATCTACATAATAAGAAAAGTCCAGTGTAAGAGGATGAATAACAATTTCTATACGGTGACGTTAATATCAGAATTTCAATGTAGCTAATGTATGATAAAGTTAATGAGAATTGTAATTTAGGTGAGTTGTTGTTCAAAGCATGGCTGTAACAAAGGAACTGAAGCAGAGGTCTCATGGGGAAATAGTCAACAGAAAGTGCAGTCGTGGTCAAAAGTTAACTTTATGGTTCTAGGACTGTTTTTTCAAGTACTGTTCAGGTAACGTCAGTGTAAACATTCTCTTTTCTATCATGATTATGACGGTATTAAGTTGTAAATGAAGTCGTTCATATTTTGTCAGTTTCTTTTATATTTTTTTTGACGGCTGAACAAATGTTGAATGTTTTTTATATCTACTATGTTATAGGAGAGTTATGAAAAATCTTTACAACGAAAAAACTTTTAACCGCTTTTAACTGTAATTGGAGTAAACAAACTTTTGCTAGATAGTAAATCGCATTTCTGAAGCTTCTTAGATAGAATATAAACCCAAAAGCTAAATATATAAGTTCTCAGTTCTGTTTTAATCTGACAAACTGCAGTCACTCCATCAACAATCAACATAATAACGCCATAACAATTTTTGTGGTACCATGTGTTAATTTTCTCCCCATTTTAAAATATTTACGAATGTTGGCAGCTCTTTGTAACGCTTTTAAAGTATTTTGATGTTCATTGGTCACTTTTTTCAGACTAAAATAGTAGGGTTCACCTTGGGTGAGAATTGGTTGTATCTAACCATGACCGGACCAGGCTTGATAACATCAAGATTCCTTTTCTTCATCACATTTACTTTCCAATGGTATATAATATCCTTGGCCCCCAAAATGATCATGAAATTTTTCCTGATCTCATGAACTATAAAAACAGTCAAAGCCATATATAAAAGTATTCACAAGTATCAAATAACTGTTTAAGATATAATATTATAACAAAACTTAAGAAATGAAATACATGTACAAGAAAACTCTATCTTCTTCTTCTGTCTAAAATCGGTTTTCCACGAGAGGAATTTATTCGTGCTAGGCAATATTGTTCACTGAGAAAAAAGTCGCACCAAAAAGAAATTAATTTCCACTACTTGCACTGAGAAGATGCACCAAGAATCAAA
This sequence comes from Turritopsis dohrnii, assembly GCA_027922465.2. Classification (NCBI taxonomy): domain Eukaryota; kingdom Metazoa; phylum Cnidaria; class Hydrozoa; order Anthoathecata; family Oceaniidae; genus Turritopsis; species Turritopsis dohrnii. The sequence goes on along the minus strand of BQMF02000097.1, from coordinate 656,255 downwards.
ACATTATGCTGTAAACATAAAAATACAAGCTCTTATTTCTGTGAAGGACATCTTCGTAATAAAATTGTTATTACATCATAAATACAAAACTTAGTTAGACCCTAACTACTGCTTCATTTTTTTTTCAAATTCAATATTCTTGTTTTCGTTTTCAGCTTCTTCTTGAATATTTTGCTCTTCCTCTACAGCAATATCAGGAAAAGCTGCAGTGCGACTAAACTTGTCTCTTACGTATCAATGTTTTTCATTGTGAATTGTCTAAAGTATGTCTTTGCATCAGCAAGGCAAGTCTTCCTTAATTTGGGAGTTTGCTGCTTTAAAAAAATCTGGTTGATTTACCATCGAAAAGTTCTTATTGACACGAGATCGAGCAATCTGATTGGCTTGTGACATTTTTATAAAACATGTTAATGAATTTTTCTTGTTGTTGAAAAGAATCGGTAACATGATAATTGTGCACTACCACAATTGCACTTTCTTTAAGGCTGAATATTGCCATGTATTTTCTGCTCGGATCGAAATGAACGTTTCCAATCGCTTTTTCTTTTCTGTTTTAGATAAAACACATTTGATATCGTCTAATAATCATTGACGGCTCACTTATGTTGAAATGAAAGATGGAAGTTGTTTGTCTGTTTATCCTTTATATGGGTTCTTCACTCTAACTATTGTTTTCTTTCACAAAGTTATTTAGTTCATAGGTTTAGATATGAACCTCCAAATCCAAAAACATTTCAGAATTGTCACTCCGATTAAAGCCATGAGTTACATCATTGGGGAGTATTTCAATTTAAATCTATTCAAGAAGGAGGCATCGATATATAAACGGTGGAAATATTGTACTTCAGGATGTGACTTATAAAAAAAGAATAATGTTGTTAATCATCTCTTGAAACACGTATGCATAGAGTATTATAACATTGAGTGAAGTGTTTATGTTTTATATCCTATTATTTCTGCCTATTGCTTGAGAAATGATCAATGGAAGGGAATCGAATATACCAGAATGACTTTCACATAAGAAGAAATATTAGAAACTTCTGAAACATATTACTCAGTAACAGGCCTTTGAGTTATAGAATTTACTTTTATCCTAAATGGTTTGGTTGTTTCATTGTAAGAATGCTCAAATATTTCTTTTAGTCTGTTTTTTCTCCCAAAAACCAACCTTTCGGATTACACTTTTTTGGATCAATTTGCGTTCGCCCTAACACCCCATAGTAGATATTTCAAGTAAAATCATTGCAAGCACGTTGCTTATGTCACTAGATGCTCCAAATCCATAGCTGAACGAAAGTTTATTCAGTATCTCTGAATCTCTGATCTTCGTTTTTAAATAAATAAACGTGACATAAAATGGAGCGCAAACAGTTTCTGCCTTTGTGAGATGATTTTAAGTGGAAGGAATGTCTGCTCTTTTGTAATTTCTCAAACCTTGCTTAGACCATAGCACAAATTTATGAGAACTCAAGTGTATATTTTCATCTATGTAATGGTTTTTTATTTAAGACAATATTTCTGTTACTCTTTTTATCGATCTTTGGTAACTTATTTTTACGCTCCCATGACTTCCACTCTATATCCAATTCCCCTTTTGACGAGTTTATTGTTATTAAAATGTCTACAGCGCATCAGAAAGATGGATACTACTTATATCGTCTTTGTAATCACTATCCAACAGTGACAGAATTTTGGTGACAGAATTTAGGTGAGGAGACTGGAATTGAGTTCGATAAAATCTTGTCCAAATGATAATTTCGTCTGACCTTTAATTAGAGTATTTTGGTGAAGGATGTCCTTGCGGGATTATAAGGAAACTATATTCCTTTTGGAGTAATACCGCGAAATGTAGTTCACGTAAAAAACTTTTACAAAATGCTTACCCAAATAGATCAACATGGCGAGATTAAAAATCCATGGAAATGGGTTCAAAGTTTACAAAAATTAGGCAATATCATTTCAAACAATGATAAATACATTCATATTCACGAACTTTTTGACTGGTCAATTCCCTAAAATCTCTATCGATCTAATACTACATCGTCCCAACATACTTGAGCTCAGTACTCTAATTTTTTGAGTAATAATTTAATAGGCTGTAAAAGGACTGAAATGGAATCATGATGTCATGAATATACAGTGTGTCCACGAGAAAGTGGGCACCTTGTTTAAAACACAAATAACTTTTCGAGTTTTTAACAATACAATGCGGTTTTTATACCGTTGGAAAGAGGATTTTTTGAGCTTTTCAAAAATATAAGTTGTTATTTATAAACATTTTTATTTTAAAAAATATCAAGTATTTTTTGTTTCGATACGCTTGTTAATTTTGTAATGATCAATAAAACAGACTTTTAACGAGCAATTAACCTTTTGTTTCGTTGAAACAACCACTGTTGTTGGTGTTGTGCTAATTTTGTCACGAAATTTTTTGAAAAGACACAAACCTTTTTTCATTGTGTAAACTTACCTTAAATTTTTTGTTATGATTTAATAATTTCATATTCCCAAGCATTTCCAAAACCTTTATAAGCGAGAAAACAAACTTTTATGAAATTCATTCTATTAGGCAGTTAACAGTCCATCAGTGAACTTTCGTGGTAAAATAAGTTTCATGAGACGAAAAGTTATGTAGCTGTTATTCAGGCTTTTAGACAGCAGTTTCTGGGTAGAAATCCCCCATCAAAAAGCACGATTCAAAGTTTTTAAAAGTTTGTAAAAGAGTTTTAGAAATGAAACTTTCAATTTCAAGCTTGTAAAAACGTAAAGTTTTCCTGATGTAAACGCAGCTTTATTACAATATTTTAGCTTTTTATGTTTTCCCTTGCTACTCGAGTCGTTAACATCTATTCAAACAAGCGTTAATTGATCGTTATTGATTTAATGTCTTGGTTTCATGGTAAAATCGATTATATTTCCCGAAAAAATTGTTTTTCTGTGAAAAGGGTCATATATTTAGAAAGAGCAAAACATTTTCTTTCTGTTAATATAAAAATTGAAAAAAACAAGCACGAAAAAAAAAAGATATGCTTATTAAAAGTTAGGTGCCCACTTTCTGGTAGACACACTGTACAGTGTGTTTCGTAATGTTGGAAATGGAAATTTTAAAGCCGTTTTTTTTTAATGGATATAGCGAAAAATGATTTTTACACCGTTGGAAAGCCATTTTGAAGTTCTTTCGGATAGTATGTTTTTGTGAAAAATAAAAAAGTGGTTTTTGAAAAAATAAGAAAAATGTCTTGGAAAAATGTAATTAAATTTTTAAAAATCTTATCAATTTTATGTTTGCGCTGAGACCCCCAAATTGATATTTAAAAACATAAAAGTTTAACGTTTTTCGTGAACACACAGCTTAAATTTGTTTATTGTTTTCCAAATTGCTGTCATTGTTTCAAAAAATCTTTCTTTGTATTCACATCTTAATCGACCATAACGAAACACACTGTATATAAATGTTTTTCCCAAAAGTAAATCAGCAAATAAATAACGAACTCTCTGATTGGTTACGCCTTGCAGATCGAGGTTGGAAGAATTCCGAATTTATTCACAAGTAACTTTTCGAATTCAGTTGCGTATCACATTATGATTTTCTTCAGTACGTAAAAGTAACTCGAAGCCAAAGTTAATAGCTATCCTCTTAATTAATAAGCGATTATATATCTTACCCAGCCGGCACAAGACGTCTTTTAGAAAAAAGTGTCTTTAAAAGTACGTATTTTATTGGCACTTTCAAGACGTCCTTTAAACGTCTTTAAAAAGACATCTTTCTCAAGACATATTAAAGACGTCTTTTTTTATTCGATTTTCGAATGTTTGATATTCGATTTCATGACTGAGTGAAACATTTTAGTTTAATAATCTATTTATGTTATTATGTTCAGTCAACCCAGCAGGCACCCAACGTTATACTAACGTTAGTGTTACGTTATTTTTTACGTTGTGGTAACGTTAGTGGTTGGTTAGAATGGAAGTCTTTTTTTAATTAGTATAACGTTAGATAGTTACGTTAGTATAACGTTAGATACTTACGTTAGTATAACGTTAAATACTTACGTTAGCATAACGTTAAATACTTACGTTAGTATAACGTTAAATACTTACGTTAGCATAACGTTAGAAAGTTACATCAGGACAACGTTAAATTTCGTTAACAACATCAAAATGTTATAACATTGTAATGACTTCTGAAGTCATTATAAACAAATCCCGGTGTCCATTCCAACAAAGTAAGACAAATGACGAAAACAGCGAATAGTCATAGAAGTTGATATTTACCTTTAATTGACAAGAAAAGTATATTTTTATGTCAATATTTACGCATGCCTAATAGAAGAAAAAGAAACAAATATAAGTGAAGGTGTTAAACGAATGCTTGTGGTTACGGCAAATTGCAATAAATGAAAATCAATAGACATTTATGCTAGAACAGATATCTATTTTCCAGCTGACTAATGTCCATAGAACAGACATTTTGTGTTTTCATATGTTAACAAAGCAAAAAACTCTGGGGATACAACAAAATTAATCAGAAACCTTGAGTAAAAGATTTCTATTAAAAATAATCAAGTAGCAGGCACTAATACTCTAGCTATCATCTATAAGTCATGTAGTACAGATCTTGCCAGCAAAACCAAGATTAAATAATCAAACTGATTTCTCGTTTTAAGGCTAGACTAGCGCGAAGTATATAATAGATATATAATAGACATATTACCATGTGTAAAATGGAGAGGAAATACTATGTTAGCACGGTAAAAGCGAGTTTTTTCAAGAGATACACTTCTTAATTGAAAAGGCGAAAATGTGTAGCAAGTGCGAATCAAAATTCATATCATCCTCAAGGACTTACTTATGATAGCCCTTACTAACGTAAGTATTTAACGTTATACTAATTAAAAAATAACTTCCATTCTAACCAACCACTAACGTTACCACAACGTAAAAAATAACGTAACACTAACGTTAGTATAACGTAAATTAACGAAATTTAACGTTATACTAACGTAAGTATCTAACGTTATACTAATGTAAGTATCTAACGTTATACTAACGTAAGTATCTAACGTTTTACTAACGTAAGTATTTAACGTTATACTAATTAAAAAAAGACTTCTATTCTAACCAACCACTAACGTTACCACAACGTAAAAACTAACGTAACACTAACGTTAATACAACGTAAATTAACGAAATTTAACGTTGTCCTGATGTAACTTTCTAACGTTGTACTAACGTAAGTAGTTAACGTTGGAATAACGTTGGTTTTACGTTGGTAACGTGAAACCTAGAACCAACGTTAGACTAACGTTAGATAAACGTTGGGTGCCTGCTGGGAAACTACAAGGACAAATGAATTAATGATTATATTTGATGCTCAAAAGCTGGTTGATTCCCGATATTTATGATATGCTGCAACCTATATACCACCCCCAGATTATCGTATCTGAACCAAAATAATTTTCAAGCAGTTTCAAAAATGTACCTTCGAAAAGTTTTTGTTCGTGCTGTTTACAAAAATATGTAAGTAAATCTTTTAATCTTTAACAACTAACATTAATGAAATTTCATAAACTATTTTGTTGTTTTGTTAAGGTAAAAACATGTATATTCAGCGATTTTGTTGTTTTGCTTTTAAAATTTTGCTAGAGTGGACAAAAGCTCTAGTTTTATTGTTAAATGATCTTCTCAAAAAATCAGAGAAGACCATACCGTACTTAAAGTCTTTTTTCTGTGTATATTCTATTTTGTCATTTTGGTGTAATACGTATGAAAAAGTACTCATTCATTGGAAAGATTATAAGCATTTGAATTCAACTTAGATGTTTTTTGTTTTTTGTAAGACGTCTAAATCTGATTTGTCCGCTTTTAAGACGTATATAAAATGCGTCTTGAAGACGTTGTCTAGATCTTTTCAGAAGACGTCATTTAGACGTTTAAAACAGACGTCTTTTAGACGTCTTGAAAAATGCGTCTTAAAAGCGGACGCTTCAGAACATTTTTAGACGTCTTTTAGATGCACGAAAAGACGTCTTTTAGACGTCTTTTAGACGCCTTTTTGCCGGCTGGGTAGTTATAGATTTATTGAGATAACAACGAACTACTTTGTAGTTTGTCTTTGTTTTTTTTGTGTTCTTTTTTCGTTATATTTTTACCATCTATCTTTCCCCTAATTACGAATGACGTTCCTCACAAATCCATAGCAATATGGAAACATATTTTAATGCTATGTAAATGGATACTGCAGCACAAATTTTTGTTCTCATTGAATCATGTACTTTAGTGATCAAAATTTTCGTTTCCTTTTTGTAATTGCAATTAAAAACATCTGTTCGTAATTATGAAGATACATGTTTTAAGCTTATTATTTCGGTACATACCCAGCAGGCACCCAACGTTATACTAACGTTAGTGTTACGTTACTTTTTACGTTGTGGTAACGCTAGTGGTTGGTTAGAATGGAAGTCTTTTTTTAATTAGTATAACGTTAGATACTTACGTTAGTATAACGTTAGATACTTACGTTAGTATAACGTTAAATACTTACGTTAGCATAACGTTAGAAAGTTACATCAGGACAACGTTAAATTTCGTTAACAACATCAAAATGTTATAACATTGTAATGACTTCTGAAGTCATTATAAACAAATCCCGGTGTCCATCCCAACAAAGTAAGACAAATGACGAAAACAGCGAATAGTCATAGAAGTTGATATTTACCTTTAATTGACAAGAAAAGTATATTTTTATGTCAATATTTACGCATGCCTAATAGAAGAAAAAGAAACAAATATAAGTGAAGGTGTTAAACGAATGCTTGTGGTTACGGCAAATTGCAATAAATGAAAATCAATGGAAATTTATGCTGGAACAGATATCTATTTTCCAGCTGACAAATGTCCATAGAACAGACATTTTGTGCTTTCATATGTTAACAAAGCAAAACACTCTGGGGATACAACAAAATTAATCAGAAACCTTGAGTAAAAGATTTCTATTAAAAATAATCAAGTAGCAGGCCCTAATACTCTAGCTATCATCTATAAGTCATGTAGTACAGATCTTGCCAGCAAAACCAAGATTAAATAATCCAACTGATTTCTCGTTTTACGGCTACACTAGCGCGAAGTATATAATAGATATTATAATAGACATATTACCATGCGTAAAATAGAGAGGAAATACTAGGTTAGCACGGCAAAAGCGAGTTCTTTTCAAGAGATGCACTTCTTAATTGAAAAGGCGAAAATGTGTATCAAGTGCGAATCAAAATTCATATCATCCTCAAGGACTTACCTATGATAGCCCTTACTAACGTAAGTATTTAACGTTATACTAATTAAAAAAAGACTTCCATTCTAACCAACCACTAACGTTACCACAACGTAAAAAATAACGTAACACTAACGTTAGTATAACGTAAATTAACGAAATTTAACGTTATACTAACGTAAGTATCTAACGTTATACTAACGTAAGTATCTAACGTTATACTAACGTAAGTATTTAACGTTATACTAATTAAAAAAAGACTTCCATTCTAACCAACCACTAACGTTACCACAGCGTAAAAAATAACGTAACACTAACGTTAGTATAACGTAAATTAACGAAATTTAACGTTATACTAACGTAAGTATCCAACGTTATACTAACGTAAGTATCTAACGTTATACTAACGTAAGTATTTAACGTTATACTAATTAAAAAAAGACTTCCATTCTAACCAACCACTAACGTTACGTAAAAACTAACGTAACACTAACGTTAATACAATGTAAATTAACGAAATTTAACGTTGTCCTGATGTAACTTTCTAACGTTGTACTAACGTAAGTAGTTAACGTTGGAATAACGTTGGTAACGTTAAACCTAGAACCAACGTTAGACTAACGTTAGATAAACGTTGGGTGCCTGCTGGGTTAGCAAATCAATACGTTTTTGGAAAAAATTATATGGGTTCTTGCATACTTACAGAAAAATAAAACAAAATAAGCAAACATTTGATAAAAAACACGTTTTTTGAGTTAAACATCCGCCATATTACAAATAGTATCACCAGAAGCTTCATTTTTGGCAAAGATCTTTTAAACATTTAAACAAAGCTATTTTGCAAGCTTTTTGTAACGTTGAAGTTATTTAGGAATGTTACATTGAGAGAAAATAACGATTTTTCCAAAGATTACACAATTTTGGGCTGAAAATCCGCCGTTTTGATCTTTTTGCAACTGACATGTTTCCAAATAGGGATGTTTCGTTTTGCACTTATCGTTTAAGAGATTTTTGCATAGTTTTTAGCTATTTAATTCATATTCTGTGGTTTTTTTCTTAAAATAACCGCCATACCGATAGGAACTTTTTTTGAAAATTATTTATACTGGCCGCCAAGGCGGCGTCGCTTGCCGCCCATGTCTACTTGCTCCGTATCACTGTATCAAAAAAGGTCAAATTTCCTAATAACGGCTCATACAACTGGGAAAAGATTCGAAGTCACAACTTCTGGTGTGCACTCAGTGTTACATCAGTATTACATTATCTATTTTTCAGGTTTTCCATTATGTGTGGATTACTTATTTTTTAAAACCAATCGTTGATCTGTACAACAATACACTCAAAACGTAGGAAGAAAACACTTCAACTTTTTATTAGCTTTTGTTTAAAAAAATTTACGCGCTCTAACATGGGTGCTATCAAACAGGACGAAAATGGTTTTACCGTAAATGTTTGTTTCTTTATATTTTAGTATCAGCTGAATGTGGGCGATGTTGCGTCGAAGGCTGTTGATCTTTTCGTTAAGCTGTATAATCCATTTCGGTTGGGATGTTTGTTGTGCGCCTTGTATTGTTATTTCACCTTTAAGCTGCTTTATCGTCACAGCTGCGGAGTACAAAAGGCAGTTAATATCTTCATGTGAGTTGCCTTGTTCTTTTTATATTAGCTAAAAACTCATTTGCGATAATGTCAATAATATTCCTCTTTTCGTCGCTGAGTTTATTCGGTACTGTCGTTGGTACAGTTCTTTTATTATCGATTCTATCGATAGAGTTTAACTCTAGAGTTAAACGACTGGTAATTCTTAGCGAAACTATGCCTGCGCTTTTCATAAATTTCATTGTTTTCGACTGCTATACCGTTGTCATTACTGTCAACCCGATTAGGAGGGTCATTAAAGTCGTTATCAGTTTGTTGTTCATCAATGGGTTGAGGTCCGTTGTCATTCGTGACGACTTGTTGATCACCGTCTTGGTTCTCAAGGGAATTTAATTTGTTCTGAACATTTTCATTGTTATTACCAACGTTCTGTGTTTCGCGAAGATATCCTCTCTGTGTTTCCAATGTTAATTACACTTTTATACCTTGTACATACTAAAAATCAAATACAATGTACGAAAATAGATAGGAAGTGCTAATGTATATAAATAAGGAAGCCATAGTTTGATAGTGAAAAACACAGAAACAGTATTGATAAAACAAATTTATTATACGAAGCTTTTCGTAAGTTACTTTTTACATCTTCAGGTATTATAATTCTTAAAAGCTAAAAATACAAATTATATAGATGAGTTTCTTAGTGACGTAATGTTTATAAACACCAGTGTTCTTTGCTCGATAATTACGGTATATTGCAACATAGAATATCATTAATCAAGTCATTTTCCTGTGAGTATGCGCACGCAGCCTCGCAGGAAATAAAAGTCTCTTTATACACTTCAAAATGTTGTCACTTTATTTGGTTCTCTGGAGTCCCCTTAAAGACAATCGACATTAGAAAGTTTCAATACACATTACCACTTCCTATCTATTTTCATACATTGTATTTGATTTTTAGTATGTACAAGGTATAAAAGTGTAATTAACATTGGAAACTCGTCTATACACTGTTATTTACATTTAAAAGCCATCTTGGGGGTTTACGTAATGCCATTTTTAAACAGATTTAAGAAACGTATGTCTAATTGGTCATTTATAATAGGTTTGTATCTTCTTATAAAAAATGAAAAAGTGCTAAGTGCTAATGTGTATTGAAACTTTCTAATGTCGATTGTCTTTAAGGGGACTCCAGAGAACCAAATAAAGAGACAACATTTTGAAGTGTATAAAGAGACTTTTATTTCCTGTGAGGCTGCGTGCGCATACTCACAGGAAAATGATTTGATTAATGATATTCTATGTTGCAATATACCGTAATTATCGAGCAAAGAACACTGGTGTTTATAAACATTACGTCACTTAGAAACTCATCTATAAACAGCTTGTTGCCGTAGATATTTTTCTGTAAAATGAGAAAGTTCTGGATATAGCTTTAAGTCTCTTCATATATCCCCTTCTTGGCTGTTTCTTAGCACTTGTAGAGCATTAATTAAGGTCTTTGTTTAGCTCATAAGTCCATAACTGTTTGGAGTAATCTGTGTTTCTTTCATAGCTAACTGACCTTTGATTTGTGGCCATAACTCCTGGTAAAAGTATCTGCAAATTTTGAAACAACAATGTCACTTTTTTCTTTAAACCAGGTACAGATTCATGCAATAGTTTTCTATAAAAATTTATACAACCATAAATCAGCTCTTGATGTAAAACATAACCATTCAAATTTTGTACACTTTAAAGTTGCATACTCCAGTGCAGGAGAGCTCCTTCCTCTTCGACGGCAAGTAAGCACTTTATCCTTGGTACTTACCTAGGGCACTTTTGCTGAGTTTAATCCGGTCTGGCACAGAATTCCAAAGTTGACATCCTCGGAATAGAATGGAATTTGTACCATAACGAATGGATTTGGTAGGAGGAAGCTTCAACAAAATTGATGTCACGCATACAGCCTCCTTCCCATAAACTAAGAGTCTGTTAGAACTGAAAAATTTAATTAAACCATAATTAAGTTAAAATAAAACCATAGGCTAATCGTGTTCATTACTAAAGGTTATATTCGCACTTGCTTGAACTCGTTGACTTAATAGGATCACAAGCAAACAACATACTTCGTCTAAGTGTAGTCTGAGTTTCTTCTGCGGATAGGCAATTTTGAGTTCCATCATATAGCCACCTGATAGCCCTTAAAAAGTTCCCTGGTAAACACCTTAATATGTTCCGCTTAACTATTGCTCATTTCAACGTTCCAGGCGTTTACGACATTTGTTGTTGAAAATTTACTACATTTGTCAGAGTTACTACATTTTTCGTTGCAGCATATCTTTCAAATCAGTTTAGGCCATATCCAGCTTTTACATGGTGTAGGATCTCACTAGATGCTAACTTTTTAATCAAGTGGTCGTGATCAGTTATTTTATGGAGACTTTGAATACCTTATTAAATTGTTCGTCAATGAAACACTTGCATTTTTACCAGTCTACAAGCAACCAAACCGACTGGGGAGTCGTTTTTAGGGCGGTCAAGATGTCCGGTGACACCCAGCAGCACAAGATATGGTGGATTAACGAACTATCTAGACATTCTATCAAAATTTATTCTGTCTTGAAATTTTACAAGAGGTACAAAGGTCATATCGATAGTCAGACCTACCATGGAGGCAGACAGTAACAGGAGATTGAACACTTTTATAAAGCCTATTCAATTCTATTGAAAATTGGAACTACGTGATTTAAAGAAAACCACTGCCAAAAGCGACATTTTATGTGGATTTGATTGTTGTTACATGTGCTGAATCCGATTTTGGCAGTGGCTTTTTTATATTCTTGAATTTTGGCCGAATCTGAAGATCATATATATCATAAAAATGTGTTGACTTTCCGTTCGTTTTGGTATCTAATGTGTTTGAATGAAACAGCGAGCAAATTATCAATTATCAATTATGGTACTATCCAGCTTCATCACTCAAAATCATCTTATATATAACATTTGCTATCTATATGCTAATAGCATTTGGAATCAACGAAGGATCGAGGTAATCATACGGAAAACGTCTTTGTTGGTTGCGCATTCTAATTCTTCCACTGATCTTTTTAAGATTGTCTTTAAACCTGCAAAACACAAATCGAGAAAGTAGCAGGTTACATTACTTTAGTGAATCATTTTAGTGAGGGGTTGAGTTGAAATGCATACGTTCATGAAACCCTAAGATCAAAATAATTGACGATCAAATAATAGAAATGGAAACTTCTTTGAAGTTCTAATGAAGCCACTTGAAATTTGATTTCCTCATGCATTTAATAATATTTTTAGTCAGCAATATTTGCATAATTGTAAATTAGCTTACTTCTGATTGGCCTTATTTGCACTGGGTGTTATCAAATAATCAACTTCATAGTGACCCAATGGCTGAGTTGCGCGCATGCTCAGCGTATGCATTATAGTCAGCATATGCATTGTTTCATAGATATCAGGAAGTAAGGACATCACTTCCTTTTCTGTCCATTCTTTTTTTGTAGGGAGCACCTAAAAACAAAATTTAACTGTTTTCCTTAATAATGCATTCCAATTTTGCATTCTAGTAATCATTTCTCACAGTTTGGACTTTTATGACAGTTTATCGATTTCTATTTGATGCCTGTGAGGAAAGCTAAAGATTGTAGAAAATACTTTTTTCCAGAAAAATCGACATTCCTTTCCAAAAAACTGAATTAATTTGAAAACAGCAAAAAATCATTTCATCAACGAATCCGTTGCACAAAACACTTTAAATAAGCGATACCTTATTTGGTTATTTCAGTTAAAAATTTATTTTGGAGCTCCAGTCGAAGCTCCATTATTCGAACCTCCATAATTGGAACTCTCTTTATTTCGAACAAATTTTATGATCCCTTCATCTGTAGTTTCTATGTAAATGAACCTCCAAAATTCGAACTTTCCGTAAATCGAACGTTTTTTCGATCCCTTGGGTGTTCGAATTAGAGCGACTTTACTGTATATTATTTTATCAAAAACCGACATTAATTTTCACGCTTACTTGGACTGTCAATGTGAAGATTATAACAGTTTTGCATTTTGATTTGGCTTACATGGAAAATTTTATTACAAATGTTTTTCTTTACCCCGTTTAAATCTCCATGAACATCCTTCATTTTGGAAGGGTAGTTTGGTGGGAATCCGTATTGATCATACTGTGCGAAATTAACTGCTGCATGTTGGACACTGCAGATGAAAATTGTGGTCGTGACAGTCTTAACCAAACTTTCAAAATCTTTGAAACCATCCTCCACTGATGCGTTGAAAACGTTCTAGAAATATGAAGTGCGAAATCTCCATAAATGTAATAGCCAAACAAACAAACAAACTATATTTAAAAGAGTTTTACTTTAAAGTTGAAGGTTTTAGGGTCAAGCATAATCTTTGCCCAAGTGTGAATTTCGTTATCAGCTTTGAATACTTCTTCATCATACTCAGAATTTTGACCTGAGATGAGAAACACCCGTTGTTAGAACAATAGTGAAATATAAAGTAAATTGCTTTTAATATTAATAATTTGAAATACCAGAGTATACAGCAACCAAAACCTCTTCAACATATGTGTATATAGCGTTGTACAGCTCTAACGCATCTTCTCTGTAATGATATCCAGGTAAAACATCTTTATCGTAGACCTTAACGAAAGTAAGTCACGAACGTGGCGAGTTAAACGTACGTTGAAAAGATATTTCTTTGACAAGTTATTCACAATCACCAATCAACAAAATATTTAAAGTTACAAAGCGTACCCCTCTTCTTTTTAAATCTTCAGGTAAATTCCCATCAACTCCGAATGACCAGGTTTTGAATCTAAAGTACACGTAAACAAAGTAAATAGCGTTTATAAACTTCCGCTTTGCGACTATTAACTCGATTGCAATTCAACCGGCTAGAGTCTGTTTTATCAAAAAAAACAGAATTACCTTTTAGCCAATAACTGTGGATATCCGTAATAGCCAGCAGCCATCGTTTTATCAAAGTATCCACCTTTTTCGACTAAAAACTTAAATGCTGCCCTGTAATTAGAAACGTCAATACCTTATAGATATATTGGGAAACGGGATTATTTAGCATGCAATGCCGCAATGATAACAAAAATCAGAGATAGGAAAGTGCGGATGCTAGCGCAAAATCATATGATTTCGGGAATTTCCCTACTATAGCTAATATTATCATATAAGATCTTTGTTTTCATAACGCGATACGAGTTACGAAACGTGTTATTTTGATTACGTAAGCAGTTTCTATTATTATAACCACAAATTACTCATAATTGTAAACAATTAAATATCTCATAAAAATATCCATGGGGAAATACCCGATTGTAGTAAAAAGCAGTTTGTAGCAGTTGGTAGCAGTTTAAACTTTATAATATAAATAAGCTAACAATACTTATAACATACAGACACAGACACAGACACACACAGATCATCGATGCAGTCAAAAAGATCTTCAAAGTCAATATCCAGGTATCATATATAGTTCATTTATTTTTTTTGTTTTATTTTTACCTCTTACCTTTTTGTTATCTTATACATATCTGTAATGCCCTCTAGCATATGTAGCAATACCATCTTTTACAATAATTCTTTTGTCATCATCCGCATTGAGAGCGAGTTTGTTTGTTTTTATAGTGTGAACATCATGCTTAATCGATTGAAAGGTCATCTGTTCTCTGTAAACATTCTTACCATCGAACAAGCATCTCTTGTAATCATCAAACCCCATGGTCTTCTTTACTACGCACTTCTTGACTCCCTTGCACTTCTTGTCTTCCTTTCCATCTAGCTGTTTATATGCATATGTCTTCGCTCTTAGAGCAACAAACTCTGTCATTATCTTACCACCCAACTCATCTTTCATTAGACCAATGACTTTCTTATTCAAACCTATGGGTAAAGGTCTATTATCTTTCTCATCATACGCTGAAGTGTCGAATCTCAAAGCTACATCATCGGCAATATCTTTGTAGAAGTCGTCGGTTTTGATGTGATAGACAAAGCTGTCTGTATCCATATAGCAGAGCTTTAGATTGTCACCATATTTTGGTTTCATATAATCATAATGAAACTCGTACATAATCGTCTTTGACAAATCAAGAACTGTAGGTCCCAGATAGATTGGCTTGTTCAACACGAGTTTGATCTTTTGCATTTCAGCAGCCATCAAATGTTCACTGAAACAGATACTACCCTTGAAATTAGGTTTCATCACCAGCTTCTCATATTGTTCTTTCTTGGTAGCCAAGCGTATGTCTTTATGCTTACGTTGATTCTCCATAGTTTTACCAAAGACTGAATTGTTCATGAGCTTGAAAAAGTCCTTTTCAAAGTCATTCTTTGATTTAGTACGCAAATTGGTGTTGAAATCGATGTACGGCTTCAACCATGCACTTTGTCTAAATCTCAGTACTCTATGAACCTTCTCAAGAACAAGACCATGCTTCAGCGCTTGATCAAGTGCACGGATATGAATAATATAGTTCTTCTTGTCTGAAAGACATGGAGTTAGCTTTTCTACACCATTGATCTTCTTTCGCTCAGGCATAAACGGAAGATCGTTATGTGAATCATGAAGCTCCTGAGGATAGTTCACATCAACTTCAAGAAGATAACCATATTTACCATCTTTCTCAGCCAACTTTGAAATGAAATCGGTGGTAAATTTATTAGCATCTACCCACTTGAAATTCCCTGTCGGTAGCTTCTGAATCATAGCCCATCCATATAGATTATTTGCATCAAGATATTGGAGATAGCTACTTTCTTCAGTCTTCTTATATTTAGCATCCATATACTTGTTATTAGCTTTAGCATGTCCTATGAACAGCCTGACAGAGACCTCCTCTAATACCTTGCTCTACGAACAGAAACATATCCATATCTGACAACAGATCCAGCTCAACCTCTGTCTTTTTCAAACATGCTTGCCAAGCTAGTCCTGGAGCAGTGTAAAAATGTGCAGGATCCAGTTTATAGTTTGTTATACATGTTTCCCTAAAAGTCTCAAAAACATCAGCAAGCAATAGAACGTCTGTCTTGAGGTAGAGATCATGATACGCACCCATATTTTTATTTTTCATATGTTTCCACACCTTCTGTGCATGTGTATAATCAGCATCACTGATACCTTTCATGTTCAACTTGCTGTAAAAAGCATCTTTCGGTGGGAGCTTAGTTTCGTTAAACTTATCAAAAGAATCAATGTATTCATAAGGATAAACTCCTTTTCTTCTCAATAGTTTGAATTGCTCATTACCCTTGAAGAATTTTCGAAGGTTTTTACACTGATCGTCGGATAGATTGTTTACCAAGTTATCCAGACTACTAGCCATGAAACGCACGCTATCGATGAATCTCAACTGTATCTTTTGAATTCTAGTCACCCCATTTTTATCAATGTATTCACCAACCTTAACATCCAATGAGAAAGAGATATATTTTTCTTTGTTTTCAGCGATGACAGCAATCCCTTCATCTCCATACTGTTTGGCTAGTTCTTTGATAAATAGATGAGCATCATATCCGCTCAGATTGTGAAAGACGATCGGAATGTATTTAGGCACTTTGTAACGGATATTACAAGACTGATGTGCAGCTCCACGAAATTTACCAGTAAAATGACAGTGATCCCTAACCTTAATATTATCTTTTTCAAATTCTTTCATACATATGTGACATTTATCTGAATCGGTAAATCCTTGTTCCTCTTCATATGTGAGGTCTCGCATTCTCTGTTTAGGAAACATATTGTATAGCCTTTTCACTTCACCTACCGCATGATCTACAAAACGTAAAACACAGTCTTCACCTCGATAAAGCGTTAGAGGGTCTGAAACTTCACCATGAGCAAATTTGCTATAACAACAGAAGCCTGTGGGGATATGTATACCAACCTTTTTAGTGGATGATCCAATAACGCTACGCGGTTCTTTACAAACCTCTTTTGACAAAGCTTCGAAATCAGCATACATTATGAAAGGAGCTTTGAGCTGGTACTGACCGTCATGAAACTTAACGGTGCTACCCTCATTTGGCATCTCAATCTTCGCGACATCATTATTTTTACAATATTCAAAGTGTTCATCTCGTGTTTTCTCACTTGAGAATCCATTGAGACAATTCAAACAATAATGTTCTTTATTTTTGTGCTTCGAGTTGACCTTACTCAAGACACCACTCAAGTTCTTTACAGCTATATAATGTCTCTTTTCCTCTTCACATAGCAAAAACAAAACAACTGTTTCTTTGCGATCAAGATGCTTCGACTTGCGACACATATAGATACCTTCTGCCACATCTTTTGTTAAAACATGCACAGCGATATCAGGGTTCCTCCTCTCAAACAAATCTATTTTATTTAGCGTCATTGGAAACGATAAACCCTCCCAATTATATTTATCAACATGTTTCTTGAGATTCGTTATCCTTTGCGGATCTTTCTTAATCTCATTGTGGTTCAAAGCTGCGATAACAGCCCATTTGAAACACTCTTCATCATCTTTGTTTTTAGGATTGATTATCGAATACTTACCACTGAAATTCTTAGGTAGCGGCAAGTAAGAGCTGCCTCTCGTTAATTTTAGCTTGTGAAAATCCACATCAATATTTAAAATTTTATCGATAACAAAGCCGGATTGAGGTAACGCAGGGTTTTCAACCTGTTCGATTATCTTATTGAACATCTTATTAATAACATCAGATATATCGCTTTCATTGTGAATTGTTTCCATATTGCTATTAAACGCCTTATCAACATAGATTGTTGCTTCAGGATTGGATAGATCTTCTTTTCTCCATTTGATCCACACAGTTGCTTGAATTTTTATTGATTTTTTGTTTTTGAGTTCTCTCATAATCAGATCACTTAAAATGGGTCGAACCTTATCGAGAAACGAATCAACGTCCTTTTTTCCATCTGAGTTTATCTTGAACCTTTTGTAAGAACCCTCAAACGCCATTTCAATGGGGACAAACGCTTCTGGTTCCACCAATTTTTCATCTTTTTCATCAGTCTTCCTCTTGTAGAGATTGAGAATCTTCTTCTTCATCTCTCTGAAAGCGCCACTCACTTTCTCCTTAATAGCTTTAGGTACATGATTTATTAACCAATCTCTCCATTCATTCAACTTGCTTTTCACAACAGGTCGAGATTTTCCCATTTCTTGTTGCTCAAACAAATCCATATCTTGTTGGGTAGGAATAAATGGAACAGGTCTTGGTGGTGGAACAGGTCGGTTAAACCTAGTAGGTCTTGGTAGTGGAACAGGTCGGACAGGTGGGTTTGCTAATAATTCGATCAACTCAGCTTTTCTGAGTTTTGAATAGCCATGTAAACCGCGTTCTCTCGCAAGAGCTTTTAATTCAACAACAGTATTTTTAGTAGTCATGTTTAATATACATATGTAATTAGCTCTCCTTTAAGGTAGTTTAGAAATTTCCAATTTTTTCAGACTATATAGTTAACATTTGTTACTCGATTTTAAGTAACAAAAAACACAGCCTCTACAAGGTTGAACGAGCCAATTTTTTTTGTTTCCGAACCATCTTTTTCTGCTCATTATTATGCTCTCGATATCTGAGATATTTTTCTTCATTGTTATTTATCCAGTTTGAATAGCGTGTATAAAATGCTTGTTTAATATCAGGATCGAGAGTATAAGATGGATCCTTATCATTCTTTTCAAGTACATCAATCATTTTAGCTTTATTCATTTGCTTAACATATTTTATTTTTCGTGATGCACATAATTTTACTAACATATCATAAGTCATTGATCGGTAATCTGATACTCCATTATCGTAATGTGATTCTGTTTTGTCAGTCATGTTTATTCTTTATATAAAAGAGATAAAACTTTTAAGCCACTTTGATGTCATTTTTTTAACAAAATGAGCTAAAATAAAACGTTGTTTATAAATAAAAATGTCAGACACTAAACTTCAAGAGATTTATTATCAACCTCAAAACTTATGGAAAGGACAAAAGGCTGTTCGCAATCTAAGAGGATTCGACTTCAAACCGAAGGTAATTAAGAAGTGGCTATCAAAACAAGCTTTGTGGCAAGTACATTTACCAGCACCGAAACATGTTGAACGTTCACATTATGAGGTAACTAAACCGAATGAGATTCATCAATTTGATATATTGTATATGCCTAGTGATATGCTATATGGTAATAAATACAAGTACATCTTATCCGCTATCGATGTTGCTTCACGTTACAAAGTAGCCCGACCTTTGAAGACTAAGAAAGCCAAAGAGGTTGCCGATATGATAAGAGATATCTATAGAGTTGGACCCTTAAACTATCCAAAAGTATTTCAATGTGATAACGGTTCAGAATTCAAAGCCGATGTGACAAAGCTGTTGGAGAAGAATAACGTCGAAATTAAAAGAGTAACTACTAAATATAAGCATACCCATACGGCGTTTGTCGAGGCGTTGAACAAGATACTTGCCGAAAATTTATTCAAAATACAAGATGCTCAAGAACTGAACGATTCGGAAAAGGTATCATCTACGTGGGTCAAATATTTGTATAAACTTGTGGATAGATTAAACGATACGAAGACGCAGATGATCGGTATGAAACCGAAAGATGCTATTAAAATGAAAGAGGTACTTCTCGCTAAACGAGAGAGCTATCCACCCGAAGAAAAGTTACCTCAAGATGGTTTGTATAGATATCTATTGCAACCGGGTGAAGAGCACGATGACCATCGAAAAAGAGCAACAGATAGGATATGGTCAAAGAAGACTTATAGATTGAGTGAGGTGATAGATCAACCAGGTAACCGTGTAATGTATTACCTTCAAGATGGACCTGAACGAGCTTTTGTAAAAGAAGAGTTGATGTTGATACCTGAAGATACAGAATTACCTCCTGATTATGTGCAAGGTTGGTGAATCATACATCTCATACAAAAAAGTATCTTTACTAGAAACAAGTAAAGATGAGTCGACGAGATTTTATCTAGCGCCATATAATGTCATAATCAAAGAATTGTCTTTCTGGATTCTTTTGAGATTGTTTGAGACCTTTCGGTCTGACAAAGGCCTCTCTAGAGCTCCAACCATAATCATTTAATTCAATGAAAAGTCTTTCAGGCAACCACACCTTATATATATTTCCTGCTCCGTCTTTCAACTCTGCATACATAGCTTTTGTAGAAAAAAATTTAACATGATAAATCACGTTTTCAGGTAGCTCTCGCCACTTTATGATCTCTGCCATTTGTTCATTGTTTTGCTTTTTGATTGTTTGTTCGAATGTATCAACTGTTGGGAATTCCATTGTCTATATATACTTGTGATCATATCTCTTTATATCAGTTTCATTTATCACTTTATCACTTTTCAAATTGAGGAACACATAACCACACATCCTAGTAACCATTTTCGGTTATTGACTTTTTCAAGTTTTGAAGTTCTACCATCAAACTTTTTTGAAATTGATTTTGAGCTTCGGTACCCATCTTTCTATCTGTAGAACTGAGTCCTTCTAAAGCTTTGTAATATGTTCCCTGCAAAACCTGGAATTCTTTGTAATTGATCCTCCCATCAGCCAGCGCCTGACTTATGTTAGTTTCGAACACAGCGATTGAGGATGTAACAATATCATATAATTTTATCACTTTTTCTACTTTCTTTTGATATCTTTTGATGACAGCTGTGGTAAGTCCGGTACAGATAGAGCCGGCTAAGGCTACACCACCTAATCCCGCAGAAATAGGTATTCCGATAATAGTAGCCCCTGTTGCAATTGAACCGATGCCAGAGCCGATGGTTATAGCGCTTGAGCTAGCATTTAGTAGCATCGATCGTTCTATCGCCTTGTTGTATCTCTTGAGCTTGATGCTAAACTTGTTCTTAAGTTTTATCAACTCTTCAAATTCTGAATTTATTACGCTTGCGTTAAACTTTTCCTGCTCATTCAAATCCTCAGGAGCAGTGGGTAGTTTTGGATAAATTTTAACATTCATATTTAGAGGTTTGTTATAACATAATTAATAATAAATTATCCTCTAAATAAATAAAATGGCAGACATTGATATTGACCCCTTTGGAGAACATGGGATGACGACAGATGAAACAACCGATGAGACGTTTCCTCTCATACCAACTTCGGGTGGTGAACAAATAGATACACGCGGAGCGACGGGTGAAACCTCATTTGGTGGTGGAGATCAGAAAATTGAACTTTTGAAAAATTTTGTTGGTGATATATACAAAAGATTATCTGAAAGGCTCCAGCAATACCCTGAGGCGTTATATACCGATCAGTTTGAAATTAGAGATGGTGAATTATACTACAAAGACAATACCAAACCATTGACGAGCGAAAAAATACTAAAGGCTACCGGAGAGATAGCTCGAATATTGGGTAAGAAGGGGTTACGTAGTTTAGGGTTTGATATACCTATTGGCAAAATAACAGCACGACAAGCAGTTATGCTAAACAAAATACAAGAAGAACTCCCTTCATCATCTAAAATCACAAAATCGAGTGATGTAGAGCTTGAGGAGATTACGGGGAATATTGCAAATAGTACGGAAGATCTAATTTCATTAATAAGACAACAATCTGTCGATCATGAAATGACTCAGACCGGCGATCTATTTGAATATCCTGTACGTGAGTTGTTAGGATTGGATAAGGCGCTGAGAAACATACGAGGAGGTCTTCAGGAAGAGGTTGCGAAAAAGGTTCGAATAGAACAGCATATCGATCGAGAGAAAAACAAGTTGGAGGAGATGGAAAATGATGCAACATACACGGACGAACAACGAAAAGAGGTTGAAGAGAGAATGGATGGATTACGTGAAGAGTTGAAAGCTAGGAAAGAGAACATTGATATTCTCAAAGGTAAATTAAACAGTCAAGTTACGAGCATCAAAGAAACCATTGCTAAAGTCCTCGACAAAGATACCTCATTAGGTGAAAGGATACGAACACTATTCCGCGAACAAGGTATAACAATCGTTAGCATTCTGACAGCGTTTGGTATGGCTATCGGTGTCCTTGTGGAAGCTTTGTTACCATCAGCAACTGGAAACTCTTCGCAAAATCCTGACAAAGGTGGTGATAAAAAGGACGATGCAAAGGAATGGATAAAAAATAAACTAAAAGCGTTAGCATCACTTCTAGGTAGATTAGCATCTAAAGCGGCAGAGGCTTTACCAGGAATAATTGGGTCTATCGTATCATGGATATTGAACAGAGCTAAGGAAGTTGTAGGTTGGTTAAGTCAAAATTTATGGGCTCTGATTGTAGGGTTGATCTATACATACCTTGTCACTAGACGATAACCATCTGAAAGTGTATATGTTACATGTATCGTGTAACATAATTTTTGTTGATGGTCTTCATCTTTCAAAATACCACACAATTCCACCAATACCGAGCATACTCAGAGCTATAAAAGCCAATTCTCTTTCATGTTGATCATGACTCGGTGTATAAAAGTCGCTCAATACAGGCTCTCGTGGTAGCGGTTCAAGATGATTACTAAATACACTATTGTACTCTCTCATTGCATCATTTAGTTCTACGAATTTTGAATCAGCCTTCTTTTCGAGCATGAGCTGCTTATTGATAAAATCGATCCTTTCCTGTCGTTTTTGCTGCCATTCAATCTGTGCTTTTTGTAATTTTTCTATGGCCAAATCATGACGTTTTCTTTCCTTATCGATTCTGTCTTTGGATAAACTTGAAAACAGATAGCTTGATCCTGTGAAAGCCAAAGCGTTAGCCAAAGCTCCACCCAACATCATTGCGATAGAAGCCATATTTAGATATTGATATTTTCAGGCAAAATCTTTTGTTTGATTAAGTAGTCCTTTGTCACTTCACTAGCGGCGATAATGGCAACTAGTTTTCCCGTATCTTCCAAGTCGAACTTTTGAATAGAGGGAGGTGTCATTTTTAACACCTTTTTTCCTAGCATAGAGTAGCCGATAGCGAAAACGCAGACGACTGATGCATGATATAAATCGTTGATGATACTTTTCTTGTCCATGTTTGTTATATATACATTTTTTTTTCTTTTTAGTCCATTTCATGTTTATTGATTTTCACTGGTATTTTAGATTTTTGTGGAAGGGGGGTGGATGGTGACACACGGGGTAATATTTGCTCTTTCTTTTTATACACAAAATAAGCAAATCCACCAACTAAACCGAGAGCTATTATTCCACCTACACCATAGGTGTAGTTCATGGGTTGTTCATTTGGTTTGGTGAGAGAGGCCTCAGGCTTCTCCATTTCTTTTTGAGGTGACACTTGTTTTAATTGTTCTCGTTTTTTACGGTTGTATTCCGCCAACTTCTTACCCGCTTCAACCTTTTTTGGGTTCTTCGTTGTCACTTGAATGGGAGTCTGTTCTTCTGACATTTTTATTATCTACTGTATTTATATTATCATCGGATTTATTTAAATTCCTTTCATTGATATAATGCCTCCCGGTAATAAGTCCAACACTGAGTGGTGCTAATAATGAGCCGAATTTATAATATAAGTCACATGTAAATCTTTGAAGGGCAGAGTTTAAGAAGGGGTCATTTTCCAGGTCATTGCTCAACGCATCTTGATTGTTTATTCCTAACGTTGCACAAGCCCCCATGGAATAAATACGTATCAGTGATTTCCCCAAGGATTTTACCATTTGACCTGATAGTTTAGCCTCGTAGATACTAAAAAGTTTTTCTACCTCTTCATCTTTGAGTTTGTTAATTTGCTCTTCCGTGTACATTTTCCCTAAGTATAGCTTGCTATTTCCAGTTAAGACACACTCGAGTAATTTTTGTCTTTTACCATCTGAAGGTGGAAATTCACCCGGAACATCATAACTCTGGTTGATTAAATTATCGATCGCTGTTTCCACCATTTTTATTAGAGAGAGGTATTTTTTTAACACAAAATAAAAGTAAAATAGCGAGATCAGCAGTATGCTTAATAACATGAAGTTGACATATTCTATCATTTTGTTGTGTTTGTTATAATTTTCTTATACTCTCTTATAATTTTGTTGAAATTTGTTGTATAAGAGTTTGCTGTCCTCTTATAATTATGTTGAAATTTGTTGTATAAGAGTTTGCTGTCCTCTTATAATTATGTTGAAATTTGTTGTATAAGAGTTTGCTGTCCTCTTATAATTTTGTTGAAATTTGTTGTATAAGAGTTTGCTGTCCTCTTATAATTTTGTTGAAATTTGTTGTATAAGAGTTTGCTGTCCTCTTATAATTTTGTTGAAATTTGTTGTATAAGAGTTTGCTGTCCTCTTATAATTATGTTGAAATTTGTTGTATAAGAGTTTGCTGTCCTCTTATAATTTTGTTGAAATTTGTTGTATAAGAGTTTGCTGTCCTCTTATAATTATGTAAGACAAAATAATTATAAGAGGATGATGATGTTTAATAATATATTCTAACATTGTTAAATAAATAAACATTGTTTACTTAAACAATTATGTTCGATGATGAATCCTCAGATGATGATATTATATTTTCCCATCAAGATACAAAAAGGGTTACTTTTAATGATAAAGTAATGGTCCATTATATCTATGCTTGTGAATCTCGTAGAAGTAACTGGATAGAGGCTGCTGTTGACAGAGTACGCTTTGAATCGAGGATTAAACATATTGGTAAAATTCTAGAACCTGTATTGAGACGTAAATTAATCTCTTACAGTAGTCTTATAACAGTCTTACAGTAGTCTTATAGGAGTCTTATAGTTTTTGTTACAAGAGTCATGTAACAAATAACGTCAACCTGTTTAACAAATCGCATACGTTCTCGGATGTTCCATTCTCATGACTAGGCACGTGTGTTTCCCTCCTTTCAGTTTTTCCTTGACATCTTTCAATTCTTCTTGTGAATCAATCACATCATTCTCTTCATGAATAGTGGCTAGATCGTTTCTATCTTTTGGATACCACACATATAACATTTTAGCTTGTCGTCGTAAATTTTTAGGTATAGCTGTGTATGATTGTGTAAGTAACCATAGCGAATGATTTCGATGTCTACCGCTAATTGCCAACTCGAGCAAAGGCTGTCTCTTTTTGTCTAATTTTTCATCAGCTATTATATCATCAATCAGAAATAAGGTTTTGTATCCAGCACAGAAAAAGTCCAATTTCTTAATCCATTCATACAAAGATCCTTCCGGCTCAATTAAAATCACATAGCTGTCATTCCAGAACCACTTTCGATCTCTGTAAGTCTGATTCCACCTCAAGGTGGGACATATAATCACGATGAAATCAAAGTGATCAAAGTATTGATTTTCTAATAATTTTACAACACGATCCGTTTTACCACACGATGTTGGTCCAACGAATAATGCTGTGTGAGGCTCTTTCATGTAAAGTGTATCCATTTTACTAATATAATGTAGACATAAATTGACCGTTTTGTATGTTTAATTGAGCATCCATTATTAGATATATATATGCGTTTAAGTTTCCTGCAGTTTCAGCGGTCTTTTCAATCTGTAAAGTGATGCCTTCACTCGCATTTTCAATCTTTCGACCGGTCCCATGCAAGGCATTCTCATCAATTGTTCTGAAATCTAACCATAGAGCATACTTGTTTGTTAAGTAATCAGAGACTTTTACATCATGTAATCCTAAGCGCTTTCGGTTTTCACCGACGCTATTATCTTTTGGTTTTCCTTCAGCAAAATACTTGCAAATCTCATTGTATTGTTCAAACGGCTGCATCCCTTGAGCAAAAAGTTGGTTAGGCTTACCCTCGACGATGACTGATACCTTTTTGATCTTTGGATTGTAGAATTTGCAGGTTTCTCGTTTGTAGGATTTTTCTTCTTCAAACAGAACTAAGATACCCTTCAAAGATTTGGCTGGTGTGTTGAATGACCAATTCCACGTTGTGTCTGACTTGTTTACTCTAATTTGTCTGTGCCGCAAAATCCTATCATAGAGCAAAGCCATGTTTTGATATTCAGAAGCGATTTGTCTAGCCAACTTGGGTTGTGTCACAAGCTCATATTCAAGTGAGATGTTAGATATTTTGTATTTACCGTCTGGGTTACGTTTTTGACCTGCGGCAGTATCTAGAGGGTCAGAATAAATAACTCGGTTATAGTCGTTAAATGTGATCTCGTAGCATAACCTATTCCCTAAACCCGCTTGATAATATGGGATAGTACTATCTAGCATCTCAAAGTCGAGTGGAATGACAAACTTGTTTTTATAGGTGTCAGCAATGGCTTTGTCTTCTGCATCAGTGGTGTCTTTATCAGAAGCACCAATCCTCAATTTCATACAATTCTCTGTACACCCATCATCGATGATGATACCCTGTCTTATCGCGTTTCTCTTTTCAAACTTGGTTAACCATAAATCTCTGTAACACCCAAAAAGATCAAAGTCATCGATGCTCAATATCTCGTTACCTTCGAACTTGACAGCCAACTTTTTAACGATAGCTCTCCCAATGTTACTGACCAATGTTCTTTTTGAGTCAGCTTTCGATTCGAGTTCAATATCAAAACTTAGATTCGTTGTTCCTGGAATAATAACATCATCACTTCCTAAATTTGGAAACCTAACCAATAATAACTGATTTTGATCGATCTCACTCGGATTGTGTGTGACAATTACTTTTTGACGAGAACCTTTTACACCGTGGGCAGTTCTAAGTGAACGTTCTGGATTTAACCTCTTTCCGTACTCCATTATTAATTATGATATATAATTAATTTTTTACTTTTTATCTCGGTTTAGCGGATGTACAAAACAACGGTTGTACCCAGATCTTCTTTTAGTATACCACCATGCTGATCTGTCAGTCTCAATGTGAGAGACTGGAATACACCGTTTTTTAGTTTTTTGTAATGAGGATTTTTAGGCTCAGTATGTGTAAAGTCACTATATTTATCGATGGGAATAGTTAGTAGAATATCGCTTAGCTTTCCATCCTCAAGATTTTGAGTGTTGTCGAGTTCAGAGAGATGTAAATTCATTTTGGTTATTTTAGCTAGCGTATTTGTTCTGATTATTTGAGAGTATTTGCCTAATGGTTTAAGTTCTATATCACATTCTAAAAAGGTGCCTGCTAAAAACGCGTTCAATTCTCTGCCAGTGAATTTTCGTTTTGGTATCGACTTTTCAACTTTCCCATCGTCAGACGTTTTCAATGTTATCGGTGTTGTGATTTGATAGGTGAAGGTGTCTCCAAATATCTCACATAATGCGATCTCTTTCGAACCGTCCATATTTCGAATGGGGTAAGGTAGATATATGGTCTTCTCACCCCTTACGAGATTTGCTGTGATATACATTTTCTTGTATTAAATAGAAGATAATATTATTAAATAATAATGGAGAATATTTTTAAATATGTTCCCAACGCGCTTTATAAACCAAATGGAGGGCAATACCTTCAGATATTGAATGCTAAAGATTTATACAAACAAACAATTATCGTCTCTGAGAGCGGTTCTTTCCCCGCAACTTTTCCAAATATATTTACTAATTACGAAATGGATGAAAATGATCAACGTATGAAAATTTGGCAGGAACAACCATTTAAATTATGGCAAACCCAACTCAATTTTGTCACTTGGTGTGCTTCAAGTGCTTGTGGGGTCAGTTCTGAACACCTGAAAGAAGGTCGCTCTACTCCTATGATTAGAGCAGTATATCGTTTTCACGTCTATTATCATATTAGACGAATCATTAAGCGTCTGCAGACACCTCTACCTTTTGAAGATAGTTTCAACCAATATGATAATCCTTATAACAAAGAAGAGTATTTAAAAATCTGTAGTGAATATGGTGTCGATTCTGATCCTAAAAAATACAAAGGACAATATTTTTACAGCTCGTATCAAAAAAGACGTAGAGACTATCCAACGCCAGGTCTGAGTTATTTCACAGACGACTCCATGACACGATGGATTATAGAAAAATCTAAAGGCTTTACAAAAACAGGTCTTGTAAAAATTTCAGAGAGTGTTAGAGCATATGCTTATCTTCTTCTTAGTTCGCAAGCCTCAGCTCGTTCTTCTATTTTAGGTAATAATTCAAGTGCTTTGACAGCTCAAAGAGTTTTTATGAACAACTTTGAAGACATTGTTAACCGCAGAGTTGATATTCAAGATGACATTAAACGTTATCAAGATACTTTAAATTATGCTTCAAGCAAAGTTGATTATTCTGTTGGACAAGGTATTTACATGTTACCTAGTGATATGAATCTAAACATCAAGTCGGGAGTGTCTGGTTATAATAATAAAATTCTCATATCTAATGACAACTTGAGCCTCGGAAGAAACAAAATGATTAATGTTATGCAAGAGCATCATATTTCATCCAAAGTGACTAGCTCTCCAACACAAACAAAAATAAAAGTTCACAAAAGAGTAGTGAGTCAAACAGATTCACTCCCATCTCATGAAGAAGAGAAAATAGCTTTGGTTTTAGCGATTACCACGATGTTTAGTATATGGTATGTATTTCGCTGATCAGCGCATGTAGTTTGCAATTATAGCCGGCATTGTGGATACATGCTAACACTTCTAAGCCCTGGCGTTTGTTGAATTTCGATCGAAATGACGGTAACCTGAATGTCTCTATGGACCAGAGAAACCTGACAGTGATAAATCACCCAGACACAATGCTAACCATTCCGCGATATATTCAACACAACTGCGGGGAAGTGCGCACTCATGCAAGTTTTACAACCAGAACATGAGAGATCTACAACCGCCGAAGTATATATATACTTCCTCTCAGACGAACTGCGTGGGGTTCGAACACACGACCTTGCTGTTACAAGTTAGCGTTCTTATCCACTAGACTACGCTGATCTGTATGTTATATGTATTGTTAGCTCATTTATGTTATAAAAATGAAACTACTACAAACTGCTTTTTACTACAATCGGGTATTTCCCCATGGATATTTTTATGAGATATTTAATTGTTTACAATTATGAGTAATTTGTGGTTATAATAATAGAAACTGCTTACGTAATCAAAATAACACGTTTCGTAACTCGTATCGCGTTATGAAAACAAAGATCTTATATGATAATATTAGCTATAGTAGGGAAATTCCCGAAATCATATGATTTTGCGCTAGCATCCGCACTTTCCTATCTCTAAATCAATCACGTAACTTGTCTCTGCCTAATAAAATGAAGTGTTATTTCCCATGGATATCGCTTATAGATAAATGGGTCAGGAACAATAAAGATCTACTGAAACGTTTGATGCAAGAAAATAAATAGAGAAATTGTGCTTGGAGTTCAATTTTCTCGAAATCAAAATTTGCATTTTATAGCAAAGTGATCGAAACACAAAGAATTTTTCTCTTTCCGCAAAAATAACATTAACTTACGCATTGATTGCCATCAGGTACATGAAATGAGGTCTCAACAGTAAGCTTACAGGGTGTGACGGAGCGAGGGCTTGCTGTAACGATGTGAGAATACTCTCAGCAATTAAATGTGTGAATCCTGTAAAGCAATAAAAATAGTTTTTCCACTACATTGATTTAAAGACTTTAAGAGAAGATTTAATTACCTAAGTGCGTAACGGTTTCATGATAATTGGAATCAGCAACGTTAAACAGCATTTTTGCTAGCAGCCAGTTGTATGGAGGGTCGGTTGGCAGATAGACCTTATATAAGATTAGAATATTGGATTTTTTACAAAAATCTCTGAAATAATTATTCTGCATTAGTTGTTGATTTGGGAAAATGTTACAGTTGAGATTGCCCGAAAGAAAACTGGAAAAACTGTACCTCAGCGTCCGATCTTTGTTCCAATTGGATAGCAAGCGGCAAGAACCGCTTTTCTTCATCAACATGAAACAGGGCTATTGGTGCGAAAATCTTAATAAAAGAAAATACAAACGGATGAACTCTTTGCTACATCATGCCAAGGCTTGGTTGTTCAAAAATATGTATTTTGCCTATCACTAAGGCTGTTAAGTATCCACTTTAGGCTGAAGCACCTTAACCTGTAAGCATGAGTAGAAACAAAAAGGTAAAGCGATTCAATCATGAAAATCCTCTTAAAACATTTTATCAAGAGACAACGACTGAAACCTAAGCGTTTTTGTACTAAACTTACATAATGACAAAATTGAGGCCAAATTTTCAATTTAATTTATGTTATGCTTATGGAAAAATGTTAAGGATGGATGTGCAAGACCATACTATCATAACCTATTTTTAATTCTTACTGCAGCAGAAATGGAGGAGGATGATAATGATGAAACAAAACTTAGCAGACATTCCTTGTACAGGCGTAAGACTGTGACCATTAGACACATTTCATTGTAAGTAAATAATACAATACAAAAATTACTTGTGCATCTGTGTTCAAACCTTCCAGTATTTCATAATTGATTATGAATATTTTTTTCTGCGTAATAGCTTCTTCTAAAGTCCTTCCTCCCAACAAAGGCGATAACTTTTCTTCTTTCCCATTAAAACTAAAAAGTAACACTATTAGTCACAATGTGAATTCTTAAATTCTTATAGTTTATGAAAAGATGAATGTTGGTTCTGGCCTAAAGGGCAGTGAAATCTGTATCAGACTGCTCCATTGATGTACTTATCCTGTTAAATTTGAGTTCGCCTGTCTGAAGTGCATCTGCACAATACTATGTATTCCGGGTCAGTTGTTTATACCAATCACTTTACAAATGACGGAATTAGCAAAATTGCCAAATAACCGCCCTGCATTATTTAATGCATTTGAGAATTAAAAAACAAAAAACAAAAAACATTAATTTTAAAACTAGTCTTTTAATAATTTCAGTCTCCTCGATTATGTTTTCTTCTCCAAAAACTCTCTTGATAATATCGAATTAGTTGGAAATTAATTCTGACATTATTATAATTAAGAAGAAGATTGAAAAATACGTTTTCCTTGTCATGATATGAACATGTAATAGGCGCCCCTGCTTGAATAAGCGCCCCTGTCGATTAAGCGCTCCCTCCAAAGTCTGAAGCACTCCGGGCACTAATTTCGTTATTTACGCTAAATAAATAAAAAAATAAAATCACTCCACGTTTTTTAAACCGCATGCGCTGTAGAACGATGTAATTTTTGATCATGCTTTTTTTAAGTTTTAATAGATTTAACTTTTAATTCTGTAACAATTTGAACATGAACAGAAGGAATTTTTATAGATTAGTATTATATCAGAGGTTTCGAAACACGTAACTATTTTGTCAATAGTCAACATTGATATTGACATCATTGTCAATATTTGTCAGTGAGATTAACAAATATTACGTTTCTATCGAAACAACTATAAATTTTCTGTGAAGTAAATTGCATCAAGCATCAAGCGCAAATTATTTTAATATCAATGTTTTTGCGGTTGAAGAGAAACCAAACCTCGAAGAAATGGACCTTTCTACAGTTCTGTTTCACAGACTCTTCATTTTTGAAGATATAGGTTACAGTACAACCCCGTTAACTCGGACTCTCAAAGGTCCGAAAAAATTATTCTGACTTATCGGAACTTCATTTTAAGTCAGACTCTGCTTATTTAGTCTGACTTATTGGATATTTTATATACCTATTTTATTCACATATGTAACTTCGCGTAGTTTCCGACAGTCGGAAACACAGTTTCTTATCAATGCTGGAGGGAGAGTAAGGAGGATGGGCGCGCATGTGTATTAATGTAATTTACTGCATGCGTAGTAAACGATATAGAGGCAAAGGTTGGAAAACGTTTCTGGTGAAACGTTAACAGTAGCGTGTGTTAAGCTTTCAATTTTGTTTCTTTTCTTTTTCACGAAACATACGTTGGAGAGCACGTTTGCATCAGACTAGATCACTCGTCCATGCCTGAAAGCACGGCTTGAACGAGTTTGTACGGCGTTAACCCTCTGGACTTAGTGGCTACGCATTGGGTCGAGAAATTTGTGATCTTCCCAATTGTAGTTTTCGGCTGGAATTGGAATCGGACAATTTGGGAAATTAAGAACAAGCTGAATGGTCAGTTGCTGAATTTAACTGAAGAAAAAAAAGAAAATGATAATAAAAACTTCACATACTTTTCTGGCAACTTCTTACACAACTCAATGACACATGGATTTACACCTATCAGCCTCTGCATACCAAAATGATTATCGTTCTGCCAATTATAGTACCCCTAAAAATTAATTTATGAAAATGAAAGTGATTTTGAAACAAAAAGAACAAACAAACAAACAAACAAACAAACAAACAACTAATCCACAATCTTAATAATAATCCATGGAAAACTTAAAGATTGGTCACCTTCGGTATCTCTTTAAATGGGCCTTCATAGCATTGCCCATAATCATCAAATTCATCGAATGATTTCCAAGGAGTAGCGCAATCAACAACATCTTCTTTGACTGCTTCGGCTGTTCCAGCTACAGCCGTTGCTAATACTTTCATCTACAAGGCAAATGCAGAAAACATGCAGTTTTCAGGTAACACACAGCCCGACTTGATAAGTCAATTTTTCTATCCACAGTTGTCGTCATAACCTCTTTTAAAACTAATTAAATGAATAGAGTTTTCGCAAACAAACACTTATGCAC
Organism: Turritopsis dohrnii; assembly: GCA_027922465.2. Lineage (NCBI taxonomy): Eukaryota > Metazoa > Cnidaria > Hydrozoa > Anthoathecata > Oceaniidae > Turritopsis > Turritopsis dohrnii. The sequence goes on along the minus strand of BQMF02000097.1, from coordinate 623,785 downwards.
TGGAAAAAATCGTCGTGCACTCTTTCGCAGTGACTTTTCAACAAATGCATTATCATAAACAAATCCAAAACCAAATGTTTCGAAAGTATTCAAAGTTTTTTATTTGTTGAGATTAGAAACAAAGGAAAGACTTCAGTGATTTTTCAAAGAAAAAAGTTGGATGTATAATTATGGTGAATAGACCTTTCCCGAATTTCTGAAAAAACAAGCTTGGCCACTTTTAAAAAATTCGAAGTGTTTTAAAATATGCATCTGTGGAATGATATATGTGAATTTGATTAAGGAATAAAAATACGTATTTAGTAAAGCAATGGAGTAAACTTTCTTTATGTTGCTAATTTATGAATCATTTGGTAGTACTGTTGCTTAACTTATTGAGAAAATTTACTAGTGTTCTTAGAGGTAGTTTGTACGATCGAACGTTCGCCTTGTCTAATGTAAATCAATTGACTTGCGATTAGACACTTTTACATAAAAATGCAAGAGTTTTCATAGGTATAGGCCACTAGATTTACATTAGGCAAGGCCAAAAATCGGCCGCATAAACTACACTTTATAAACATGTTGCTTATAAAAAACGTGTTATGGAAACCAGGTGAAAGTTGATACACTGCTACATAAATCGGTCTAAGTGTTATGATTCTTAATGATTCTTCAAAACTGAACCTTAAATATTCTTACATGATTCTTTTGAAACGGAATAGTGTCTTATGGGCGGAGCAGAAGAATAATTGCTTTTAAAAGTTTAAAATCCTATATTTTTCAGTGTTCAACTTCATGATTCTTTTATTTAGCCATTTGTCATATTTTGGTGCTTTTTTAAAGCAAACTTTCGAACGTGTGGTTTGAAAGCATGCAAAATATCAACAAAGACTGATATTTACCACGATCATGTACCTAATGCACAGTGGGCTCTTTGAAAGTTTGGATTACTTATTATGAGCCTAAAAACATGAAGACAAACATCATGGTGTTAGCCTTTTATATCACTCACTCTGAATATGATGTTTTTATGGCCGAAATACAGTGAATGCGGAAAAATGTTACGAAACTTGTTTAAAATAACGAGAACGTTAATCTAAACCATTTCTAAAACACTTCTGCCTTCAGATTTATAAATCTGATTAGCTATAAAAACAAATACACAGATAACTCTTACCAAATAATTAAATTGGAAGCATTCATCAGATGGAAGATTTTTGACCTGAAATAGAAATTTTTTATCTTCGCAATGAACTTTGACAATTATCCCATTGAGATCTGGACAGAAAGTCAAAATTCAGCAATGAAGTTTAGAAATAGCACAAGTTCACATGATCTATTAATTTCAATTACAAACCATCAGATCGTTCCTTACCAGCGGTGGAAATCCATCCACTCTTTCAAACGGTTCAAAAACAGTCTGGTCATCTTTAATAGTTTTCTCTCGATTTGCCATACTTTTGTCATCTTGTGGCAATACACTGCCGTATATTGGAACCCAAAACGGTGTACTGCGCTTATCAGATTTGGCCGTCAGCCACCGATACACAGGGAAAGGTTCTTGGTCTACTTTAATTTCTCGTAGGTAACACGATTTTTTAAAAAGTGACGATTTCATCCACATTTCCATAGAGTGCACTTGGAAAGAACATTTTGCTTTGAATACATTTTTTGATTTTCTAGTCAGTGGAGTGTTGATACAAATTTTCTTTGTTTTGTGTCCTTCTTTGTCCATTAATTTGCAATACACATAACCCGATTTTCCACAGCCATTAACATCGCCAAGTGTGACCTCTAATGTCACTTCCGACTTTCCATCTAAATACAAAGTAGCGGCATCGCGTAGGATAGGGTAGATTGTAGAGAGAGATGATTAAGAGTGAGAAAACAAACGACCAATTTCTGAGAACAGGACAGATTGACTTTATATACATCAATATGACAAGTATTTTCAGGAGAAAATATTAACAGAATTGAACAAAAGCCGAGGAGAGCATTTGACATTCAGGGAAATGTCCAAGGGCTTGTAGGTACATCGAACTCTTTTTTTCTGTCAATATTCTTTTATAAAAAGAAATTGACTCACCTTTCCCCATGGCGATTCTTCTTGCGTGTCTTAGCCAGCACTACGGAAAAGACCACGCTGGTAATATATATGACACTGAAAAACTGTAAGGGTTTGCAATTTACTTATATGCTTTTGAACATCGAAAGTAATAGTAACGTAATCACGGAATTATAAAAATTCTTTTCATTTAAATCAGTATCTAAAAATGGTTTCGAAATCAATCAATCCATATATGGACCTTCGAATTCATATACTGCAGGAAATTTTACATTTTTTAAGTCACAAAAATACTGCGTTTTTCAGTTTCGATACATATAAAAACATTATGTTTTTGTTATTTGTTATTCCGAAAGTTCATGTGTTAACATGACAAAGAATTTCGAAAACATAACAATTTCTGTTTCGGAAGGTCATGAACTATTTTCTTTCCAGTTTTTTGATAATGTTATCATGCAACCTCGAACCCAAGGTCTCTTGCCTTTTCGATATACGGATAGCGGCAAAGAAGACTTTGGTGAATGCTAGTCACGTGATCAGAAGAAATTTTGTCTCGTGTATTCAGTTTTTTACATAGTCATGTATAACCAATGTAGAGACCAAACATAATTCGTCGAGTTGAGCTCATTTCTACAAAAATTGATATTGTTTACATGTTTCTAAGACTTCAGAAACATTTTGGGAAGGAAGGTGTTGTCAAGTTGATTGAAAATTTATTTCTTATCAAAGCTTTAAAACCAGACACTCGTGAATATACTAAAGGAGAGGTTGCAAAATTCATGTCGTGTTGTGTGATTTTATCTTTGTATCGATAAAATTTTGTATGGTGTATTTTGGAGACACATTCAGAAACTATGTAGAGAGGACAAATGTAAAATAATCAATAGAAAATTCAATCTTGAGTGTATTGAGGTTCAGTCTTCAAAAAAAGAAAACATACATCTGACAGATAACTTGTGAATAATAAAAAGGGGAGGTTCAAAATTCATGTACGTGGTGTTGTGTGATTTTATCTTTGTATCAATAACATTTTGGTGTGGTTTATTTTGGAGACACATTCAGAAACTGGTATGTAGAGAGGACAAAAGTAAAAGAATGAACAGAAAATTCAATCTTGAGTGTATCGAGGTTCAATCTTCCACAAAAGACGAATAAGAGTCTCATGAAATAATGTTTGGGATGAAGAGCTTAAATTTTTAAAATGATTTGTACGTGTTACAAATATAATTCAAAAGAACCCACTGACGCTTGAGAAAAACTTTTGATATAAGACGAAATATGCAAAAGTTTAAAAAAGTTTTTTAAAATTTACACAATTTCATCTTATGTCACTCGAGCGTCGAGTGTCAATTACTGACTAATATACTTATATATATACCCAGCAGGCACCCAACGTTTATTCAACGTTAGTCTAACGTTGGTTCTAGGTTTAACGCTACCAACGTAAAACCAACGTTACTCCAACGTTAACTACTTATGTTAGTACAACGTTAGAAAGTTACATCATGCAACGTTAAATTTCGTTAATTTACGTTATACTAACGTTAGTGTTACGTTATTTTTTACGTTGTGGTAACGTTGGTGGTTGGTTAGAATGGAAGTCTTTTTTTAATTAGTATAACGTTAAATACTTACGTTAGTCTCAGGTTAAATACTTACGTTAGTCTAACGTTAAATTCTTGCGTTAGTATAACGTTAAATTTCGTTAATTTACGTTATACTAACGTTAGTGTGACGTTATTTTTTGAAGCTGCATTTGATATTCCGGGGTACACCTTTTTCAGTAAACCTAGAAACACCGGCAAAGGTGGTGGCGTTGCCGCCTATGTATCGAATAACATTGACTGTGAGAGAAGGGAAGATTTAGAGGACAAAAATGTCGAATGTATTTGGTTGGAAATATCACCCCCAAGAGCAAAAAGTTATTTGATTTGTATCATGTATCGAATTTTAATGATTTGTTAAACAAAATGCTGTCGTTAGCAAATCAAGACGCAAAAGAAATTATTCTCATAGGAGACGTCAATGCAAATTATCTAAATTCGAATGACAACAAAGATTTTAAAAGCGTATTATCATTATTCGGTTTAAAGCAACTTGTTACTAAACCTACTCGATATAACGACAATGGCGCAACTTTGATAGATATAATTGCTTCTAACTGTTCAATGAATATAACAAAAACAGAAACTATTTCATTAAGCATTAGTGATCATGAAATGATTGGCTGCTGCAGAAAAATTAACAACACGAAATTCTCTCCACGAAAAATATTCTGCCGGGATTACAAAACTTACGATCCTGAAAAGTTGAGAGACTGATTTAAATAACGTAAACTGGAATTCTTTCTATAACCTACGTAACGTAAATGATGCATGGAATTATTTGAAGCCCGTTTTATCCGAAACTTTCGATAAACATGCTCCACGCATATCTAAAATGATTAGAGGAAAACCATCACCCTGGTTGACCCCTGAAATAAAACAACAAATGAATCAAAGGGATCAACTACATAGAAAATATCAGAAGTCGAAGTCCACTGCCGATAAAAACGCATATAAACAAAAACGAAATGTAGTAAACATCATGTTAAGATCGGCCAGGAGTAATTACAACAAAGAACTTCTCCGAGATAACGCAAATAATCCAAATAAGTTCTGGAGATGTCTTAAACGAGTTTTTCCTTGTGGTACCAAATGCAATGCTTCTAGCAAAGTCTCCTTCGTTATCAATGGAAACAAAACTTCGGAACCCATGGACATTGCTAATGGCTTTTGTTCCTTCTTTACAACAATTGTTCACACCCTGAAAGACCAAACGTTTAAATTACGTGACTTTGTATGGAGACAACCGAAAGCCAGTCGACTCAAAACTTTCAGTAAATTTAAATTCGAATATGTGTCGAAAGTGGAAATAGAGCATGAATTGAAGAAAATTAAACGTAAGAAAGCTACTGGAAATGACGGACTACCTCCTGGTATGATCAAGGACGTAGCCTCTGTTATATCATCACAGCTATGTCATATAGTAAATCTTTCTCTAAAAACAGGTCTTTTCCCATCTGAATGGAAGGAAGCAAAGGTTATGCCACTGCATAAATCTGGTTCTCGAAACAAATTCGATAACTACAGACCAATCTCTGTTTTATCTGTTATGTCAAAAGTCTTAGAGAAATCTGTACATAAGCAATTGTTACGCTACCTTGACACTGAAAAGTTACTATCTCCATCCCAATATGGCTTTCGACCTAAACGATCAACAGAACTCGCAGCTACCGCATTCCTCGACAAAGTTAGAAGAGAAGTAGACGACGGTAAAATAGTTGGAGCAATATTTATCGACCTTAGTAAGGCATTTGATACCTTAAGCCATTCAAAGCTTTTACAGAAATTATCACAATATGGTATTCAGGATACTGAGCTGTTGTGGTTTACGGATTACCTTTTTCAACGTAAGATGTCCATCAATTACGGAAATTGTACATCGGAAAGTAAAGATCTATTCTCTGGTGTCCCCCAAGGGTCAATTTTAGGCCCGCTGCTTTTCTTGATTTATTTCAATGATATTGATGAAAGTGTTATAAAAACAGAAATAATCAAATATGCAGATGACACTGTATTGTTTATATCGGGCAAATATCTCCACATCATCGAAGCATCGCTCTCTGAAGATATGGAATCGATTGGCCTACTGGTTTGAGGAAAATGAACTTATCATTAACTTAAATAAGGGAAAATCTGAAGTAATGATATTCGGTACCTCTAAAAGGTTATCCACCTTAACTGAGACTCTTAATGTGAATTTCAGATACAATTCCATCAACGTCACCGTGGAATACAAGTACCTTGGAATCCAAATCGACTCCACACTGAATCTTAATTCGCATTTCGATAATGTTTACAAAAAAGCTGCGGGGAGATTAAGACTTTTAGCAAAACTACGTCAACAGATGGACATGAAAACTGCTAAAACAATTTACGAATCCATGATTGTACCAACTCTGACGTATTGTAACATCCTAAATGCAAATCTGACGCTCACACAGAAAAGAAGTCTCGAGTCATTTGTGAACCGTGCTTCGAACATTATCAAAAATCACTCTCCAAGCATCGATATCAAATTGACATCCCAAGAAAATATAACGAAACGGCAGTTGTGTGTGTTTGTACGAAAAAGTATGGACAATGTCCTCAGTGAGCACTTCGAAAATTATTTTGCAATCTTGAAACACAAATTCAATACGAGAAATAATCAAGCGTCTTTGAAACTACCGAAGGTGAAAACCGAATATGGCAAACGATCTGTTTACTTTACTGGTGCAAAGATATATAATAGCCTTCCACTGGAAATAAGGAAAATTGAAAATTTTACGGAATTTAAAAATAGTGTCAAGCTCTTTTTCACTTGATCTTCTTCTTAAGTGCCTAATGGTCATTTATAGTGCCCTATGGTTTTCTCTTTTCGTAACTTCAGCCTTTATATGTCTTATGTATGGTGTGAACCAGTTCCCTCTCATCTTTTCTTTTGAGTCTGGTGTGCCTTTTTAGTCATTTTAGTCATTTCTTAGTGATTCTGCGGCTCTTCTCATATTGATTTTTTTTCCTTTTTCGAAGATTATATTTTATATTTTATGTATATATATATATATATATATATATATATATATACTTTTTATATTTGTATCATATTTTTAACAGTCACTGTACTTTACACATTTTATTTTAATTTTAATTTATGACAGGACCCACATTGATAACAGCAATTTTATTTTGTTGAAGTGATCATCCTGTATAAATATTTGTTATAAATAAATAAATAAATAAATAAATACGTTGTGGTAACGTTAGTGGTTGGTTAGAATGGATAGCATGAATTTCCGCTGATTTTCATTTATTGCAATTTGTCGTAACCCCAAGCATTCGTTTAACACCTTCACTTATATTTGTTTCTTTTTCTTCTATTAGGTATGCGTAAATATTGACATAAAAATATGCTTTTCTTGTCAATTAAAGATAAATATCAACTTCTATGACTATTCGCTGTTTTCGTCATTTTTCTTACTTTGTTGGGATGGACACCGGGATTATTACAATGTTATAACATTTTGATCTACAACGTAGATTAACGAAATTTAACGTTGTCCTGATGTAACTTTCTAACGTTAGACTAACGTAAGTATTTAACGTTATACTAACGTAAGTATTTAACGTTATATTAACGTAAGTATTTAACGTTATACTAATTAAAAAAAGACTTCCATTCTAACCAACCACTAACGTTACCAAATGTAAAAAATAACGTAACACTAACGTTAGTATAACGTTTGGTGCCTGCTGCGTATATAAGGTTGCAGAATATATATGTGATATAAAACAGAATGACATCCTGAATGTATATTCTTATTTTTTATTCAAACATTCTTCATATATTTTTAAAAATCGGTTCCTCGATGTTGCTTATATCAATTTTAGAGCAATTGCTTTTTTGATTGTTATCTTCCCTAGAATGGTCTCAATAATTCTTGACAGCGCATTCTTTTCTCTTCAAAGGTACTTAATACAATTCGCAGGATTTTTATAAGAAAGCTATGTAAGTAAATATAGTTTTATATCTTTAGATGGGAAACCGTAATGCAGATCATACTTTGTTGAGTTTTGAGTAAACACCATATAAATATTATACATAACACAACAGACATTGATATGTGAAACATTTCAATTAGGGTATGTTGTGTTGTTTATAATATTAGACGAAAACGAAACACATTCGGTTGCACAATATTCGACAATTACGAGTCTTTATCAAGTGTCTAAGAGTAAAGTTAACATTGTCCTTTTGTGTATTTTGTTAAACAATTTCATCCTTTTGTGTATTTTGCTAAACAATATAGAGCTAAGATACAGAATGCTTATATAATTTATTCAAACTATTGAGTTAATGTTTCTATGTAGACACTGTTATAAAAATCCTACAAATAATTGTCATATATATCTGTATATTCACAATAAAATGAATAAAAATGAATAAAAATAAATAAAAATAAAATGAATCCAATTATTCCAAAACTTCATTTTATAGTGAATTTGTTGGTTATTTCTGTTCCCTACTTGGCACACATAAGTGAATCACTTCATTTCCTGGTCTACTTGTTGAAAATGATTTTTTTTATCGTGATTGAGAAGAAAAGTTTGTATATTGATACAACGCAGTGAACGGTGACCTGCGTCAAAATAAAATGTATTGGTTCCCAGCCATTTTGCACACATAATAGATAATGTAGAAGCAAAATTTCTTATATTTAAGTGCACATGATCGTTTTAATTTTTAATTCTATTTCTGGATTGCAACGTTTTGTTTGGATCCATATGTAACGTTCCAGGGGATTTTGATAACAAATGATAAAACGTTTTACAACGTTAAAACGTTACAAATTTTATTGAAAAACGTTTCTTCAGTAACGAAAAAACGTTTTATTCTCATTACTGCAACGTTGTAAACGTTTGGGATTGTTCACAAATGACGTAAACCATTTTTTCAAGATTTTTGACTCAAAAAAAAAATTAATATGCAACATGTCTTGTAATAGCAGAAGAAGCTTTTCTATTTATTTACTCATTTTCAAGGCTAAAAAATTATATAAACGAAAATATCACGTAAAATACATAAAACGTAATAATGTTCATCATTATCAACTTATGTGCAGTAAACTCATTCCAATTCAAACATTGAAGGGACCGAAAAAGTGTTCGATTTATGGGAGGGTCATTTAACCCAGGTTCATTTACATAGAAATAATAAGTTAAAGGACCATGAAATTCATTCAAATTAGAGAGAGTTCGAATTATGGAGGTTCGACTGTATTTAAAAATAACTCTACATTCTTGGTTATAACTAAAATGTTGAATAAGGTTTTTAATTGAGATGGAATATCTGCTGACACTAATGTGCTTTTTCAGCAATAGTGTAATCTATCGTTTTCACTAGAAAACTAGGGTTTACACAACAATTGTGCTAAGAAAGAATGGCTCTAACCAACTGGGCTTCCCCTCGTCTTGACTTCTGAGACAGTAAATATAAAAAAGAAAAATTCTACACTTCACTATCAACTCCATTTCTGAGGCAAGAGATTAAAAAAAATTCTCCGCTTTAATATCAACCACATTTCTGAGGCGGGAGATAAAAAAATAAGAAAGTTCTCCACTTCACTATCAACTCCATTTCTGAGGCGGGAGATAAAAAAAAGAAGAAAATTCTCCACTTCACTGTCAACCCCATTTCTGAGGAGAGAGATTAAAAACTTTCATGTTCATTCTGGGGCTTCCTGTACAGCTGGTGCTGGAGCAGCAGTGTCCTCGGTACCTGCCAAACAAAACGGTCTTATCTCTTTGTAGGGATATTCTTTACCGTCAGCTTAAAATCCTGTAAATAAAAATCAACAGTTAATAAAAAAAAATAAAAATTCTCCGCTTCACTATCAACCCCATTTCTGAGGCGGGAGATAAAAAAAGAAGAAAGTTCTGCACTTCACTATCAACTCCATTTCTGAGGCGGGAGATAAAAAAAAGAAGAAAATTCTCCACTTCACTGTCAACTCCATTTCTGAGGCGGGAGATTAAAAAAAAAAGAAAATTCTCCACTTCAATATCAACCCCATTTCTGAGGCGGGAGATTAAAAACTTTCATGTTCATTATGGGGCTTCCTGTACAGCTGGTGCTGGAGCAGCAGTGTCCTCGGTACCTGCCAAAGAAAAGGGTCTTATCTCTTTGTAGAGATATTCTTTACGATCAGCTGAAAATCCTGTTGGTTTTATTTCAGGTGGGGTATCTTTTGTAATGTTGGCACGTTTCTTCACCAACTGGAAAGATTGCCACTCTGAATCAAGCGATACACGGCATTTCACGATTCCTGGTTGGTTTTTGTCCATAACAAAGTATTGGAAGTTCGTAATGTTTTCAATTTTACAAAACATCTTGCTGAGTTTGCTCGACCAGTCATGAGTTGGAACCATGACTTTACCATCATGTCGACCTACTAACTCAACGATGTTGCATGTACCACTTTCGTTACAGACATCAGCGATGTCATACAATGTCCATAACGGTGTTGTTCTGGCTTTCTTCTTGAACACGCCAAAACAAATACACAAACAATACAGTAATGTAAATTAGGAATATTTGGAAGAGAATTTGAATAATGCTTGTTTCACTCTTTTTGCAGTAGTATTCTCCATGTCAAATTGCTTGAGTGAGTATGTAAACACAACTAACCTGTCACAATGCCCAACTGTCATGAAGGAGTATTCTATTCGTTCATGGAAACCCACCATCGTCCGCCACAATAAATACCACATAAAAAAGTTGTTTTTATTTTGACCTGTTGGAAATAATATTACCAAATTACCATAACTTAATAACTTTATAAAACTTGTTTTTCAGATATTATATACAAAGGGACAGCTTACCCACAGAGTTATCAACGCGGATGGTTGCAACAGTTTCTCCCAACCCATGGTTTTCAAAGAAATGGTGCACGTAAGAAATAGCTGAATTTACCCCTTTGCCTGGACAATTTCGTCAATCAGGTAGTTGTATTGTATATTTAATCCGTCATTACAGATACCGAATATGCCGCATTTACGTCCCGTCTTGAAGTAAATGGGACCAGGTTGAAGCGGATCTTGGGGATAAAGGAGTTGCTGGGCATAATCCCAGCTATAATGAGCAACGGCATCGAAGGAGCATGGTAAATATTTTTCGAAGGCCTTTATGACGGTTTTCGAAATGTTTTCTTTGGCCATTGTACATTACCTTCTATAGAACTTAATATCGGCTTTCGCACATTTTAGGTGATGCAGCGGATCCTTCATGATCTCACTTTTCACCTCGACACTTTCATTAGAACTTTTAAACAGTCGGTTGTTGTTGTTTTGACACTTCCAGCACAGGTCTGTCAAAGACTTAGCAACCACAACCCATGGTGTGATCTCGTTCCACAGCTGACAGAACAAACTGTAGCTCACAAAAGGCATTTTAGATGTGATGCAGCTATCTTTATAGTATAGCCAAACACTTTGCTTAGTTTCAGACGATGAGATCAACGAGATCTCTTGGTTCCGATATCCAGGAATTCGGCCAGGAAGGCGAACTTCATTTTCCTCAGCAACATTCTCCACAAATTCTTTAACGTGCTGTTTCGTTTGATGCTGGTGTGTGTTCGAGGGCAAGCGCCGTTTGTTTCCATGTGTACGTGACTGGAAACCGTTGTTTTCATAGTGTTTACATAAATAAGAATATCTGTGTAGTGACATGTGAATGAGAAAAAAAAACATGGTTCTACAAATTCTTCTCCCAAACATCGTATACTTAAGCTGGGTTTCCTCATTTCTTTTTCGGTTAAGTTGTAAAAAACTTAGTACGAAAATGTCATGGTTATCGTGTGAGAACTCAATCATTGCCATCCTACAATTTGTTATTTCCTCTTTCGTAAAGATGTTACTGCAACATCCTCCCAAAGGCCCGGTTTTGCATCTACAACCTTTTTCGATGAATTTTCAATTACAGTTTCTTCGCAAGTTACTTCGGCGTCCATATTATTTTGCGCTTGACAACGAGTAAATTAGTTTGCTCGATGCTTTGTTGTTAAGAAAAGTTATCATGATTGACATGTCACGACAGAAATCCATTTTTCGAACGTTTTGATAAATATCGATACAATCACAGATTTTGAGTTCTCCTGAAGCGAACATTTTGAAAAAGTGAATAAAAATCGTTAAAATGGCTCAAAAAATCGTTCTCGTACATTTTGGTATCGACGATACAACATATGTTTATCCGGCGAATAGAATAAAGTGCGATAAACTCGAGATCGGAGAGAAGTGTGAAGCCAAGTTTTGTGGCAAAGCATACGAGGCCACTATTCTAGCTACTGAAGGTATTGAAATTTTTTTAGTTAACCCCTACTTCCATTCATCACTGTTAATGCGCTCCCTACATTCTCAGATAGCAAATCAGCCCTAGACGAATGGGAGTTGGACTGACAAAGGCGAAGGGAGGAGAGTGACAGCAAAAGAATGCGATGGGAAAGCCTGGTAAATCTATGTAAAAATTTTTCAGTTACACAGTTGTATTGGCAAATATATCTCAACAATAGGAAAATGCAGTTGAGGAGAGTGTTGATTCCAACAATACCACTGCTGATATTTCATTGATAGTAAGTTAGCAATACTTTTTGACTGTTGGGAGAGACAAGTTATTTACTGATGTAAATTTGGAGAGAGGCTTGAAGATACAAATCAATTTTAAATTGTAAATTCTATTATTTATGTCACTTTCATAACATTCAACTATGTTAGACGAGAAGCTTTTGAAAGGACGAAGTGGTACTGCCACAGAACAAGTAAGTAACTATACTTAAATTACATGAAATGCACTATTCACTTTTTCAAATTATTTCAGAAGCAAAAATGTTTTTGGCAAGTCAACTAGGAAAACTCAGTCTGGAAAATACTTAAAGTGAAAACCCACCTTTTAAACACCAAAAACTATATCACATAAATCTTTCCAAAGACTATGATTAATTGCATAATAGACTGTTCTTCTCGTAAGAGTTGCAAAGGTCAAATTGTCAGACAATTCTTAAAGAATAAGAATCGTTGCAAACCTTTTTTAAAAAATCAGAACTTTATACGCTTATTTAGATTACTTTTCTAATTATTTTGACAGAATTCTTAAGAAAAACAAAGCTAGACTGAGTTATATAATTCTTATAAAAATCACCCATATTTCGTAATATCTACCAGTAACGAAGATACACCTTGACACGTTCATTATCTTGCTGTAATTTATTTCTGCACACTACGTTTTCTTTTTAGATAAAAAGCTTGACGTCGTATGACTAATACCTTAAAAAACAGAAAAAGTCGATAATAAAAAAGCAGGTGAGAAAAGAGCACAAACGTACACAAACAGATTTCCAATTGTGCGAAGGCTCTGCAACTAAACGGTTGGAAAACTTGAAATTGCTATCGCTGGGATAGCATCAAACGTAGAAGTAATTATGAGCAAACTAGCTCAAGTAAACAATCTTACCGAACAAATTGTTACAACAACTGAAGATTTCTCGGAGATCATACCTCAGCACATAACAGCTGCTCAGCAGGAATCTTCAGCAAAATCTTTGTTTTTCCCTGTATTACAAGGAGAAAATGAAGACAATGATGAAGGAGATATGATGCTTGAGATGACACAAAATTCACATGATGGATTTGTGAACTTGGTAGAATGCAGTCACCAGCCGATGTACCAACCAGCAGCTGGAAATACAAAAACAACACAACAGACATTCACCTTGACAGAAATTTTATTTAATTCCAACACCATGTTGGAATGTTCTTTCAATCTTATCAAGACAATGTTCTTCGAGGAAATACTAAAAGTTTCAAATTTGTCGGGGAAAAAAGGGTTAAAAAAGCTGGAGCCAGCTAAAGTGGACTGAATAAAACGACAAGTGATGTCGCGTTTTACCGGCGAAAGTTGGGAAAATCAGTTACCCAAACTAACACAGACTACGCCTTCATAGATTCCAATTAATGAAGAAATAGATACTACTATAAAATAAATGCAATAAAAGTTCCACAAATGATTTGATTTCACCAATTTATTAATTTCTTCATTATTTTGAATCCGTGCTTTTTATTTTTCATTATTTTATTATCTGTGTAAAAATTATATGTATATTCGTTTTTGAGTAAACAGATTTGGTTAAATAAAAGTAAATCTTGTACTGTCTTATCTTTATGAAATTCATGAGCCAATCAAACGACAAATTAATGACTAGTTTCAAAAATTCTACAGCTCCTCAGTGATACCTCTTACTGCATCTTTAAAAAAATAAATCCAACATAAACCATGCTTCCTTTGAACACCAGGCTTTCTGGAAGGAATCAACGAAGCGCAGCGAAGAATTATATTTCTGTCACATGACCTAATTCATCCAATCAACGCCATTTATTGTTTTTGTCCGAATATTTCTAACGAAAATACGGGCTTACACGAGCAGGCTTCCTAGAAGAAGAAGTTCATGCTGTCATAGTCATAAGAAAAGATTGTGACTATGATGCTGTCGAATGATAATTGTTCGGCCTGATCTAATAAGAATTCCGAGAATTAATACGGAAAAATTAACATCGTTTTTGTCAGTCATTTTTGAACTTTTATCATTACTGCTATGAGACGCAAAGTGAAAATTCAAGTTTAAAACGCTAACAATAAAACGTTTTTAACAATAAAACGTTTTTAACAATAAAACGTTTTTAACATTTAAGCGTTTTAAATGTTACTGCATAAAACGTTTTAAACGTTTAAACGTTTTCTCTTTCAAATTCTTGAAACGTTTATAAATTTTGGTGAAAACGTTTTCTAACGTTTTTTTCTATTGCTTTTACAACTTTTTTAACGTTTTTTGAAAAACGTTCTATCATTTGTTATCAAAATCCCCTGGAACGTCACATATATTGAACAATTTGTTTTGCTTCAAAAACATGTGTCTGAATGTAATTTATTCATCAACTGAAGCCAGTAAATTCTAATGTAAAAGAATCTGTGACCAACAAATGTTAAAGGATTTATTTGCGATTTACGTAGAAATATTATTGTAGATAATTTTGATAAATGTCATAAAAACTTTCATGTTTTCCCCCAGAGCAAATCTATATGCCTTATTGCATTTTTTCTTAATATTTCTAAAGTATGCTCTTATAGTTCTTAGAAACTATTCTTCTGAAAAAGGTTCATAATTCATCACTGCTGCTTTTTGTTTCAGTCAAAATTGCATGAATGTTCATCTTGTTTACTTGTTGATTTTTTAAGAACTTTATGTGGTTAGCCATTCTCAGTATAAATACATAATGCTGTGTCAATAATATGATAACTACCGGGTGTTTCAGAAAGAAGTTACGCTCTTTGGGCTGATATTTTGAGAAAACCAGTAAAGATATTCCAAAAAAAATTTTTTAATCGTTTAGAGGAAAAGCTAACTTAAATGTTGGTGTATCATACTTTACTTTTCATGCACTAGATCAAAAGTTATGCTCGTTTAGGGAAAAAAGTAATTTCTACAAAATCACAAAAAATAGACAAAAAAGGCTAACAAAAGAATTGTCAAACAAATGGATAAATTATAACTCGTATATTACTTTATTCATTAGAAAATGTATTTCCATTACTTTGTATACACTTACTTATCCTATGTACCATTCCTTGAAAGGCTTGGCGTATCATGACTGGATCTAAATTAACAGCAGCTTGTTGTATTGCATTTTTCAGTTGTCTCAGATTTTGTGGAAGTTGATTTTGAGGTTGTGTCCAAATCTTCTGTTTTAGATAACCCCACAAAAAAAAGTCACAAACTGTGAGATCTGGAGAGCGTGGGGGCCATGTGATATCCCCACGAGTACTAACAACTTTACCGGGGAACTGACCGCGGAGATACCTTAATGAAGCATTGCTGGTATTTGCCGGGGCCCCATCTTGAATCCACCAAGAGTTTGCTCTGTTGATTTGAAGACGCCTCATATCTCCTTGTACAACGTGATATCTAATTATCCTTAGATATTCCCGAGTATCCAATCTTCCTTGAACAAAATGGGGACCGAGCACTTCTCCACGACCAGTTACACCCATCCAAACCATAACTTGGTCAGCACCTTGCTCGAATTCGATGTAATGATCATTTGGGTGACCATCACCAAGCTGTGAATAATGTATGACATTTCTTGAATTAACATCAGAATTCATACTGAAGATGGCTTCATCAGAAATGATTAAATTTTCTAAAAAGATTGCATTGTTCATACAAATAAACCAGTTACAAAACGCAAGTCTTTGGGCTGGATCTTGGGGTTTTAATTTTTGTCTTTTAACCAATACATAAGGGTGGTATTTTATTTCTTTTACAATTCTATTAAACGAAGATGCAGAGAGATTTAAACCATTTCGACGGCAAGATCGAATTCCATTTTGCTGAAGTGAATTTCTTACTGCATCAATATTTTGCGGGGATCTTGCTGTTCGTGTTCTACCTGAACGTCCCTTACATAGATTGTGGCACGTGCCTTCTTGCTCAAATTTTCGAAATGTTTTTGTGATGGTAACTCTACTTGGAGGTGGATCATTTGGCCAATGGTTTGGCCAGTGACGCTGAATTTCAGTTGCATTGTCAACTCTTGCATATTCGATGCAAACCCAGATTCGTTGGTCCACTGTTAGACGAGGCATGTTTGTGAGTATAAAATATAAATACATCCACAAAGCCCTTTTATTTTAGCAGAAAAAAAAATCCAATTTTCTATCATGAATATTTTTTGCTTAAAAATGCCTTTGGGAATTGGTTTTTATTGCTAAAAAAACTATTATTTTTTATGACATCTTTAAATATTATCAAAAGAAATTTCTTAAAGTTCAAAATAACTTTTGTTAGCCTTTTTTGTCTATTTTTTGTGATTTTGTAGAAATTACTTTTTTCCCTAAACGAGCATAACTTTTGATCTAGTGCATGAAAAGTAAAGTATGATACACCAACATTTAAGTTAGCTTTTCCTCTAAACGATTAAAAAAATTTTTTTGAAATATCTTTACTGGTTTTCTCAAAATATCAGCCCAAAGAGCGTAACTTCTTTCTGAAACACCCGGTACAATAATGTTATTTTGAATAATAAAATGGTAGACTTCGATTCTTATCTTCCTCATAAGTTACTGGAACGATTTCTTCTTTTTGCTCGAAAATCCTGCGGTCGTTGTAGTATTTTCAGGCAATGGAATTCACAGTTTCAGTAGCGTTCACCAGGGTCTTCTTCGACGCCATCCGTATATCAAGGAGGCAATAGACCCTGGGTTCGAGGTTGGTAATCATGGTAAGACATTTTTAATTCGTCTTCGATATCGCCCTTGTCGGGAAGAAATGACAGGGGGAAATATTAATAATGTATTCAAAAAAATTAATATAAACTAGCCGTCAAGGCGGCGTCGCTTGCCGCACATGTTCAGGCTGGCTTAGGAAATAAACTGGCTTAAGCTTTATAGTCAGGGCGCTCACGTAAAAAAAAATCAAATAACAAAACACTTACCATCTTCAAAACTACAATCCCGGACAAAATATTGTGGCAATAAGCATGAAATTCACGTCACGAGGCCCCCTTCCCCCACCATCAATGTTATCAATGTTATCAATGTTTGTTGGGGCCCCTGGCTGGACACAACTCAAAACATTGATGCTGGGGGGAGGGGCATTTGAATTCTTCATGAAAAACATCAGTTTTGTCACAATTTATGTCCGGAATTGTAGATACAATAAATTATGAAAATTACGAAATGAACTGTTGTTTCACTCATTTCGACCGAAAATGTGTTTTAATAACTAATTTTGAGTTGTTCAAATATCCACAATGTTTCGCCATTTTTTCTCTTCTCTCTTTGTTCTTTCTATAAATTAATTCGATTTACATAAAAACTGGAAAGCTATAGACGGGGGTAAAACTGAGAAGCTTTTTCAATACCACAATATTTTTCCAAACAGTTAAAAAAAAATAATTAACAATTATTGAAATTCTAATCATTAAACTTATAGTTATATTTTTTTAAGGCAAATACATAGAATCTTATTAAAATTATGATGAAGTTTATTTATATTCACCCCCGGCCTAATTTTCATCGTTTATCGCGGGAAATGTATGAACACAATTAAAAAATTATTTAAGAAAAATTTTGTGTACATATGGTTCGTGTTTCAAATTGCAACCATTAGACTTTATGGTGTAAACCTTGTGAAATGTGTCTGTGTTAGTGAGGGTAAGGGTCGGGCCTAGTCTCATTTGTTCAAACATATTTGTAAGTATTTTCACCGTTTAAATGTAATGGCTGCAATTTGACACATGAACATACTCGTAAGTGTTGATTATTCCTGTAATCAATGCATGGAACGTGGCAGTGGAAGTCACATTCAATGGGGGCAATCTATTCGACCAAAGAAGTTGTTTAATCAATATCTGTTCTGGACTGGAGGCGCCAGAGGCGTTTAAAAATGATTTACCATTCAACATTCGGCAGGAGGAAGAAAGGTTCAAAGACTGTCAAGAATCGATTGTTATCCCAAGAAAAGTCATTTTACAATCCGCAAACTTATTCGACGATGGTTGCCAAAAAAAATAATTGTTCTTTTACTCAACGTTTTCCTTTTAATTTATTTTTTTTAAATTAATCACCAGGAAGAGGCAGACACAAAGGTGTTTGTGCTGAGCATGCTACTGGTACGTTCCATCTTATACGTCACAATCTGTCATTACTCACACCGCAGATAGTGACATTGCCATCTACTCTTTCTACTTCTAACCTGTAATCAAAGTCGAAGTCTTTGTTGAAATTGATGTAAATGGGAATGGAAAATCGAAGGGACTCAAAAGTTTGCAAGATTCCGAAGAGTTTATCGAAGTTTGGGGATACAGTGTAGTGTAAGGAAGAAATCTTCCTGTGCAAGTTGTACAGTGTCAAAGCAGACGATGTAAATCATGCACGTTTTTTGAAATTCACTACAACCAAAATCACTCCTCCACCACAAAAGTTGCCTCCAACTAGAGATGCCATGTTGTGCCACTGCAAGCGCGTCTCATACGTAACAGCAATGGTTTAATTTAGTTTAGTTTTGTGAGTGTCTATCCAGGATAGCCTGTTCATTTCCTTAAGGTACTGTTATCAATAAAGGTCCTACAGCATTTAAAGCCCCCATTTGGGCTACGGAGGCTATAATGACAGGAACCGCTCAACTAGACAACCATCCTAGACATCATTCCTGCTCTCTTGCTGAGTGCTAAGCAAACAGAAATTGTCTCAGTCGGGGATTGAACCCGTGACCTCCCCAACAGGAAGCTAGCACTCTACCACAAGTCTACCAGTCGGTTAAAGAATCACTTGATGGTAAATTTCAAATACCATCTCCAAATGACCATGGTTGAAAACTCTTCGATGGAGTCGTTTCAATAGAATGGCTACTTTTACCATCAGCCCCTGACGATGTACTTACACGCTTTTTATTTTATAAGAATACGCTTTAGAAGAATGTTCAAGATGAAATTTGCCAAAAAGTTAAGAAAGTTTTAAGAATATTGCCATCTTAAGATTTTGTGAGCTCGAAATTTATTTTTCATTTTATTAATTTTGTTTTATATGTAGGTGCTATTTATGTAATTATCAATGTAAACATTCTCTCGCGTGGCTCTCCATTGCTGCAGGTGCTATGTTTAACCCTTTTTTGCCTTTTGAGTTTTATCTTTTGTTTCTGGGACAAAATGTTAGGTACGGCCTTAAGAATGTCTTAAGAATATATTAAGATGATTTTGACTAAAAAGTAAAGAATATTCATCATGAAACGAAAAAACACCATTCTTATAAAAAGAAAAACGTTTTACTTGTTTACGTTCGTTGTTGTTGTTGTTGTTGTTGTTGTTGTTTTTATTGCGTTTGGTTATTTCTTGCAAATGCAAGAAGAGTGAGTGTATGGGAGCTAATTGTGCTTGTTCTTCGCATAGAATACCATGCACAGATTTCTGTGGTTGCAAAGATGTATCTGAAAACGTTCGTAACACTGTCGATACAGACGAAGACTATGACTTGGATGTAAACAACGACAGTCTAGATGATGATGTAAACGATGTAAATAATTAATTTTTCTATTTTGTTCATATTTATAAATATTTTTTTTTTTTTTTTTTTTTTTTTTTACTAATCTACCTTAGTAGTGACGTCATCTGTATAAAAATAAATTGATCATAACTTCTTAAATATTAATTTTCAGAACATGTTTTATATGTCTAAAATGCTTAGAATTTCAAGTTGTTTCTATTGATATAATTATTTTTCAAAAAATCAACAAAAAATAATTAGTTTGCACTGGACCTGATGACGTCATGTAAAATTTGGAAATTTGCCCAAAAGTATCCGATTTTGCTAATTAGAAATTTGACAACACGTCATTTCGTTATTAGGAGGGTCTCTTTGAGCAATTCGAATAGGTTGTAAATTGTCCGCAGATCGCCATCTTTTTAATTACGTGAGCGCCCTGACTATTATGATTCTTAATAATTCTTCAAATATGAGCCTGACGTATTCCTAAATGATTCGTAAATATTTCCAGAAAAAAACAGTGGAAAATGAAGCTGCATGGGGGATATTAGAAAAACTGCAACAAAAAGAGGGAAGTACCACGGAAAATATAAAAAACAATATTTATTTTGAACATACTCTTAACAAAAGAGCGTTATTTACCACGAATATGTTATTTAAGCCTTTCGGATCTTCCTGTGATTTCTTATCACACTATGCGCCTTAGTGAGATTCTTAGAATATTCTTAAATTTTGACGATTTTGAGCCTCGTGATTCTTATAAAAAAGAATTCTCATAAAAAACAACTTTGTACTGGTTAATTTGGCTAAACACCACCTTCGATCTGAAGAGAATCAGTTATTAATATATAAACTTGCAGCCAAGGTGGCGTTGCTCACCGCCCATGGTCAGCCTGCGTTGTGTCACTCCCTAAGAAAAAAATAAAATTTAGGAGTTAGCAATGATAAGTGTACCGATGTTGTAGAGCCCGAAAACTCATCAGAGAATGTATGAGATTGTTTTGCTACGACCAACCGTTCCTGAGATATCGTCGTTGAAAGAATTTGATAACATCACACACCTGTCCCCAAACAAAATTAGGCCCAAATTTTTCGTCACCCCATCGCCTGTACCGTAAACCCCCAAAACTGTAAGTTATCCCTATTGATTACCGAGATAATTTTCACTAAACGTCTTGTTCGATTGGGGATGCAATGCATTGGTTTAGCGCTGAAATAATTTCTCTCACAGCTCACATCTACCATTTTGTGTGACAGAAAAACAGACAGACAGATAAACAGAGAATCGGCTTTTACTATATAGACTATCCGCCAAGCTGGTGTCGCTCGCCGCCCATGTTCAACCTGCGTTGACTTCACGAAAAATAAAATTAAGGAATTGGCAACTGAAAGTGTACCCATGTTGTACACGACTGTTTACTTGTGCGGCGAGAGCGAATCTTATTGTGAGCATGCGCAGTAGAAACAAGACTCGAGACGGAGAAGAAACAAGCAAATGGCGGTTGCACAAATTTTACTTGTGTTTACCTTTTGAGGTTATTCAATAGGTAATCTAAAATAATTAACCCAGTTTAATATTGGAAATGATTACCTGATGATGGAACTTGTTATTTGTAAATCTATTTTGAAGAAAAATGGAGGAAAAATATAAAATTTCGTCAACAAACATTATGTGTTTGACATGTAACTTTTACTGAATTTCTACCTACCTTATCACAGACAAAACGAATTTTCCTTGAATTACTACTATATGTATGTGATTCTTCCATCTTTTATCTAATAATTTTTTAAGATGTCTTGGTTATACCAGTTTATTTACTCAATTTCCAGAGCTACACTGTGGTCCACCGACTAAAGCCAGTATGTGGTGTTACTGTCATCCGACCGACCTATTTTGTGCCAACTTTTTTTGGAATACTTGTTGGTGGCCATGACAGTTTTGAATGTTGAATCAAAAACTCTGTCTCTACAAAATTTGTTCACTGTAGCAAATAGTATCCTCTAAAATGGGTATGAAATAGTGATATGGTGCTTTCTGTTGAATACAGGCAGACAATGGATTTAGCTCTACGTTATTTTTACCAAACTGATCCTACGTTGAAATTTGAACTTACTATCACATAATTTGTGATACCTGTCTTGATGGACATGATCTTCACATTACCAAAACTGAGCAATTTTTTTTTTCATGGGTGACTAATTGAAAATATAAACCCTTGATGTTGCCAAAAATATGAATGATCATAAAAACCTTTATGTATTGAGTGCAAGTCCTTCAACAAACAACTTTCTGTTACCTACTCTTGACTTTCGAATAATTGGGGTGGGATGATTTGGAGAAAAATTCCACCCAAAATAAAGCAGTTTCACCCACCCCATTTATTTAAATTTGACAAATTTTTCAACAACCCCAGCCAAAGATAATTAAGACATATTAATTGTTCAAAGCTTAATTTCTAAAATTGATAAAACTGAAAATTTTCAATGATGGAGTTATGTTTTCTGATGTAATGTTTTCTGGAGTTATGATGGAAGATGTTTTCTCTTCTTTCTTCAGCCAGCAGTGGCGGATCTAGAGGTATGTCGAAATTTGTGTAGGAACGTGTTAGCAATCAAACCATAAAAGAAAAGCGTTCAAATAATCTCATTGGTGATATAAATTGAATTCTCAAATTATGCTCTCCTACACAAATTTCGACGTACCTCTAGATCCACCACTGCTTTTTTTAAGGGACAATTTACTTTAATATCTGCGAGGGAAGCATACAAAATTGCGAAAGAGCTTGTATCTATATTTAGAATCGAATGCACATGAAACATAGTTTCAATAATATAAATAGAAACACTGGCTTTTTCCACCCACCCCATTTTATTTTGAACAAACATTCCATCCACCCTGTTTGTTCCACCCACCCTGTTTATTAATCACAAGGAAATTTCCCACCCACCCTGATTATTCGAAGCTTGAGATTACATTTTGTATACACAGACTTTGGTAGTGAAGCGACATTCAGCTAACTAGTATATAGCTTGTTCTAAATTCATATATAATTGCTTTATATTCATACCAACACCAATTAAGCTAAAGCATTAGAAAATCTGTGCACAAGTATGCTTTAGGTACTACTTTTTACTGCTTTTACTTACATTTCATATTGAATTTTAGTTTAAATAACCAGATTTTAATTTTCTCGAAAATCCTGCGGTCGTTGTAATATTTTCAGCCAATAGAATTCGTTAATTCGGTAGCGTTCGCCAGGGTTTTCTTTGCCGCTATCCGTATATCGAAAAGGCAAGAGACCCTGGGTTCGAGGTTGCGGCTAGTCTATATATTAATAGCCGATTCTCTGTCTGTCTGTTTGTTTGTTTGTTTGTTTGTAAGTCACGCAAAATGGTAGATTTCGTTGTGAGCGAACTTATTTCTTTTTTTGTGTGCGACGTGAGTTCGAAGCAAATACATTGCAACCCCAATCGAACGTGACTTTTTTTGGCTGATGAACTATTAGGAATAACGTTTCGTTTTTATTATTTTGTTAGTTTTATATTCCACGTTGACTTGGCTTTGAAAACAATACATCAACTAAATACAAAGAAACTAACTGATAAAACATTTTGGACAAAAAGCAGCCGTGGGAGAACGTGGTAGCATATCGGTTTGCCAGTGTATCCTAACGTATCCTTGCCTGACTGTCTGAGACGGGTGAACTTTTTTTTCGAGTAATGAAAATGTTTAAAAACCTATAGGTAAAAAAAAAAATATCATAAAACAAAATATTATTTTTTGCTTTTGTCATAATAGTTGTCTTTAATCGATTTCTTTTAATCTATTTTATTTTATATCAGATCGAACGTTTTTTTTTTTCACTTGATTCATTTAGCACGTGCCTTTTCTTCTCTCCTCCCGTGTGATCTTTTTAAGAAGAGAATCCATTTTCCCCTTACGTTTGATAGCACCCATGTTAGAGCGCGTAACTTTTTTTAAACAAAAATTAATAAAAAGTTGAAGTTTTCTCTCTATACGTTTTGAGTGTATTGTTACACTGATAAAAGATTGGTTTTACCAGAGGT